>JAOANR010000011.1:42552502-43138916 GCA_030278955.1 Hygrophila difformis
TAAACATTAATACTCTACAATCTATACAAAATTATAAAGGGGATATGGGAGAGGGATAGGATTTCGGTTGAGAATCGAACCCCCAATCATAAAGTTGGAAGCCATGAACATGACCACGCAAGTCCCCACTCCTTATTTCCCTAAATTGATTGATTGCCTAAGGGATTAATTAGATGTACAAAACCAAAAGGGAAATGCATGAAGAACATTAGTGCATTTAATCCCAATAAGCTTTTGGAGAGTATGTAAGTGAAATGTGGAATGCGTAGCTCTCAAATTTTCAGTGGATGGGTTAAACTCAAGATTACATTTTTATTTACGTATACTACTAGTACTCCCTCCGTCCCATTAAAAGTGGTTACTATTCCTTTTTGGGGTGTCCCATTAAGAGTGGCCACTTTCCCTTTTAAGTAAATTAGATTAACATAAACATGATTAAAAACCCCATAATAATGACAATTGTACTTTCTGCACAAAGTCCCTATATATGTTTAGCCATTAATATCTCAAAATGGGTATAAATAAAAATTATATAAAATATATATTCTAAAACTATACGATTATACGATTCCAACAAGATCACACTTGACTATTTTTGTCTTTCTACATCATTACGATAACATTAAGTCAAAGTTAAATAATAAATATGGTTAAAAGTCAAATGTAACCATTATAAATTAGATGGATGAATTAGTCAAATTTACTCACACCACTTTAACTACTAAATCCCACTACCTAAATTCCCGTGCCCAAAAGAAAGGGGCCACTTATATTGGGACGGAGGGAGTATTAATTTAAGGTACAGAATTATTGAAAAGAAGGGAATTGGGGCACAAAAAGGGTGGGAAAAATGGGAATTGAGCAAGAAAAGTGGGAGAGAAAAAGTTAGAAAAAGGGTGAAGGAATTTAGCAGTGTGATTGGGCGACAGCTGTATATTGTTAAATCATTGAATTTGATCCATCGCAAGACCATGCGTTTTCAAAATTTATTAAGTACTTGTGTTTTGAAAATGTAATAGTAAATGATTAATTTAATTTTTTTTTAAATTTTATATATTTAAATAATTTCAAAGAAAAAAAATTGCATCAAATAAAAATTCAATACTTCCTCCGCTCCAAACCCTTTACATCCCCTTTCCTTTTTGATGGGTTTTTTATGCAACTGGGGCGCGGTGATTTGCGGTGAAATTGAGCTGATTTTGATGCGTTGGTGATGAGTGATTGGTGGATTCTGTACTGGGTTTAAGTGATTTTGATTTTCTGTTGACAGCTTCTATCAGCCCCTAACAATTCTTCATGCCCTAAACCTATTCGACAAAATGCTCACACAAAAAAAAAATCCTCCTTTTTTGTTGAACCTGCTGCTGTGATTCGAACAGCTCTTCCCTAAATGATACTCCACTCTTGAATTCACTCAAGCTGAAATCAACAGACCTTGAGCTGAATCAAAAGGTGCTTTTGTTGATTAAATTTACACAAGAGGAATTCTCACCACTTTTCTTCCTCAAGATATGTCTGCTCCTAGGGTTCCCACCCATGCACGCACGGCCGTCGTTCCTTCACCCTCCACCGCTCCTCCTCATGATCCCGGCGGCAAGTCCCCTACTTTCACCCATGTTCTCACCCAAGATCATATGGAGACCGATGTGCCCGCCTCACAGCCGCCTGTCCGGAGAGATCTTATTGCTGAAGGGCTCGTTCATATGAGTTTCGTGGACGACAATCCGTCGCTGCCCGATTTTGTGATAGACGAAGAACTTGATAAGGAGGCTGGACTGGCTTGGTCGGATGCGCTGGTAGTTAAGATCCTTGGAACCACAGCGGGATATAACTTGTTACTTGAAAGGCTTAAACGAATGTGGAAACCACAAGGGAGTATGGATTTGATAGACGTGGGGTTTGGTTGTTACATTGTCAAGTTTGGAATGGCTGCAGATCGGGAAAAGGTAGTCAATGGCGGCCCCTGGATGATTTTCGATCATTACCTCGCGATTATGCCATGGTCTAGGGATTTCGACCCCAGTGTTACCAAAGTGAACAAGACATTAGTTTGGGCTCGACTGAACGGCCTCCCAATGCATCGATACAGAGAGGACATTTTATGGGCGGTTGCCTCGGGGCTGGGAGAGGTTATTAAATTCGATGCCAGCACTCATAATTCATCCAAGGGGAGGTTTGCGCGAGAATGTATCGCACTTGATTTGGAGAAACCTGTTAAGGGCAAATTGAGAGTCAACGGTAAATGGATCCCTGTCGCCTATGAGGTATTGCATTTAATTTGTACCAACTGTGGCCGATACGGACACTTTGCGCGTGGTTGTCCTCATATATGCAATGACACAGCTCATACTGCAGATAATGGCAAGGCGAAGGTGGTGGTTGACGAGGCATGGAACGCTGGCCCTTCGGAGTTAGGGGTGAGAAGGATGGTGTATCTCAAAATGTTGTGCCTCCTTCAGGCACCGCGGACGGAGATCATAAGCCTAAAGGGGGAGATGGTAAAGGGGAAGATCCTGTCTTTGGGGATTGGATGATGGTTTTCCGTCGTAGAAATAAGGCACGAAAGCCTAAGGGGGAGGTGCCTGCTAAGGATCACGTCCGTCCAGATAAACAGGGAGTTGATCCCATTCCGAAGCAGGCTAAACACCGTCCCCATGTTCAGGAGGCGGGGGAGACGGTTACCATGGGTTCCCAGCGGAGTCATGATGATGGGCGCCCTCAGCGTTTTGGTACGGATTACCTAAGTCCTCAAGAGGCCAAATCTAATCCTGGTAGCCTCGCGATTGTCCCGGTGGTTAATATGGGGGATAGGCGTAAAAACCCTATTCAAATTCTTAAAAGGCAAAGGGTAGAGGATAGGGATGATACGCCTTCCCAGTCTTCAGATGATTTCATTGGTGCCGGACGGTTTGCATCTCTTCAGGATGACACCGAGTCGAAGGATGGTGTCAATTGGGTCGACGCGGATGATACTAGTGTCCAGTAGCATCCTCTTGTTGGCCGAACACTTTCTAATTCTTGTTATGGAGTTCCAGGACTTTACTATTATCGCTTGGAATGTCTTTGGTTTGATGAGTCGTACGGCTCAGAGATGGGTGAGTGATCTTCTCCGGGATCACAAGCCTGATATTTTATGTGTCATGGAGCCAAGGGGGCGTTTTCCAGGCTGCGTCCTTTTTTCCTTAGATGGGGCTATGCAGCTACCTTTATTCAAGAGGCTGTGGGCATGGGTGGTGGTATATGGATTTTGCATTCTCTTGCTATCTCTTGTACCATCAACGTCTTACATATTCATCCGCGTATGATCACTGTGGAGCTTCTCAAAGGCAATTGCCGGTGGGCTTTCACGGCTTTTTATGCCGACCTTCATTATCCGCGTATGAAGGATAATTGGGAGAATCTTATTCGGTTGGCTGAGGCTATTGAGATCCCTTGGGCGGTCTTGGGAGATTGGAATGAAATCGTCGCAGAGAATGAAGTTAGTGGTGGGGTTTTCTTAGCCGAGAGAGCGGCCGAACTGAGGACAGTTCTTGATAGTTGTCAGTTACTTGATCTGAACACTATAGGACCTGAATTCACTTGGTCGCGTATGGCAGGTGGTGGTAGGCGTATTTCTAAGCGACTTGATCGTGCAATGGTTAATTTGTCTTGGGTGGCTCAGTTTGAGGAAGGTCGCCTTATGCATTTGCCTCGAGTTGGATCGGATCATTGTCCATTGAAACTTATATGTGGCGGCCGAATGGATCCTCGATCGAATCGACCATTCCACTGGGAAACTATGTGGAAAGAGCATAGCAATTATAAAGAAGTGGTAACAGCCTGCTTAGGGGGGGGCTGCCGGTACTCTCATGGAGTCTCTTGACCAGGTGCGTGATAGATCCATTGCGTTTAATAAAGAAAATTTTGGGAACATTCGGGATAGGAAACGCAAACTTAAGAACCGTATTCTGGGCATTGAGAAGCGTTTATCCCTTGTCGACTCGGCATGGCTTTGGCGATTATATGATGAAGTTCGGGGAGAATTAGCTAATCTGCTAGTTCAAGAAGAGTTTATGTGGTATCAGAAAGCTCGTGATCCTTGGGTCAAAGTTGGTGATCGGAATACTAAATACTTCCATGCCAAAACCAAAATAAAAAGGAAGCATAATCGGATCTATGGTCTTGAAATCGAGGATGGCCAGTGGGTTGACAATCAAGACATGCTAAAGGCCCATGCAATTAATTATTTTACTGAGCTGTTTGGCGCCCCTGATATCACTAGCGTGGGAGCTGATCTCCCTGCTTTACTTCCTTTGAGTGCTCATCATGGGCATGCTTTAAGTTCAGAGGTCTCTAGCCATGAAGTGGAAGCCGCTATGATGTCCATGAAATCATTTTCGGCTCCAGGGCCTGATGGCTTTCCCGCGGGGTTTTTCAAGGAATATTGGGACATCTTTCGGGAGCCAGTTATAGCTCACGTGTTGAATGTTATAACTACTCGGCAGATTTCGGATGGGCTCGCCCATGCATTTCTTTGCCTCCTTCCTAAGGTGGACATGCCGCGATCTTTGAGACAATTCCGTCCTCTAACATTATGTAACGTTGTGTTCAAGGTGATTACTAAGATATTGGTACGGAGGTTGAGACCAATTCTTAGTGAGGTTATTGGCCCGAGCCAGTCTGCCTTCCTGCCCGGGCGTGGTTCCTCTGACAATGGGATCCTCTTGCAAGAACTTGTCGCCACCATGGAACACCCTCGTTCGAGTTCTAAATCGGTGATTATCAAAATTGATCTTACTAAGGCATTCGACATGGTTTCTTGGACATTTTTAGAAGCCTGCTTATTGGACTTGGGTCTTCCAGACGCCTGCATCGAACTCATTATGGCTTGCGTCACTTCTTCCAGTTTCTCTATCCTTTGGAATGGCTCGCCTATCGGTCATATTCAGTGTCAGCGTGGGATTCGCCAAGGTGATCCCTTATCCCCCTATCTTTTTGTGATTGTTATGGAGAAGCTCTCTCGGACCATTCTTGAAGAAGTCTAGTCGGGGGCGTGGAGGCATATGAGATTAATCAGAGGGGGTGTTGACATCTCTCATTTAATGTTCGCTGACGATCTCATATTTTGTGTGGAATTGGAGGAAGCTAGTGTCGGTAGCATGGCAGCCACCCTCACCAGATTTGGTTCACGTTCGGGTCTTATTATGAATCGGGATAAATCTACCGCATTTTGCTCGCCTAATGCCTCTTCCATGGACCGCTCTTTATTGGAAACTCGCCTTGGAGTTTCGGTGGTGCCTCACCTGGGTACGTACCTTGGCTTCCCTATTATCCATGGCCGCATGCGGTTATCTTCTTTCGACTCTCTTGTTAAGCGGATTGATGACAGGCTTAGCTCTTGGGCGGCTTTCTTGTTAAATAAAGCAGGGCGTATTACACTTGCAAGGTCAGTGCTTAATGCTTTGCCGATTTATGTTATGCAAGTTCATCTACTCCCAATTGGTGTTTGCAATAGCATTGATAAAATTATTAGACGATGGATTTGGAAAGGTTCGGATGGGCGTGGATTGCATCTGATTAATGGGATACTGTTACTAAGCCTCGCAAGTATGGTGGATTGGGAATCAAGAAATGTCGCCAAATGAATTTGGCATTACTGGGCAAGAAACTATGGGAATTCAATTCTAATGCTGACAAGTTGTGGGTGGCGGCCTTGCACGAAAAATATGGAGTTGCTGCAGGCGCCATGCCAGTTAGCCATTATCGGGGTACTAAAGTTTGGTGCTCCTTGGTGAAGGTGGCCGAGATCTTTAAAGAAGCCTATGGCGTCCGGATTGGTAATGGTGAAAGCTCGATGTGGTATACTCCTTGGTGGGAAGAAAAATGCCCAGCAGACCTTGTCCCGTTCCTGGATATTCATGACATTGAGTTGAAAATTAAAGATGTCATCTCTCATGGTCGGTGGAACTTAGACCGTGTTTACTCTTAGTTGCCTCAGAAGGTTAAATTGGCGATGGAAAATACCCCTGCTCCTTTCTTAAATCAAGATGCGCCGGACCTCATGCACTGGCGGGTTGAGGCTTGTGGCGCTTATAGTGTTCGATCAGGCTATCTTTGGTTGTGTCCTAACGACTCTCAGGTTAGGGGATGGGAGTGGATGTGGAAATCTCACGTCCCTGAAAAAGTTGGCGTCTTGCTATGGACTCTTGGGCATGGCTCACTCCCATGCAATCTCTTGCGATTCCAACTTGGTTTGGCCGCCTCCCCTCTCTGTTCTATATGTGGGGATACTGTCGATGATTGGCGACATGCTTTATTTTCATGTCCTTGGGCTGCTCAAGTTTGGCGCAAGGGTGGTATTATTTGTCATCCCTCGCTGGCTAGTCTCAAGAATATTGATTGTAGACATTGGCTTGAATGGGCTTGGCGGACTTGGGGGGCTTGGTTCTTGGCGATTTTATGGATGGTTTGGTGTGAAAGAAACAACAAGATTTTCCGGGCTAGTACGATCTCAAGGGACAAAATCCTTGTCAAAGCTGCTGGATTCTGCAAGCATTTGGACACCAGGGCTACTGGTGCTACGAGGCATAAGGAGCCTATTATGGTGCGTTGGATTGAAGAGGGGATTGGCGGTGTTGTGCTCCATTCGGATGGAGTTGTCGCGGCTGAATCTCGTCAGTCGTCCTTTGGGGCTGTTTTGCGAGATAGCACAGGTACATGGCTTCGGGGTTGCAATGGGAGATTGGGAGCTCGTTCCATCCTTGAGGTAGAGTTGCTCGCGCTCCGTTTCGGGCTTCTCTTGGCTGTCCAACTTGGTGTGTCATTAAACGCTTGCTATGTTGATTCCCTGGATGTGTTTCACTTGATTATGGGTCCTTCATTACCGCACCATTCCCTTTGGCCGGTCATCAAGGAAGTTCGCACACTCATTGGAAGATTTGGTGGTTGCTCTATTCGTCATGTCTACCGTGAAGGTAATCAGGTTGCTGATGCCCTGGCTCGTAAAGCTATCCTAGCCGAAGACTTCTACACCACTTGGGCTTTTCCCCCGGATGATATTCAGGAGCTCGTGTCTAAGGATGCGAATGGTGTTTTGTTTGCTCGATTAGCTTGATTGTTTCTTGTCCTTCTCTTTTCTTTTTTCCTTTGTCTGCTCGCCTTCTTAGGCTGTTTCACCAAAAAAAAAAAATTGCATTTTATTTTGTAATAGTAATCTGAAAATGCACTCCAAAAGTCCTATAAATAATTTAATTTAAATTCTCCCAGAATATCACTTTCAAAAATAAAATTTAAATAACATGGGCCTTTATGGCCTTCCAGATTCCAGTCCCCTAATATGGGCCAGTAAGAAAGCCCATCTCTTCCAGCCCATCTGAAGTCCAGCATTTTTTTTATTATATTTTTTTTTCGCGCAATAATCCTCGCAAAGTCGTCACTATATATAGAGCTGTAAACGAGCCGAACCGAACCGAGCTTCAAGTGTTTGAGCTATGTTCGTTAAGCTTAACGAACGAACACGAACCGAGCCAAAAATCTTAACGAGCCAATTTTCATGTTTGAGCTCTGTTCGTTTAACCTTACGAACGAGCTAATAACGAACGAACACGAGTTTAGTCGAGCTCAGTTAACGAACCATTTATTTTATTAATAAATTATTTGTTTTAGAATTACATTAGTTGTGAAAATGTAATGTATATTGTAATATAATTTATGAGAGAAATATGAAATTAATAAAAATAAAAAATGAAAAGAACAACTAGATAAAATTTTTATTTTTTTATAATATATATTCTATTAAAAAAGAATTCCGAACTGTTCGCGAGCTTAACGAACGAACACACAAACCAAATTATGTGTTTGAGCTCGGTTCGTTTAACTTACCGAACGAGCTGCTAACGAACGAACACGAGTCGAAACGAGCTCATCTCACGAACTGTTTGTTCTATTCACAGCTCTAACTATATATATAATAAAATTACTTAATTATCACTTAAATTTTTTGATAAACCAAGAACGGAACAGTCACCGTTTATAGAGGGAGAAAAACGAGGGGAGAGTAGTGGTGGGAATCGAAAAATAATTTTTTTGAAATACAACTTATAAAGTAATAGAGTAATAATGTTTTAATAAGATTGTCACTACCTTTTCGATAAGTAAATTCATCGATCAAGTCCTCATAAATAATTTATCTAACACATTCTTAAAAGAAATTTTAGTTGTAATTAAATTAAATAAAACTAGCTAAGCAACCACATATAACAACTCTTAGAAATTGATGAGCTAATTTTTGTGAAGACAATATGTCTCCAATTTTTAGGAGGAGAGATGGACAAAGATCTTTATAAATTTTTTTAATATGTACATATAGGTATTTAATTTACTTTAATTTTATATTTTTAGAGTTTCTAAACATATGTATTTTAAGTGAAAAAAAAAAGTGGCTCCCAAAATACTGAAACCGTGAACCGCCGCTCCGATTCCCCAGTGATTATGTCCATGCAGCTTGTTGCTATTCGGATTGTCGTTGATGACTATTGGGTACAAGTGTGTGCCATATCGTACGGGAGGACAAGGTAGTTACCGATATGCTATGGCTCGTAGGGCTCCAAATCTCCGAATTATTTACGACATGAGCCTGTCCACCGGATGAGTGAAGTGAGGTGCTGCTCAAGATGGATGCTTTTTGTGTCCTTTTTCCTTGGATTTTAAACAGCTTCTTATGGTGCGTGTCTTGTGGGTGTGTTCTTCCTTCCCTCCCTTTTATGCGAAGGTTGTTTTGATAGTGCGTTTTTTTTCTTTGGCTACTACATCCTGCTTGTTTATGTATTAAAAAAACTTTCCATAAAAGTGGTACCAAAAATGGGGTTTTTTTCTTTGTTGTGTATGGTCAGTCATCAATGACTGAATGGTCTGTCATAGAGTATTTGTGGAAGACTGTATCCATCAGGTTGATTGAATGAGAGTGTTACAGCAGTTGGTGGCTGGCAGTTGATAATATTAATGGAAATTCATCATGTGAATTGAATTCCTTCCCAGCAGAACAAATTGATACTACTAAGTTATTGTAGCAGTATATAATGTTTCTCTTTGATTTATTATTCTCCACTGATAATTACTGATAATCATCCTTCCCTCCCCACTCCCACCTTTTAATTTCACTTTTTTACTTTGTTTTCTTGGAGAGTTAAAACTCGGAAAAAAGGACAAATACATCCTTTTTCTTTTCCAAAAATTCAAATCAGTCACTTTTCTATTTTATTACCAAAACAATCCGCTACAAATCTATATTATATCCAAATCAGGTCATTTGTTCACTAATTATGCTCTAATTGCCGACGTGGCAATGTTTAAATTTAAATCTGACACTGTTGGATAATATTAGTCATTTTTCTTTTATCTTTTGTCAATTTAGTCCTAAATTTTTGTTTTGTTCCATTTATTCATCTACCAAAATCAGTCCATTTTTATATTAATTGGCTTTCCAACCTGTCAAATTATTTCATTTCAGGCCCGAGAACCTTAAATTTTTTATTATTATTACTAATCCATTTATCAAATAAATGTCCGACATATTTCCTAAATAAAATTTAAACACCCAACCTAATACATTGGGTTACAGTCGGGTGGTTAGAAAGAGTCCGTAAAATCTCGGAACTTGGAAGACCCAGTAACAAGGCAGTAAAAAAATTAAGAGATAAATATTTTTTTGAGCCATTAGAATCCACTATTTTAGAATTTAGGCCATGATAACATTAAATTTCAGAATATGAGCCACCAAAAGTAATACGGGCTCAAAATGTGAGCCAATTGGATGGATTTCTACATAAATGGGCCGCGTGGCCTCCAATTTCTCCATATCCTACGCGCCGGTTGAGGTTGATATTTTTGCTTTATTTTTTTTCGCTTGAGGTTGAGGTTGATAATCAATTGTCTGGTTTTATTTGAAACAAGGAAAAATCCCCCTTTTCTCCATTAAAGTCTACAGAAATAACCTAACCCTAAATGTTTACTAGTTCACGTTTTGCATTTGTGCTTTGGTGTTCGTGTCTCAATCCAATGGATTTTCTGGCACTAATCGATCAGGAAGAACCTCAGGGATTTTGCCTGGGTCAAATTACTTCTCATGGGATTTCACTTCGGATCCCTGCAACTTCGCCGTAGTTTACTGCAACGGCGACAGAGTTGTCGCGCTCAATCTCGACGATCCTAGGGCGGGCTCACCGGGGCTTACGGGACGGCTGGACGCGGCAATCGGGAGGCTAACCGCTTTAGCAGAATTAAACTGTTGTTCCGGGCGTCTTCGAGTCATTGCCCTTAACGCTGTCGAAATTGAGATACCTGAGCTTTTATTGCCATTAGTCAGAATTATATCTCCCGCCTAGATTCCGGCGGGCACCGGCCATCTCCGGGGACTGCACACTCTGGATCTCAGCTTTAATCAGCTTGATGGGAGTAATCCCCCGGCGATCGGTACGCTGCCGATGATCCCCAATCTGATCCTCTGCCCCACAATCGCCTCATCCATCACGATCCCGCCGATTTCTCCAGGACTCTAACCCGAGTTGGATTTGAAACACAATAATTTAATCGGTTCCATTCATCCCTACGGCATCCTTCCATCTCTCCCGTACCTCTCTCTCTCTCCTCTCATCTCTCTCTCTCTCCCTGGCAACCGCCTCTCTGGTCCAGTGGACCGGCTTGTGCTCCGCCTGAGCCGTCTCAACTTCGTCGACCTGAGCAGGAACGGATTCACTGGACCAATCCCTGCTAACCTCTTCACCTTCCCTATCACCAACCTCCAACTATAGCGAAACCAATTTTCCGGCCCAGTCCTGTCGGCCGGAGTCTCAGAGAAGTTTCAATCCCGGATCTGAGCTACAAAAAATTGTCTGGCCAAATATCGCCAATGTTCTTGACGGTCGTGAATCTATATTCCTTGTTTGAAATAAAACCGGGAATTGAATGTTAACCTCAGCCGGCGCGTGGGACATGGAGAGATTGGAGACCACTCGGCCCATTTCTGTAGAAATCCGTCCAATTGGCCCACATTTTGAGCCCGTATTCCTTTTGGTGACTCAATTCTGCAAATTGAATTTATCATGGCCTAAATCTAGAAATAGTGGATTATGATGGCCCAAAAAAAATATTTATCTCAAAAATTAAACACCAAACCTAATACATTGGGTTACAGTCGGGTGGTTAGAAAGAGTCCGTAAAATCTCGGAACTTGGAAGACCCGGTAACAAGGCAGTAAAACCCAATGTATGAGGTTTAGTTTTTAATTTTATTTACGAATTATGTCAGACATTTTATTGATAAATGGATTAGTAAATAATAAAAAATTTAAGGTTCTGGTCTTAAATGAAATAATTTGAAAAGTTGGAGGCCAGATTAATATAAAAGTGATTGATTTGGGTAAGACTAATAAATGAAACAAAATAAAAGTTTTATGAGCTAAATTGACAAACGATAAAAAGAAAATGAATAATATTATGCCCACCAGTGTCATGTTTAAATTTAAACCCTTGTCACATGAGCAATTAGAGCATAATTAGTGAACCAAAGGACTGATTTGGACATAATTAGTCATTTGTAGCAAGACTGTTTTGATAATTAAAATAGAAAAATGACTGATTTGGATTTTTGAAAAAGAAGAAAGACCTATTTATCCATTTTTTCGTTAAAACACACAACATATAATATAAGGTTTAAATTATAAATTTAAAGCATGCATGTGGAGTTGACAGAATTGGACAAGCCTACTGTATTTCTGATTGCTTATGTTCTGTTGATAGTTCAGCTAAGAATTCCTTCCTGATGATCCTGCAGGACAGGTTGCTTTATAAATACCAGAATCGTCACGTAACTTATCCTTAATTCCAAACTCGTTCAAAATGTATTTGAATTTCAAAATCGGTCCATTAGCATGAAAACTTACGTAATGACGACCAATTCAGTCCTCCATAACCACCAATGACAATTAGTGCAAAATGAAATACCCATTTGATCCCATAACTATTCTCTAATACCATTTTGGTCCTTATAGTTTTAATGCCAATAGGGACCAAATTGACATTATATATATAAAGTTTGTGGAACCAAATTGTATAATGTAGTACTCCGTATAAGTTATAAGACCAAATAAGTAGTAATTGGTTTCACACTAATTGTCATTAGTGGTTTGGATGATTGCAGTCTACATTAGATAAGTTACACACCCGATTAAGAAATTCAAATATATTATGCATGTAAACAAACATGTGAATGTCTAGTGTTCAACATCCATGTTCATATGCCTTGATCATAAGGTTAGACATGTGAAAGTCTTGAAATGTAATGCCTTGATTATGAGGTTAGTAAATAGTGAGAGGATAAAAAAGTTTATAAATAGCCTATGTAATGTATTGAGAAGTTAGAAAATTTTTATGCAAGCTTAATACTTGTTTCATTTGCATAGCCATAATTAATTACACTTTATCCATTTTATTATCCCACCTTTAAACTTCCTTTCTTTCACCATTTAATCCCAATTTCCATTACAATACTTCCACTATAAAACACAAGCTAATAAGCCATATACCATTTTATTGTACACATACATAAATAAAGATAGTTATTTCTATAACACGTTATCAAGCACGAGGAGACTCTGTCCAGATTATCATTTGAGGTATAATCTCTTATTTCTAAATTTTCAATAAGATTATGGCTAACCTTAGCAAAGCAGGAATTTGCTCCCTTAACGTTGAAGGGAAGCAATTATATGTCCTGGGCCCGAGATGTAAAAAATGCATCTTACTTCAATGGGTCTGGAAGATACTATTGTTGAAGGCAAAAATCCCAGCCATCAAAATCAGGCAAAAAGCCATGAATTTCTTGTGCCATCATATCGAAGAGGCACTTAAATGGAGTACGTGACTGTGGAATCCCACTGGCATTGTGGAAAAGCTGAAAGAAAGATATGATAATCTTAAAAAGACGGTGCTCTCCAAAAGCCCTTGATGAACTGGACAAACCTGAGACTTCAGGACTTCAAAAACAGTCCGGGAATATAATTCCGCTCGTGTTCAAAAAATTACGGCCCAATTGCAATTATGTGGGCAAAAAGATATCTGAAGCAGAAATGCTTGAAAAAAACGTATTCTACGTTTCATGCTAAAAACTCAGTATTGAGTGAGACATACCGTCAAAAAGGTTTTCAGAGATATTCTAATCTAATCACCTGCTTAATATTGGCTGAACAAAACAGCCTATTGTTGTTGAGAAATCATGAATCTAAGGCCCGCAGGTGCAAAACCGTTCCCTGAGGTGAACGCGCTCAATCATCGAAAATACGTGCGTGATCGTGGGCACTTTAAAAATCAAAATGATGATCGTGGCCAAAATCGGTATCACAAATCGAGGGCAGAGGTGAATCATCTCGTCAAAATAATTATCGAAATAAGCCTCGATTTGAGGCAAAAATCGCAGATATGATACCAGAAGGCCTTACAAACCACAACAAAGAAATTATGCAAGAAAGCATAAACAAAATGATGAAATTTGTGATCGTTGTGGAATTAAAGGCCATATGGCTCAAACATGCCACACAGCTAAACACTTAGCTGAACTGTTATCAGGCCTCGAAACGAAAAGAAAGACCAGTGTTGATGCACACCATAATGCCCACGATGATAATTATGATGATATATTAAATGATAATATCACGCACACTGGAAGCTGATGATTTTGTTGAGCCAGATACTGTTACTAAATAATATATTATATAGCTATATATATATTTTTACTTTGTCTTTTATAATTCCTGTTTAATATAAATAATGATATCTTGTACTTCCCTTTTATTATCCATGTATAATATAAATATGCTTTTGCATTAATAATATTTATATTGCTGATGTTTAATACATTCTTATATTCTTGTAAAGAAATGGATGCTGGAAATTCAAAAGTCGGAGATGATATCTGCCTCATTGACAGTGCAACAACGCATAGCATTTTGAAAAAGCAAAAGCTATTCTCCAATTTAAAATTGGAAAAAGACCGCAGTGAAAACTATAAGCGGTAATGCAAAATGCATTGAAGGCTCCGGTAGAAGCTGTTATATTTCTCTCTGAAGGGACAAAAATGGCAAATTGAAAAATGCCTTGTTCTCACGCAAAGCTCGAAGAAAATTTACTGGAGCTTCAATGATATTCGAAAAAATGGATATCACATTGAAACTTCAAAAGAGGCAGATCACGAGTATCTTTTGATAACTCGAATTGAAAATGGCAAAAAATTGTGAATGAAAAATTGCCATGTTACTCCTCTTGCTTATTACTTTACAAAAATAGTGCCGCAGAAATACATAACCTAGTAGGCTTGAAAGCTACTAGTGAATTTATTACCTGCACGATAGACTTGGGCATCCTGGCAGTATAATGCCTGAGGCGAATTATTGAAAATTCAAATGGCCATACATTGAAAAGGCAAATGATATTGAACCAAATGAGTTCAATTGTGCAGCCTGTTCACAAGGGAAATTGATAACCAGACCATCTCCAGTAAAAGTTGGGAATTGAATCCCCTACATTCCTAGAAAGAATTCAAGGCGATATATGTGGACCTATTGATCCACCGTGTGGACCTTTCAAGTACCTTATGGTATTAATTGATGCGTCATCACGCTGGTCACACGTTTGTTTATTATCAACTCGCAATTTGGCATTCGCAAGATTACTTGCACAAATTATAAAATTGCGAGCACAGTTTCCCAGATCATCCGATAAAGAAAAATACGCCTTGATAATGCTGGAGAATATACATCACATGCATTTGATGATTTCTGCATGTCGATTGGAATTAACTGTTGAACATCCTGTGCCTCATGTGCACACCGCAAAATGGTCTGGCAGAATCATTTATTAAGCGATTGCAATTAATTGCAAGACCCTGTTAATGAAATCAAAACTCCCTGTTTTCTGCTTGGGGACATGCTATATTGCATGCAGCCGCACTTGTGAAAATAAGGCCGACAAGCTATCATAGCTACTCCCCTACACAAAATTGTGTTTGGAAAGGAGCCCAATATATCCCACTTGCGAATTTTTTGGTGTGCGGTTTATGTACCGAGTTGCGCCACCACATCGCACAAAAATTGGGACCTCAAAGAAGGGTTGGGCATATATGTCGGGTATTGAATCACCCTCGATTATTTAAATATCTTGAGCCAAAAACGGGTGATTTATTACTGCAAAGATTTGCAGACTGTCATTTTGATGAAACTCAATTCCCGACATTAGGGGGAGGAAAAGAATCAACTAAAAAAGGAAATATCTTGGCAAAGTCCATTTGATTTCCTTGATCCTCGTACAAGGCAATGCGAACTTGAAGTTCAAAGAATTGTGCATTTGCAGGGAATTGCAAATCAATTACCCGATGCTTTTAATGATGCTGCTAAAAGTCACAAAATCATATATAAATGATGCAGCAAATGCACCAGCCAATATAAATGTCCCAGAAGGGCAAATTTCAAGTGCGAATGAACCTACTGCACGCCTGAAGCGTGGTAGGCCTTTGGGTTCCAAGGATAAAAATCCACGAAAGAAGAAATTATCTATATGGGTGATAAATCAATCACAGATGATACTCCCGAAGGAGAAATTGATTCAACCCCCCGAAAAGGTTGAACCTGAAAATATTCACCCAGAAGAAAATGAAGTTATTGAAACTTCTTTCAATTATATCAATACTGGGAAATTTTGGAACCGAAAAGAAACAAACGTTGATAATGCCTTTGCATACAACGTTGCACTTGATGTAATGGAAAATAACGAGGATCCTGAACCAAGATCGTGTTGAAGAATGTCGGAAAAGAAAATGATTGGCCAAAATGGAAAGATGCGATTCAGTCTGAACTAGATTCACTGAATAAACGAAAAGTATTCGGCCCCTATTGTCCAAACACCAAAAAAAGTGAAGCCTGTTGGCTACAGATGGGTGTTTGTGGAGAAAAAGAAATGAAAATAATGAAATTGCCAAATATAAGGCAAGGCTTGTGGCCCAAGTTTTTCACAACGACCGGGAATTGATTTTGAGGAAACATATTCCCCAGTTATGGATGGAATAACATTCAGGTATCTAATGAGTCTAGCAGTACGAGAAATCTCGAAATGAGGCTGATGGATGTTGTTACTGCCATATTTATATGGCTCATTGGAAAATGATATTTATATGAAAATACCTGAAGGGTTTTTAAATTACCTGAGTCTTGCAACTCAAAACCCAGAGAAAATTATTCCATCAAATTGCAAAAAATCGTTGTATGGGCTCAAGCAATCTGGCCGAATGTGGTACAAACCCGCCTCAGTGAAAGTTTGATAAAGGAATGCTATACAAATGACCCGATCAAGCCCTTGTGTATTTATAAAGAAAAATGGGTCAGAATTTGTGATCGTCGCAGTCTATGTTGACGATTTAAATCTAATTGGAACTCCTGAAGAGTTGAAAAAGGCGGTCGAATATCTGAAAAAGGAGTTTGAAATCAAAGATTTCGGGAAAACGAAATTTTGCCTTGGCCTACAAATTGAGCATTTGGAAATGGGCATATTTGTTCATCAATCAGCTTATACCCAAAAGGTATTAAAGCAATTTCGAATGGATTATGCTCATCCGCTAAATAATCCAATGGTCCGTTCGGGCACTTGATCCTGCAAAAGGATCCATTTAGGCCAAAAGAAGATAATGAAGAGCAACTTGGCCCAGAAAATCCCATATTTAAGCGCAATTGGTGCGTTAATGTATCTTGCAAACAGCACGCGACCTGATATCGCGTTTGCAGTCAATCTACTCCGCAAGATTCAGCTCTTGCCCCTACTCAAACGACATTGAAAGGCATAAGCATGTTTTTTCGCTATCTCCAAGGAACAATTGATCTTGGTTATTTTACCCAAAAGACTCTCGACATGAGTTAATTGGCTATGCCGATGCAGGTTATTTATCAGATCCACACAAAGCCAAATCTCAAACAGGCTATATCTTCACGTGTGGTGGAACTGCTATCTCTTGGAGGTCAATGAAGCAGACTGTAACTGCTACTTCTTCTAATCATGCCGAAATATTAGCAATCCATGAAGCAAGTCGAGAATGTGTTTGGTTGAGGTCAATGACTCAACATATATTGAAGAGTTGTGGTTTAATCATTGAACCACAAATGCCCCCAAACAATTTTATTTGAAGATAATTCGGCTTGTGTAGCCCAGTTGAAAGGGGGGTTATATCAAAGGAGATAGAACGAAGCATATTTCACCAAAATTCTTCTACACTCATGATCTTCAAAAGAAATGGTGAAGTCGATGTGCAACAAATTCGATCAGAAAATAATTTAGGCGGATCTATTTACCAAGGCATTGCCGACTGCAACATTCGAGAAACTCGTGAAGAAAATTGGAATGCGGCGGCTTCGAGATTTAAAATGATGCCCAAATCAGGGGGAGCATCTGATACAAGAATATTGTACTCTTTTTCCTTCACTTGGATTTTTTTTCCCACTGGGGTTTTTTCCAAGTAAGGTTTTAAACGAGGCATATTCTTCGTATTGACGACATTCAAGGGGGAGTATTATGCATGTAAACAAAACATGTGAATGTCTAGTGTTCAACATCCATGTTCATATATCGCCTTGATCATAAGGTTAGACATGTAAAGTCTTGAAAGTGTATATGCCTTGATTATGAGGTTAGTAAATAGTGAGAGGATAAAAAAAGTTTATAAATAGCCTATGTAATGTATTGAGAAGTTAGAAAATTTTATGCAAGCTTAATACTTGTTTCATTTCATAGCCATAATTATTACACTTTATCCATTTTATTATCCCACCTTTAAACTTCCTTTCTTTCACCATTTAATCCAATTTCCATTACAATACTTCCACTATAAACACAAGCTAATAAGCCATATACCATTTTATTGTACACATACATAAATAAAGATAGTTATTTCTATAACAAAATATATATTTTAGACAATTTTGGAATTAAGAATAAGTTACTGGACGATTGTGGTCTTTATCCTGCAGGTTGCCTACCGCCCTACTATATACCACTATATACTTCATACACGTGTTTTCATTTTTATTTTTTATTTTCCAGTCGACGACACAAGAGTTAAACCCATTTATTTGTGAGTTCATCTTATTTGTGGAGCTAAACAGGTCGAGTTCAAACAAAGTTTTTGGCTATTAGTTCATTGAATTATCTCCAGTTTTCTTTGTGGCTACTACTCGTTATCTTCGAGTGATTGGCCCCATAAATGAATTAATAAAATTAAATAATACTACTCCATCCGTCCCACTTAAAATATCATGTTTTATTCATGCACACAATTTAATACACTTTTTTATCGTTAATATATCAAAATATATAGAACTAAAAATTATGCAAAATATATATTCTAAAATTATACGATTAGACGAATCTAACAAGACCGAACTCGACTATTTTTTCAAATATATATTTATAATAATATTGAGTCAAAGTTGAACAATGAACAGTGTTAAAAGATCAAACAACACATCTACTTGGACTGGGACGGAGGGAGTAATATTAAGAACATACACTTGTATACATGTGAAGTGTGGAGAGGATATTGATTGAATAAGATGTATTTTTTTCATCATTTATTTAGCTAGAGTTGGTCTAACAAGAGCTAGTGAATATTATAAACTTGTTATTTAAAAACCTCTTATTCAATAATAAGAAGTCATAGTACCTCAAAATTAACGAACCGAGCCTAATCTTGGTATCACCCTATCATAAAACTTCTTTCATTACAAAAATTTTCATGGAAGGCGTGAAGGCGACGACATTCATTTTCTTTTTTGTCACATTCTTGCAAATTTTTATAGTGTTTTGAAGCCAATTTTTTTTTGCTACACGGTCTATACAAGACTAGAAAAAAGTTGAAAAGGAAAAAGTAGATGATATCTAGATGAAAATCGGGGAAAATTGGGAAATTTTCATA
The DNA here is from genome assembly GCA_030278955.1 of Hygrophila difformis. Taxonomy (NCBI): domain Eukaryota; kingdom Viridiplantae; phylum Streptophyta; class Magnoliopsida; order Lamiales; family Acanthaceae; genus Hygrophila; species Hygrophila difformis. Next base: position 42,571,484 of record JAOANR010000011.1, read on the forward strand.
TTTAATTTTGTTTACGATAATACTACAGTTAAAATAAATGTTTATTTTCCTATTATAGATATATGTAGTATGTGTACCTAGCTCTTGTATTGGGAAACTGAAAATTAAACTTGGGTTGTTACGTTCAGTTTGTGTTCGAAGTGACGTTTTTTTTTCCTTTTTCTAATTTCTTTTTTATTTTTTTCAGCTGAATAGTTATTACAATCTAGTAAATGAATGATGGCTAGTAAATGAATGACGAGAACTCATAGGATCGGACGGAGAATCAAATCACAACCTAAAAATTGAGAGTTGAGAAATTTTGATCATTAAGCTAAGTCCTTATCCCGAAATGACAGAACCTGAGCATCTTAATTATTTGAGTAAGAAAAGGCCACATCAGGGATTTTTGACCCCTCCGCTCGAGGACTAGTCACTCTGAGTCACGCGAATTATATTATAAGTACATAATTAAATTATAGGATATATAGTGAAAATATATACTTACTATTGTGAGTTATGAGTGGTTTATTATAATTTTTTTGAGTGAAAACTTAAAAAAAAATAAATAATAAAAAATAAAATCGAGTTTTAATGGAGCAAGATTGAGGCTTATAATTTGATTACTAACAAGGATTTAGTGACCGAAAGGTTGTTTATTGTTGCACTGAATTACGTTATGCATAAAGTAGGGTTGAGCTTAAGGTTGCCTCTATCAATACATATACATCCATCTATAGATTATTTATATATACTAACTTTTTTTGACCCACGCGTTGCACACGGGCGTGTTGCTTTCTTTCTTATTATGAATAGAACTAATAATTTTTAATTGGATGAACAAAATAAATACCTAGAAGTTTAGAGGTTTATAATTTAGAATTCATAATTAATGATAGTTTTAAATTGTGATGTTTTTGAGTAATGGTTTAAAGTTTAGAGTTCGAAAGCTAAAAATATTTTTTAAATTTATCTGGCTTCGGCTCTTCCAAAAAAAAACTTTTTGAATAATTATTTTTTCTTTGTATTATGTGGTTTATTAAAATTATTTTCTTATGACCAACAGTTGTTGGCGTGAATGGATTGGGGCTCTAGTTGCTTAAGCAATATCTCGGGTTTAAGCCTTTTGTATGCAAAAAACTGCTTTAGGAGAGACGCCCTTAATTGCCCGTGTGGCTTGGGGATATCCAGTTTCTCCTAGAATTATTTTATTATGATAAGAATTAAATTCAAAATTAAACCTAATACCAAAAATTAGGATTAAAATTTTCTATAGCGGAATAATTTCTTTTAAATATATATTTTGATAAATTAACTAAAGTATGGATAGAATTAATTAAATTTTTAATTTATTATATTGATTAGATGGATACTTATTAATACTTTAGCTTTCTCTAGTCTATAAGTTGTGCATAGCAAAAAAATACTTTAGGTTCAAATTTTAATACAACTTATATAATATTGAATATATATATTCAATTAAAAAGTTTATAGTATACAGGTTTAACTAAATATTTATAACCATCACATATATTATAATTTGTTTAAAATTTATATTTTTGAAAATATATAGAAAGATTTTTTTTTTAATATTTGTTTATAATATATTATAAATTTATTATCTAAATATATATAGTATTAAAAGTTGATGATATGGCAATTATAAATAATCAGCACTGACGTGTATCATGTATGATTAATGAGCGCTGACGTGGATTAATTGTAGCCATTGATTAAAAATGGTGGTATAATTACTGATAAAGTTCTAAAAATTAAAAACATTTTTAGTTATATTGAATAAGGACAATACAGTCTGCACAAGCCAAAAATTATTCAGGATTTATTATATAGATTATCTAAATATAGTATTAAAAGTTGATGAGATGACAAGTATAAATAATCAGCACTGACGTGTATCATGTATGATTAATCAGCGCTGACGTGGATTAATTGTAGCCATTGATTAAAAATGGTGGTATAATTACTGATAAAGTTCTAAAAATTAAAATCATTTTTAGTTATATTGAATAAGGACAATACAGTCTGCACAAGCCAAAAAATATTCAGAATTTATTATATAGATACCAAAAATTATGATTAAAATTTTCTATAACAGAATCATTTCTTTTAAATATATATATATTTCAATAATTAACTAAAGTATGGATAGAATTAAAAAAAAAAAAATCTTGGATCTGGAGGTATCAATGGGTGACTGGGATGATGGGGTGGGGGTGGGGGGTCTTCAAAGTTACGAGAGGGACGGGCGGGGCTTTGCAATTTGGTTGGAGGCGAGGAGGTGTCTGGTGGGGCAGAGTATAGGGCAGCAGCAGAAGCAGTAGCACAGGTGGTGGGGTGGAGCTTTGGAGTAAAGGGGAGGGGTTCTAAGAAGGGAGGGGTTATATGCACCAGGTTGGGTGGGCGTAGGGTGAAGCACCAGATCCAGAAAGGGGGTGACAATGTTGGATTTGCACAACTCCAATTTACAACAGTTCGCGCAAGAGATGGAATAGGAGGTGGCAGAAATATTAAAGGTCGCAAGAACTCTAAGCTTTAGGCAGATTGTGGAGGAGGAAGTGGCCGTTGAAAGAATTTGGGGCGAAATGGCCTGGAGGCAGTAAGGAGGCATGGAGGGCTTTGGAGTTAAATTAGATTACATGAAGACAATCACTTGCAATGTTAGAGGATTGAACGGTGGGGTAAGGAGGAGGGCTATCATGCGGCTGTGCAGGAAAATTAAGCCGGCGATTGCTGGTTTCCAAGAGACAAAAATGGTGGAAGTTCGGGATAGGCTCGTCTATAGAATTTAGGGTTTTAGAGATTGCTGCTTTTGTTTCCAAGCTGCTGCTGGGAAACTGGTGGGATTTTAGTGGTTTGGGATGTGAATGTTTGCTCTCTACAGGTGGTTGAGAAGGAACATCATTATATTTGGGTGAAAGGGAGGATGAGTGGTTTTTAGTGAGGAGCTGAATGTAGTATGTGTTCATGCACCAAATGATAAAAGAGAGAGGTTAGATTTCTGGGGTATGCTGGTTCAGAAATGCAATACATCAAATGGAGACCTTTGGTGTTTTCTGGGGGATTTCAATGCGGTATTGAGTGAGGGGGAAAGGGTAGGATTGAGCAGGGATACCGGTTCTATGCGGGATTTTAGAGATTTTGTTCAATCACTGGGTTTAGTTGACCTTCCAATAGGCAATGGATTATTCTCTTGGTATGGTAGAGGGGGGCTTGCTTCTAGTCGATTGGATAGATTTCTACTAACGCGGGTTGGTTGTGCTTGCCAGAAGATGTCTCCCAGAGGAGATGCGATACAGTGCTATGGGACTATTACCCGATATGCTTAGAGATGGGAATGAATAATTAGGGGCCGAAACCTTTTCGATTATACAACTATTGGATGGACAACAAGGAATTTAACACAAAAGTTAGGGAGACATGGACTGTAGCAGGTCTCGAGAGGGGATGTCGTTTAATGAAGAAGCTCAAAGTTTTGAAGAACCGGATAAGGAGTTGGGACGGGTATAGTGGGACAGAGGTTGACAAGAAAATATCTAAGCTGCAGGAGGATATTAGTGCTCTGGAGGAGGGGTTTCAAGGTGGTGTGGCGGATGAAAGCATCAGAGGAGCCTGGGTGGATAAGAAGGTGGAACTTAAGAGGGTTATGCTCGGCGAGGAGCGTCGGTGGTGCCAGAAATCCCGAGTTAGATGGTTGAATGAGGGTGATCAAAACACCCGTTTCATTCACTTGGTTACTGCGATAAATAGGAAGAAAGGTCATATAGGATCTATTTATGTGAATGGGGCTATGGTGGAAGGGCCTTCAGAGATTAAGAAGGCGGCATTCAATTTCTGTAAGGAACTTTTCATTAAACAGGATGAAGAAGTGTTTGACATTGCAGACATAGGCTTGCCTACTATCAAAGAGGAGGATAGACAGTGGTTGGTAAGAAGCTTTTCGGATGAGGAGGTGCGAGAGGGTATCTGGAGCTGTGATAGTAATAGGGCCCCAGGCCCGGATGGCTTCAGCATGGGATTTTTCAAAAAATATTGGAACGTGATCAAGGATGACATTATGGATGTATTGAAAAGGTTCGAGCAGCGGAGGAAATTGCCCCTAGGGGTAGGGAGCAGTTTTATTCGACTTGTTCCTAAGGTGGAAAACCCAAAGGAGTTCAAGGATTATCGCCCGATATCATTGGTTGGTAGTGTATACAAGATAGTAGCAAAAAATCTTGGCAAGGAGGTTAAAAGAAGTGATAAGCAGTGTTGTAGGGCCTTCGCAAATGGCCTTCGTTAAAGGAAGGCAGATTCTTCATGGCGTATTGGCAGCGGCTGAAGTTATTCATTCCACAAAGAGTTCTAGACGCAAAGGTTTTGTAATTAAATTGGACTTCACGAAGGCCTATGATAATGTGTCTTGGGGGCGATATTTCAGGTTATGAAGGCGATGAACTTTGATGATGTCTGAATCGACTGGATGCAAGAGTGCATCACCTCAGCCACTGCAGCAGTACTGATTAATGGATCCCCAACGGAATTTTTCAAAATGCAAAAAGGGATTAGACAAGGCGATCCCCTCTCCCCCTATATTTTTGTACTGGTGGCGGAAATTTTTAATAGATTGATTAGTAAGGCGTCGGAAGCAGGCTTGGTGAAGGGGTTGGAAGTTGGAGTTAACGGGCCGACCATCTCTCATCTCCAATATGCTGACGACACGATTATTTTTTGTCATGGGGAAATTCAGCAAGTGGTTCTCATCAAAAGGCTGCTACTGTGCCTATCGCTATCCACAGGGCTTCGGATCAACTTCGGAAAAAGCAGCCTCTATGGTATTAATTGCCTAGCGGAAGAAGTCAGTGAGGCAGCAGCAGCTCTAGGTTGCAGTGTTGGTGAGTGGCCGATGACATACTTGGGCTTATCGATTGGTGGAAGGACTAATGGGATAGCTATTTGGAAGCCTGTACTCGATAAACTTGAAAAAAGATTGGAGGGTTGGAAGGGGAAAATGTTGTCCCAAGCGGGTAGATTATGCTTGCTCAGGTCAGTTTTAAGTAATTTGCCAATTTACTTTTTGTCAATATTCAAGGCTCTTAGAGAGGTGGCTGACCGAATTGAGAAGATCAAGAGGAGGTTTTTCTGGAATGATTGGGGTGACGACAGGAAGCTCCATTTGATCCGATGGGGCGTTATTTGTTCTCATAAGGATGTTGGCGGATTGAGTATATGGGATATTCATAAGTTCAATGCAGCTTTGCTATTGAAATGGAGGTGGAGGTATGGTGTGGAGGGGGGTTTGTGGAAAGAAATTATTGATTCTAAATATTATGGTGGGACGAATTCATTGGTGCCCGTTCCTAAGTCTGGAAATTTTGTTTGGGGTCAGATATGTCGTGCTTGGGAGTGTCCCCATATTCTGGAGGAGGGAAGTGGCTTCTTTATACAAGTAGGCAATGAAAGGAAAACACGATTTTGGATTGATGAATGGGTTGAGAGAGGAAAAAGATTAAAAGAGTTATTCCCAAGAATTTTTGGCCTTGCAATTGATAAGACAAGCAGGATATCCGAATGTGGTGAATGGATCGGCTTTGAGTGGAAGTGGAACATTAGGTTGAGAAAACCTTTGTTCGATTGGGAACTTGAGGTGTGGAATAATCTGATTCAAGTCCTAAGTGTACATAAGCTGAACAGGTACATGGAAGATCACATTAAGTGGACAAAAGATCGAAGTGGTAGGTTTAGAGTTGGTTCTTGTTGGCGAAGGGAGGTAGCGGATTCAGTTTCAGGTGCTGACTGGCCTTGGAGAAAATTGTGGGAGATCAGGTGCCCTATGAAGTTTAAGATGTTGGCATGGAGACTAGCAAATAACGCCCTTCCAGTGAGGGAGCTGTTGGCCAAGAGGGGAGTGATCCAAATGCATGAAGCGCTGTGTCCGTGCTGTGGTATGGCAAATGAGTCAGCCGATCACCTATTCTGTCATTGTCGTGTGGCAATGGATCTATGGTATAAAGGGATTGAATGGTTCGATCTAGAATGAGCTATCCCGGGTAGTGTTTCGAATCTGTTGAGTTGGTGGTTTGGAACTTTCCACAAACCTGGAAAAAGGAGGATCTGGTTCATGGTAGGATTGGCGATTGTTTGGGCCATTTGGAAATAGAGAAACGCGGTGATATTCAAAGGAATGCAGATTGATACTCAGGGCGCTATAGAAGAGGTTCGGTGGAGAGTTAACCTATGGTGGAAGTGTGACTCAGAAGAACAGGTGGTGGATTGGTCCGGCTTAGATAGCAGCTTTCCAAGGAGCTTGGTGCAGCGCACGTCTGCTACAAATAAGAGGAAGGAGTCTCGTAGGGGGCTGGTGTGGGAGAGGCCTAATGATGGTTGGTGGAAGATCAATACAGATGGATCCTCACTTGGCAACCCGGGACAGGCGGGAGTAGGTGGAGTTATAAGAGATGCAACTGGGAAGGTAATTTTTGTTCTATCAGATTCTATAGGGGTAACTGATTCTTCAGAAGCTGAGGTTACATCAATCAATAGAATGTGCTTGGCTCTCATCCGGGATCAAGGCTTCCCACTCCCCAAAATCTGTTTTGAATGCGACTCTTCTAACGTTGTGAAGTGGATAAAAGAACCAGGTGAACTACCATGGAGGTTTTATCATCTCTTAGGACCCATAGTGGCAGTTCTGAATTTCGGAGGTGAGGTGAGAATAATGCACATATTGAGGGAGAGGAACGAAATGGCGGATCACTGGGCTAGACTTGGAGCGAATGGTGATATGAAAATTGAAGAGTGGTTCTGATTTTTGTTTGATAGGTCTGCAAAATGCTGTGTTCGAGCTTTGGAGTGTATTGTTCTTGTTGGTATACTGCCAATGTCTGTTATCTCTGCTAGTTAGTGGTTTATTTTGTTTTTGCCTAGCTTGCTGTTTGATTTCGGTTGTGTACCTCGTAGAGCATGATGAATAAAGTTTTTGTTCTAAAAAAAAAAGTATGGATAGAATTAATTAAATTTTTAATTTTTAGATGAATACTTATTAATACTTTAGTCTTTGTCTAGCCTGTACATGGTTGTGCATGGCAAAAAATACTTTAAGCTCAAATTTTAATACAACTAATATAATGTTGAATATGTATATATATTATTAAAAATTTTACAACATACAATTTTAATTAAAAATTTATTTACCATCAAATATATTATAATTTGTTTAAAATTTATGTCTTTTGAAAATATAGAGAAAGTTTTTTTAAAGATTTGTTTATAATATTTTACAGATTTATGATCTAAATATAATAGTAAAAGTTGATGATATGGCAAGTATAATTAATCGGGCATGTATGATTAATCAGCGCTGACGTGGATTAATTATACCATTGATTTAAAATGGTGGTATAATTACAGATAAAACCCTAAAGATTAAAAAGATTTAGTTATATTAAATAAGGATAATACAATCTACGCAAGCCAAAAAGTATTCAAGGTTTATTATATAGACAGATAATACATTTCTATAAAATGAATTTTACATATAATCTATATATATATATATTAAAGCATTAGTGAATAACTCATCCTACATTTAATGTGGTGTCTCCATTTCAAATTTATAATATTTATAGATTTTTGTATTTTTAAATGTATTAATTTCAGATTTCGTATTTATTTATTTATTCATTATTATATATTTTTAATTTTTGAAATATATGGAATTTTTAATTTATATGGAATTCCCACAATATTCACTTTTAAAAAAATTTGAAAGATTTAAAATTTGAAATTTTGCATATTTTATTTTATCTATATTATTTTACATTTTTTATTTACTAATTTTAGATTTTCGTATTTATTTATTTATTCATTATAGATTTTAGCCTATCGTGTATAAAATATATCATTTACTTATAAATTACCACTCTATCCTATCGTGTCACATATATTCACTTTTAAAAACATTTGAAGGATAAAATTTGAAATTTTGCATTTTTTATTTTATCTATTTTAGATTTTATTGTTTTGAATTTTTTTATCTATTTTAGATTTTATTATTTTGCATTTTTTATTTTAGATTTTATTGCTGCATTTATTGTTTATTTATAGATTTCAAGGTTTTACACCATAGGATTATTATGACATGAATACACATTTTCAGTTTTTGCACCATATAATTATTATGACGAGGTTCTGTACCAGCAACTAAGAATTATGTTGGGTTTATGTTTCAATATGGTGATCATATTGTAATGCCGGTAATTTTGTGTAGATTTGGTATCTCTCTTTGGTTATATTTTCCTGGGTGTGGTAAATGATGTAATCAAAATGTAAATTGCACATCATATTTATCTATTCATGTTAAAAATAGATTAATGTGTGTATACCAATCCCAATTTTTAGTTTTTAAATGATATTTAATTTATAATTTATATAGAGTTCCCACAATTTTTAATTTTTTAATTATTTGGAATTTCAAATTTATATGGAATTCGCAGTGTATATATGGAATTTATATTAAAATATACATTAATGAATATATGAAAAATATTTATATATATTAATTAATGTATATATAGCCATATTTTCACAAAAATATGTCACTTCTCCTAAAAGTAATATACAATTATATAGTTGCTATCGTTAAAAAGAATATGTTTTATAATTGAATCATTCTATTTGTATATAAATATATACTAAATAATATAAATCTTATATATGTTTTATTATATAAAACCTAATACAAAACAATTATAATTATTAAGTGGATTGTGAAAATTTAAATTCTATGGATAAATTGGTTTGGAGTAAATTAATTATTTTCGTAAAGCATATTATAAATAAAAGAATCGAGTGTATAAAGAGTTATTGGGGTGCGAATAGTCCATCAGTAAATAAAGAATGAAATTTTTTTTTTAATCTATTTTTCAAGAAATACTTCATTAATCTATATTTTAACATATTTGCAATTGATGGAAGAACAAATATAAATCTAGCTTTCATAAAAATTGAAAGGCTAATTGTTGAAAATTCTATAAGTTTGAAATTTTCTCTGGAATGTCATACTGAATGAAGTTTTAACTTCTGAAACAGATAATCTATTGATACTAGAAGAGATATATTATAATAAGGAAGAAATGAAGGCGAATCATGCTAAACTATTACCTTTGTTGATTGATGAACAGGAGAATGTTTATAATAAAATAATGTACGTAGTTGATAGTGATGAGGGTTGATAATTTATCTATAAAAATATTATGTTTAGCCATTAATAGGAGAGATGATATTATGTTGTCTATAGCATTCAGTGGAATAGCACCATCTACTCATTCCAAGAGGTAGGACTACACATTCTAGATTTGATATTCCATTAGATTGTGACGAGAATTCTACCTGCAAAAAATTACCCCAAAAAATTATTTAACATCTCTTCTCATTAAAACAAAGCTCGATATTTGGAATGAAATTCTTGATTGGTAGAATGATTATGAGTCCGTCTGAATTAACCAAATTCCCCATTCATTTTCTGAGAAAAAAAAAATTCTACTTGCAATTTGTTTTATTATGACTATAGGAAAAGAAAAAAAAGTCAATGCAAATCTTTAAAGAAGGTTGGATTCTATCTTGAAAAACTAATTTTTATCCATATTAGTGATATGTTGCAATATCTTGTGTCACTGGAAAAAGACGACTCGAAGTATTAATGAAGTATATAATTAATATGGAATAACTCATGATACAACAAGAAAAGTTTACAATAAAAATTATATATGACAGAAATTTGCACAATGAATACTTCAGGTAGGTGATGGAAATTGGTAAAGTTGGTATTGATATTGGAGATGTACAATTAGATGTGACATTTCTAGATGATAATTTTATAAACTATATGAGAGATCTTATAGTGGCAATCGTTGAGAGACTTATACAAATATAAAGTGCACTACTTCAGATCCAAACATTGTTACTATGTATTAACCCCTACCAATGAGATCGTTGATACAATCAATGATTACGTCATAGAACGTATGTCTGCAAATAAAAATGTATATATATATATCGGTTTTAACAATATTTGTCAAGACGATGAAAGCATAAATAATGGCAATGAATTATTTTCATTTGAATATCTAAGCATGATCTATTGTTTGGACTACCAAATCATAAAATATAGTTGAATGAGGGCTGCATACTCATACTTCTTAGGAATATAGATCCATCAAATAAATTATGCAATGAAAGTAGATTGATAGTAACCAAGATGCAGAACCATATAATTGAGATTAAACTAATTTTCGGGAAACCATGAAAGTAGAAAATTCTTGATTGGTAGAATGATTATGAGCCTATTTGATTTAACCAAATTTCTCATTTGATTTGATGAAAAAAATTGTCACTCGCAGTTTGTTTTGCTATGATTATAAACAAAATTCAATGTCAACATTTAAAGAATGTTGGACTTTATCTTCCAAAACAAATTTTTAGCAGTTGCAAGTTGCAATATTTCGTGTCACAAGCAAGATGTGACTCGAAGTATTAATATGCAATTAAGAATGACTAATTTATGATATCACAAGAAATGTTATTTACAATGAAGTTTATATATGACGGAAAATTTGCAAAATAGATATTTGATATAAGTGACAGTAAAACCGGTATTGATTTTGAAGATGTATAATAGTGACATTTTCGGACGATATATTTATAAACTCTACGAGTGATCTTATAGCGGTCATTTTTTAGAGTACATATATAAATATAAACTGCACCACTTCAAATTCAAACATTTTTAAAGATCACTACAAGAAATTCGCGGCAAGGCGACGAATTTGGCGACGAAATTTTATTAAAGTCGTCACCTAAAACCTCGTCGCCTGACGGATTTCGCCGCCTTGTTCGTCGCCTAAAGTGCTAGGCGACGAACAAGGCGACGAAATCCCTTTCGTCACCTACCCGCGAAATTCTTGTAGTGGATAGTGTTTTTCTAACCCTACCAATGAGATTTTCAGCAAATCAATTTTAAGCAAAATGTGAGGAAAATTTTCATATTATGCTTAATACTTATATTTAAATATTGTTTGATCAAAAATTAAATTTCAAATTAAATAAATATATTATTTTAATAATTATTTTTATTAATCTGTTAGATTTGTATCAGACAAGCAACAGAAGCTAAAAAATACGGTATAATATGATTTCTTTGTTAGTTTTAAAAATAATTAAATTATATGATTATATACACGCTCTTTTGATATATATAAAATAATTACACATTTTTTATTATTCAAAATATACTTTATTATTACTTTATATAATAAAAGTATAAGTATATATATTATATAAAATATATGATTATGTCCGTCGAGTCTCGATGGGTTTGATTACTAGTACATATAAAAAGAATTTTGATACTATAGATTATGTTTTCTGTATCCTGCATTATTTTAAATTTCAATTTTATTCAATACGAGTATGCTAGTGAATACTGATAGTGTCTAGCGAAAATTGCAATTAAGCATCTCGCACGCGAGCGTATATAAGGTTAGTACTTTGTTAATTTAAGTGTAATCCGTTTTTCTCATTGAATACTTATAATCGAAACACAATTTATGATTTGCAGTGAACATGTGAAAGGGACAGATTACTGACATAATTCTGAAAGGATGATCCACACAAGGGAAAAAAACAAACGATAAAAAAATAAAGAGAAAAAAAAAAAAAAAAAAAAAGAAAGAAAGAAAGAAAAAGGGAGTAGTGTTTTTTTAAAAAGCACTTGGGGTAATTATTTTTATTATCTTGATTGGCCACCCTTACCTTGATAGGATATCATTCTTTAGTGCATTAAATAATTATTGTACTCCTTACTTGTAATAATTTCAATATTTAAGGCATCAACATTCAACAACGTCATATCCACTATTTCTTTAATTTTATTTCTTTATTTTTAAATTATACTTATGTACATGTATGATTTGATGTATTTAGTCCCTTTTTTATTAAATAATTGGACGGTGGTCCAATAATTGGTGCTGCACATAGTCGGACATGCTTCATTCCACCCCCTCACACTCACACCTATTTATTTAATTACTATATTTCCTCGATAATTAAACTATTTATATATTTCCATCACTGGATTTCGAATCCTTTTATTAGACCGCTCCACCTTTTCACTCAGAAAAAATACTCCAACTTTACTGTAAAACTTATGTTTTTGAAAGATAGGGAGTACTACATAAATTAGGGAGTGTATTAGAGTTTATTTAGATATAAAACAATTCCTGAATTTTTAATACTACAAATGTCCTATTTACTATTTTTGAATGTCTCATTACAAATGTCTTCTTTCTATAAATATAAATAATTTTTCCCTCCAACAACTATATAGACGGGGTGAGAACTTTGCCCAAGTGGTTAAGTCCATTAACTTCTAACGGAAGGTTGGAGGTTCGATTTCCTATCGGCCCCTTATCCCTCCCTTTTATTCCATTTGTAATTTGTGTGGCATGGGCTCACACAACCCCTTTCCCAGACCTTTAGTAACTCCTCAAAAAAAAAACCAACTACGTAGACCCCATCATATACTCACAAATCAACCCCACCTTAATTACCGTGTCCAACAGTAACAAGACATTTGAAGTGGGACGGAAGGGGAACAAAGGTTTTTTTTTGTGGAAGAGGGATGAATTTTCCGTTTGATTAAAATTCTGATTGAGTTTAAGATGTTATTAAGAATGCCGATCCTTGTCGCCGAAGTGTATGGGATCTGAAATGGCCTCAAGCGTCTTTGAACTGCTGGGGGTGGAGCATGCCTTGTGTTATTCGGATTAGAGTGAGGCGCTGAGACTCTTCCAGTTGGGGTTAGCTCCATGTCATTTTTTTTGTATTCTCTAATCATGAACATTTTGGATATCATGTCCTAGAAGGGAACTCTGTCCCTGATTGTTTGGCTAAGCACGGCACTTGGGTTTCTTCTCGCTTCCGACTTGGCGAGGTTTGATACCTCCGTGAGTAGGGTTTTTTTTTTTTTTTTCCCGATGCTTTCGCACGTCATGTTTAAAAAAAAAAAGAGTTAATATATTTCATGAAAACAAATGAGTCGGTCACATTCGAGGTTCGTCCCATAACATTTTGAAATTTTCCTTTTAAAAAATTAGGGCTTCACAGATGCGATAGGGTAAAACCTAGAATCTTCATGTTGACATTTATCTTAATATGGTGTTGTTTGGGAGTGGATCAGTGGGACAATTATTGTACATTTAATGTCCTCAACCTCAAGGAATTATTATATAAACATATTTTTGATACATGCATGTACTATGTATATTGGGTAAATTATTGTTTTAGAATTAGTATGGGGAAAATTCGGTCCCATAGGATTTTCTCTCATTTACTTTTGGTCCTAAGTATATAAAATCTCCACTTTTGGTCTCATTAGATAACTAGTTTTTCCACTTTTGGTCCCTTGATCTATTTTTTAAGAAAAAAAACTATATGTGGTCAATATGCATTTTTTTAAAAAAAATTATTTATTTACAAAATGCCCCTATCCAATTAAACAATTATAACTTATTTAATTAAATTCAAATTTATTCATTTGTACAAAATAAAATTACTTTTAAATTTATTAGAAAATAATATTTATTAAATAGTAAAATTGTAACTTTTTTTAATATATATATATATATATATGTAATTCCACATAAAATATAAAATAAAATATTTTAATTAATAATTATTGCATATTATTATTATAAATTCTTTCTATAAATACAGAGTATTTTATTTTATGTGTATTGCATTATTATATTTTGATATTTTTTAGTATTATTCAAAAAAATTTTGATTAAAATATTATATTTTACAAATTTCATAAAATATGTATATTGAAAAATTAAAATATTATTATTTTAAAAAATTAAAATTTTATTATTTAATAAATATTATTCAAAAATAATTTTATTTTGTACAAATGAATAAATTTGAATTTAATTAAATGAGTTATGGTTTTTTAATTGGATAGGAGCATTTCACAAATAAACAAAATTTTAAAAAATTGCACATTAAACCCAAATGATTTTTTTCCTTAAAAAATAGACCAAGAGACCAAAACTGGAAAAAATAGTTATCTAATGGATCAAAAGTGAAAATTTTATAAACTTGGGACCAAAAGTGGGTGAGAGAAAATTCTATGGGACCAACAGTGGATTTTTCCCAAATTAGTATTATTTTTTTTATTACGTAGACATAGACCTAGGTGGCAGTAAATCACCAACAGTAATTGACTTGAGTAGATTGAGGCTCTAGTCGCTTAAGCAAGGTCAAAGTCTCTGGTTCAAGCCTTGTATATGTTAAAAACTGTTTTGGAAGAGACGCCCTTAATTAACCATACAGATTCTCGAATGATTAGTCTTCAGTCCAATGTAGCATCGGGATACTCGATTATTAAAAAAAAAAAAAAAAAAAAAAAAAAAAAAAAAAAAAAAGAAGAAGGTGGCATTATACCAGAATTGGGAGAATAGGGAAAGTATAGAGTAAGACAGCTTCACAGCACTCTACCTTAAGCTTTAGTCTTTATTTTCTGACATCTTTCATGTGCTTTGCTCATTGCCCATTTCCTTAATCATTTACACTACTAGTATTATACTCCTACTATAATTCATTTAATAATTTCAATCTTTCAAGAAACTAAAATAAAATAAAATCTACAAGCTCTACCTAAAATCTAAACAGCTTTCTTCTAGATTTCTTTTTATTCATTTTTTTTATGACCTATGAGTAACTAGGTAAAGTTCAGCTTAATAGATATATCTATTAAACTATAAGAAAATTTTTTTAACTTCCTATACAAATTTTTGTATTCTATCTGTCTCAATAATTTAACTTTTGAAATTGATCATTGTTTATTTTTAATTTAATTTTTTTTTCATATACGAAAAAATAAACAAATATGATTATATTATAATTGTTTAATCTTGTAGCTTTTTTTAGGTAAATACCATGGTATCCCCAGGCCACATTGGACCCAAGACTAATCCCTCGAGGATCTGCAAGGGCAATTAAGGGCGCCTCTCCCAAAGCAGTTTTTTGCATTCACAAGGCTTGAACCCGAAACCTTGCTTAAGCGACTAGAGCCCCATCCACTCAAGCCAACTGCTGTTGGTTTTAATCTAGTAGCTTTGAAATAGAAATTTCTATAATTATTATTTGTATTGATTTTAAGATATTAAGTAGTATTTTTATATACTGATAATATTTATATGTATATCTATCTAATATATTTAAATGATATATAAATTTAAAATTTAAAATAGATTTATACATAAAAAAAACACTTAGAAATTCTATACATATAACTATGTCTTCCCACAATATGTATTTATAAGTTTGATATAACAATTCATATTATATTGAGTACATATTTAAAATTATTTATGAAGGATGTTTTTGGGTTGAGTTATGGGAGTATGATTTTAATATATTATTACTGTATTATTTAAATTATACTTCCTCTATTTTTTCAAATATTGCTACGGGCACATTCAGCACGCAGTCCAATGCACATTTTAAACAATTAATAACTCAACAGTACATTTAAAAATTTTAAAAGTTTGATATTTAAAAACTATAAGACGAGACAAATCTAACAAGATCCCACTTTGCTATATTTTAACTTGTATAACTATGATAAAACCTTAAGTTAAAGTATATAAATGAACAATGGTCATTTGTTAGAGGTAGCTAACAAAAAAATGGAGGAAGTATATATATATATTTTTTAAAATGACAATTATCAAATGAAAATGTGTATGAAATTTGGGGTTTCAAAAAACCTTTTTATATGTAATTTGATTGTTTGAAAGGGTATAAAAAGCATTTAATATAAATAATAGTATATAAAAATTAGCGATAACTAATAGTTTTTTTTTTTGTTAATCGCGTATTGCACCATAACTTTTTCTTTCTTAATTTTTCATTCTAATTTTCCTTAGCCCGCTTTTCAGGCACTTGTAAACCAAAAAAAAAAAAAAAAAAGAAAAAAAAAAGAAACAGAACTAGTATAATACTACTAGTATTTACAAATTATTATTCCTGCGGTTCTCTCCAATTCGCTATATAAAGCATTTGATACGCACCATTTCCCCTAGGGCCTCAACGCACCGACCCTGTCTGTCATTCTCCCGAATCTTTTACATTCTCCCTCACTTTCACTGCTTGATTCCATTCAAAAAACCTCATGGATTTCAATCTCATTGATTCCTCCTTCCACACCAAAATCGGACCTAGCAAACCCATTTACCCCAAGCTCCATCGAATCCCCGACGTTTTGTGCTATCCAGAACCTTCCGTATCGTCGGATTTCGAACTCTCCGGCAGCCTTCCGCCGCCGCAGTGTAATTACTCATTGGCCATTCCGCCGTCCAATTCGTATGCGGTGGAATCGAAATTTCCTAATTTCAACAATTTTCCAGTGCTGCGAAAGGACTCGATGGAGGCGATGAGGGAGACGATTTTTCGGATGGCGATGATGCAGCCGATCCAGATCGATCCGGAGGCGGTGAAGCCGCCGGCGAGGAAGAACGTGAGGATCTCGAAGGATCCTCAGAGCGTGGCGGCGCGCCACCGCCGGGAAAGGATAAGCCAAAGGATTAGGATTCTGCAGAGAATGGTTCCCGGCGGCACGAAGTTGGACACGGCGTCGATGTTGGATGAGGCCGTGCATTACCTCAAATTCCTCAAGAAGCAAATTCAGTCGCTGGAGAGAGCCTCCGCAGCCGGGAACCTTTCCGGCGGAATTACCGCCGGATTTTCCCCTGCGGCGGATTCTGTAAACGGTTTTCTAAGATTTGATTAGTCTTTTTTCCCCCGCGATTTTACCATTTTCTTTTGAGGTGGAAGCGTGGAACGTGTGGGACAGTTAACTGTTTAATTTTTACATTTACCATATATGTATACTCAGTATTTACTTTTATGGGGGAGATTGATGAGTGTGGACTGTGGAGTTATAGGATACTACCTCCGATCTCATATAAATGCACTATTCCTGCATTTCACGCAGTTCAATACATATTTTTAAATGTTTATAACTCGAATTGTATATAAGTAAAAATTATAAAAATTTGATATTCTAAAACTATGTGATTAGACGAATCTAACAAGATCTCACATGACAATATTTTTTCTTATATAACTATGTCTAAAAATTAGTTAAAGTTATCCAATGAATAGTTACTACTATGCAAATGGTTCACTTATATGAGAACGGAGGTAGTATGTATTTCAATTTTTACCCTTCATTTTTTTCTCTCTTTCTTGGTTTTTGTGGAATACTGACAGAGTGTTGCTGAAATTTTCTGTTTTTGGCTTCACAAAACCCCTAACAGAAACAGATACCACAAAAACGGAAAACAAACAACGGCAAATGTGAAATAAATCCCCCTAAAACAAAATACTCCCTCTATGCTCCCACTATACCATTATACTCTAATTTTACTCCCTACTCCAAAATATTGATTTTCTTTGAAAATTTAAAAAATGAAAAGACTCATATACCCCTTACTAAAAAAAAATTGTAGCACATGGAGAAAGGGTGAAATAGTAATTGTCCCAATGTGTCACATCTTCCTTCATCTTTCCAACCCCCACCTGCAACTTTCTTTCACATCCTCCTTCATCTTTCCAACCCCCACCTGCAACTTTCTTACACTTTCTTCCAATAACCCCTCAACCCCCTACGAAGCAGCAATGTTGGTCACTGGTGAAGTCCTCAACTTCTCCAAATTGTAGTGCGAAAGAGGGCGGAACAGAGGCGCAACTTCAGTTTGAAGAGGCGCATCAAACCCCAAAAGTAGAATGAGTTCGTGCGAAAGATGACAAAACAGGGGCACAATCTTCAATTTTTTGGAGACTAAGGATGAAAGGTAATGCACCTCCTTACTCGGAAATGAAATGGGTTTCGGTTTCGGGTACGAATGGAGTGTTTAGGGGTTGGAATTAGTTGTTTTGGGCATTGTTTTGTTGCTTCAAATTTGGGGATTAAGGTTTATGGAATATCCAACAAAATTGAAATGAGTTTCGGGTAGGGTGCCTTAGTTGTGTATCTGTGACTCAGTGTGTTGTTTTTTGGCGAAAAGATGTATGCCCATCATCCAGTAGTTGCGAAACTGGCATAATTGTTGGGCAAGATTTTTAATTTCACAGAAGTGTGGTTTTTTGGGTGGAAAAAGGTGTTTTCCCCTTTTAAAATTATTGTGAATTTTGCATAGGTTTTTAGTAACATATGTGAGTTCATACATGTGATGTGTTGTTGGATAAGTATGAAAATATTATTTTTTTCATAAATGGCACTGAAAATGTTGATTTTGTAAATACATGTGTTCATGTATGTACGTGTTGTTTTTTGTTGCGATTAGTGGTGTTTTTTTTAGTTCATAACTGTGATGTATTGATTTTTGTATGAAAGTGTCATTTTTTGTTCATATCTTTGTTAAGAAATGAATGTATTGTTTTCTGTTGCAATTAATGGTATTTTTTAAAAGTAATAACTTTGTTGTGTTGTTTTTTGTATGGATTGTTTCTGTTCATACCTGTATTCATAAATGTATGTGTTGTTTTCTGTTGTGATCAATGGTGTTTTTTAAGTTAATAACTGTGTTGTGCTTCTTTTTGTATAAAAAAGTTTTTTTTGTTCATACATTTTTTTTGTATAATGGTATGAATGAGTTGTGTTGTTTTGAATGTGTTGTTTTTTTGTATAATGGTATGAATAGGAAAATGAGGAAGAAGGTATTGAGATAGAAAATGAAAGTGTGGGGACTGGAGATGGAGGAACTGACAGCTCTGTGGAAAATGTGGCCAAAGAAAATGAAGCAAAAGAGAGGAAGAATACACGTATAAAAGATGAGGATTATGAGGCTGGTATCATAAGCCAGTGTTCCATTTTTATATTTCAAGATACAATGAGTTGTACTGAGGGCCACATCACTGAGCAGGAAAAGAAGGCAATAAGGAGGATGTCCTTTCACCACTTTTCAAAAGAGATGGGACATATACAAGCAAGACATCAATGGTGTTCCACTAAACACCCGAACATGATATTTGAATGTGTTATTTTGCACAGCTGGCTATATGTTTTATTTTGGTCAAACGTGGTGTTCCACTAAACACCCGAACGTGATATTTGACAACAACAGTGATGTTTTCAGTCATCGACAATTGGTATTTTATGTGAACAACTGTGGTGTTTTGTTTTGCAAGTATAGTTTTAGGGTCATTTTTTATAGTTGTGGTTTTTAATTTGTATCCTATGAAGTCATCAGTTTCAAAAAAGTAGCATATGGTTTAGGGCGAACTTACAAGCTATAATAGATAAAATTATGTTGAAACTTTCATAAGCAACTTAATGTGCACAACCTTCAAACATTATCTAGTAGGAAAATGTCACTGAAGAAAATGTGATGTTTTTATCTCCCTTACTGCCAGTGTGTTTTGTTCATAGTTATGGTGTTTCAGAAACAAAGTGTGGTGTTAGATACACAACAAATCAGTAACTATTGTGGAATGTTTACAAGTAAATACTCATCCAAAGTAAATAATCATTGTCCAATGTTTACAAGTAAATACCCATCCAAAAGTAAATAACCATTGTTCAATGTTTACAAGTAAATACCCATCTAAAGTAAATAACCACTGTTCAATGTATATTATGTGAATGAATGTAGTGTTTCGTTTTGCAAGTATAGTGTTGCGGGGTCATTTTTATAGTTGTGGTTTTTAATTGGATCCTATGAAGTCACCAGTTAAAAAAAAAAAGTAGTATAGGGTTTACCCCAAATCTTATGAGTACTTGTAAAATTACCGTGTGAAAATGTTCCAATTCTTCTATGTATGTGTTATGTTCCAAAAGGAGACTGTGGAGACTGGAGACGGAGGAACTGACCGCTCCGTGAAGAATGAAGCGAAGGAAAATGTAGCAAAAGAGAGGAAGAAAACAGAGGGGAAAAGGGAGCATGCTGCCCGCTCATACTGCCAACCATTCTCCTATAAAGGATTGAAGTGATGACTGTGTTGTTTTTGATTGACTGCACTATTTTATTCCATGATTGAATGCCCGGAACAGAACATTTATATTTTTGACTCTGTTGTTTTGCTGAGCTATTTGTCTGTGTTATTCGGGTCAGATGTGGTGTTTCACTCAACACTGGAACAAGAAGTTTGACATCTTTTATAATGTGAATGATGTAGTGTTTTGCATTGCAAGTATAGTGTTTTTGGATATGATTATAGTTTTGGTGGAAGATTGTGTCCCATGAAGCAATGAGTTTCTTTAGAAACTAAAGGGAAGCTTAGTGAAATCCCAAAAACAAAGTACAGGTTGTAGTTCAAGGTGAACCCGATTCATTTAAGCAAAGTGAAGTACAGGTTGTAGTTCAAGGTGAAATCCCAAAAACAAAATACATTTAAGCAATGATCTTCCTCCGTAGTTGGAAATAGCTTAAATTTGTTGGTTTCATCGATTTCATCCACTAGATGAACATTCCCTTTCCAAAACCCTATTCATTGTAGTTTAAGGTGAACCCGATTCATAACATATAACCATTGTCATTGCTCTAAAGCTGGAAATAGCATAAGTTTCTATGTTTCATTAGCCTCTTATCCACTAGACATACATTCCCATTTCCAACACCCTATTCGTTGTACGTCAAGGTGAACCCATAATTGTAGTGTTTTGTTTTGCATCCTAAATTGTTTATGATCTTCCTTATAGTTATGGTTTTTAATTGTATCCTATGAAGTCATGCAAGGGTGATGTTTTCGTCCCCCATTAATCTAGTGTGTTATGTGAAAGGTGGTGTTTCATAACACACTCGTGGTGTTGGGTGCACATCATTTCAGTAAATGCCCATCAGTTTCATAGTCGATACATGTTGTGTTTTAGAACGTACATGTGGTGTTGTATGACCGTAGGGTGTTGTTATGTTCAATGTTTGTATGTTGCTATTGATTCCAAGTATGGTAGTTCAAAGTGAACCCGATTATTAAGAGATAACAATTGACCTTTCTTCTAAGTTGAAAATAACATAAGACTGTATTTCATCACCCACTTATCCACTCGACATACATTTCCAAATCATATTCATTGTAGTTCAAGGTGAACCCGATTCATAACATATAACCATTGTCCTTCCTCCAAAGTTGGAAATAGCATAAGTTCGTATGTTTCATTAGCCCCTTATCCAAAAGACATACATTCCCATTTCCAACACCCTATTCGTTGTACGTCAAGGTGAACCCATAATTGTAGTGTTTTGTTTTGCATCCTAAATTGTTTATGATCTTCCTTGTAGTTGTGGTTTTTAATTGTATCCTATGAAGTCATGCAAGGGTGATGTTTTCGTCCCCCATTAATCTAGTGTGTTATGTGAAAGGTGGTATTTCATAACACACTTGTGGTGTTGGGTGCACATCATTTCAGTGAATGCCCATCAGTTTCATAGTTGATACATTTTGTGTTTTAGAACGCACATGTGGTGTTGTATGACCGTAGGGTGTTGTTATATTCAATGTTTGTATGTTGCTGTTGATTCCAAGTGTTGTAGTTCAAAGTGAACCCGATTCTTAAGAGATAACAATTGACCTTTCTTCTAAGTTGAAAATAACATAAGACTGTAAGTTTCATCACCCACTTATCCACTCGACATACATTTCCAAATCATATTCGTTGTAGTTCAAGGTGAACCCGATTCATAACATATAACAATTGTCCTTCCTCCAAAGTTGGAAATAGGATAAGCTCGTATGTTTCATTAGCCCCTTATCCACTAGACATACCTTCCCATTTCCAACACCCTATTCGTTGTACGTCAAGGTGAACCCATGATTGTAGTGTTTTGTTTTGCATCCTAAATTGTTTATGATATTCACAAATCGGAACCCATGACGGACTGCAATACAGTGGTTTTTGAGCACCCTACGAAACTGATCCGCATTTTAAAACTTTTGTCCTTCACCTTTAAAAGCATGAGCCCACAACACTGTTACATCCTCGGTGTCTTCCTCATCAAAGTCGTTATCGCATTCATCAACATCTTCCGTATCCGTCATACAATCAATAAATCACCGCTCACAGCCGCTACACATACCAACTGAATACAATATTGATTCACAAACAACATAGCATTTCTGAATGTCTGCACAAATATAGGTGTGCAATATATATTCCAATACAACATCACCATGCTAAAAACAACAGCTTCCTCCAATAAAACACGACACTGTGCGTAAACATGTATAACACAACGCAAATACCTATTAAATACAAATGCACTTTACTAAATCACTATTCCATATATAAAACAGTGGAAACACTCGTGATCGTTGCATGCAAAAGAAAAATACACATTACTTCCAAACACAAATATTTCCCGTAATGCATACATGCACCAATGTGCATTTAGAAAATAAAACACTACTATCATAGGTTTGGACACCACAGTTACACCCGTTTAGCACCACACGTACCTCATTCTCTTGCTGCCAGCTTCCTTGTTCATCACATTCATCTTGCCAAAGGACAGCCCCCTAGCATTGTTCAACCTCGCACAAGATGCACCTCCTATTTGTAATGACAGAAAAGCATTATCTCTTCCCCATGGTGTGGCTCTTCACCGGTGCTCATCATACTTCATCCACTCCAAGGAACCCTCTCCCCCGCGATCAGTTCTAGGAAAAATAATAACCCTAACCCTTCTCCTCGGACTAAAGAACCTCTCCAGAATCTCCTCCAAAACCCTGCCCTTACCCTCGTCTATTCCCCCTGAAAACACAAAGAAACCCACCCCCTATTCCCTTGATGATCGATTGTAAATGTGGTAAGAAACCCTAACCTTTTCCATCTCCAATACCGAGCTCATTTCGGTCATTCCACGCTGCCAATCCCTCTTCCCGCACATGAATTTGGCACGAATATAACCTGCCCAACGAAGCAGCAACACATTGTGTATGAAGTGGAAGAAAGGGTTTTGTAACCCATTTTGTGTAAGGAGGAGGAGGAGGGAGATGGTGTAATGATTACATGTCCAATAACCACCTTTTTGCAGCAAAAAGGTAAGGGTATGAGAATAAAATCATTACCTATTATGTTATTCATTTTCTTTTATGTGAGGGGGATTAAAGTGGAATGTATTTCACTTTTAGCTACTAATACATGACAAGAATAGTATGTGGGGATTTAACTAAAATTATTTAAATGGAGAGGGATTTAACTATAAAAACCCCAAAAAACAAAAGACAAATAGGTCTTTTTTCTTTTCTAAAAATCTAAATCAGTCATTTTTCTATTTTATTACCAAAACAGTCCTCTATAAATACTAATTGTGTTCAAATCAGTCCCTTGTGCACTAATTATACTCTAATTGCTGACGTGGCAAGGGTTTTAATTTAAACCTGACACGTGTGCATAGTATTAGTCATTTTTCTTTTATCTTTTGCCAATTCAGTCCTAAACTTTTGTTTTGTTCTATTTAGTCATCTACACCAATCACTCATTTTTGTATTAATTGGCCTCCAACCTTTCAAATTATTTCATTTTAGGCCCAAAACCTTAAATTTTTTATTATTACTAATCCATTTATCAAATAAATGCCCAACATACTTTCGTAAATAAAATTAAATACCAAACCTTATACACTGGGTTTGACCGCCTTGTTACCGGGTCTTCAAAGTTCCGGATTTTACGGACTCTCTCTAACCACCCGACCATAACCGATGGTTCATTGGTTCTGGTTTCCTTCACCAATAATCAGCACAATCATACTTTGTAAACAATAAAATTCAGTCTATTTTTTTAATATTTTTAATAATATTTTTTTCAATAAAACAAAGGCTTCTTGTATCCATAACCTTCCAAAAATTCAAGTTAAATCATTTACTCAAACATTGCTACATCTTAAGGTAAAACGCAAAGTAATATTGTGATAATTGTTGCTGAAGGAAACCAAAACCAATGAACCATCGGTTGCGGTCGGGTGGTTAGAGAGAGTCCGTAAAATTCCGGTACTTGGAACACTATTAGAAAAAACCCAATTATCGACCCCAACTCCCGACCACCATAGTACGGGTCGGATTTACCGACCCCATTACCGACCCCAAAATGGGGTCGGTAATATTTAGCCGTTATTGGGACCCAGGGCATTCGACAACCAAAACACCGACCACAATAAATATGGTCGGCGTTTCGACCCCAATTGGGGTCTGTAGTTTTTTTCCGTTTTTTTATTTTTATTGTATTACCGATCCCATTACCGACTCCAATTGGGGTCGGTAGTTTTTTTCCATTTTCTTTTATTTTTTCCTTTTTTATTATTTATTTAATATTTTATTAAATATTTATTTATTATTTTTATAATTTAATTATTTATTTATTTGAGTCATTTAATTAATAATTTATTTTATAATTTATTTATTAATTAATTAATTAATTTAGTTACTTTTAATTAATTTTATTTTTATTTTTTTACTTCATAGTATTTTTACTAAAAATAAATTTATGTTATTATTTATATATATTGAATTTTTGAATGATTTTATTATTTTATTTAATTCATGGATTTCAATTTTTTGATTTAATTAATTTAATTTATGTTTTATTTAATTAATAAATTATTTATTATTTAATTAATATAAATTGAGTTTTTATTTTATATTTCAATTTAGTTATTAATTTACATATTTTTATTTATATACTATGTAATTATATAAGTTATATATAAAGTTTTATATATAATGACATGAAATGCATGCTACCCGGATGGCAAAAGCGCACACGAGAGACTTCCCCACCAGGGTTCGAGCTCTCCTTACAACATATTCCAAAACATATTTGGAAAGGCTTTAATATATATACAACACATGGCGGGATATAATTGGTGGTCTGGAAAGTTAGCCTAGTTGGTCAAAGTTGTGGACTCTTATCCTGAGGTAGTGGGTTCGAGCTCTCCTGATGACATTTTATCTCATATAAGAGATTTACCGACCCCAATTTGGGGTCGCTAATTTCTGGACCACAACCTACCAGGATATTACCGACCCGTGTTTGGGGTCGGTAATGGCGAAGACGACCCGTAAAACCCCATTACCGATCCCATTTTGGGGTCGGTAATCGCGCATTTTCTTGTAGCGGAAGACCCGATAACAAAGCAGTCAAACCCAATGTATGAGGTTTGGTGTTTAATTTTATTTATGAAAGTATGTTGGATATTTATTTGATAAATGGATTAGTAATAATAAAAAATTTAAGGTTCTGGGCCTAAAATGAAATAATTTGAAAGGTTGAAGGCCAATTAATATAAAAATGACAGAATTGGGTAGAGGACTAAATAGAATAAAACAAAAATTTAGTACTGAATTGACAAAAGATAAAAGAAAAAGGACTAATAATATGCCCACGTGTCATGTTTAAATTAAAACAATTGCCACATCAGCAATTAGAGTATAATTAGTGAATAAGGGACTGATTTGGACATAATTAGCATTTATAGAGGACTGTTTTGATAATAAAATAGAAAAATAACTGATTTAGATTTTTAAAAAAGAAAAATGACCTATTTGTGCTTTTTTCCCCACAAAAACATACTTCTAAAAAATACAGAAAGATTTCAAGTATAATAATGAAAAAGAATTACGTATTTCACTTCATAATCTTTAATTAAGATAGTGGTTCTTAACATGCATTTTTTTTTGGAAAAAAAGGTAAAAACGTCCTTTATCTTTCCAAAAATTTCAAATCCATCCTTTTTCTATTTTATTACCGATTTAGTCCGCTACAAATGCTAATTATGTTCAAATCAGTCCTTTTTTCACTAATTATATTCTAATTGCTGACGTGGCAAGGGTTTTCATTTAAACCTGACACGTGTGCATAATATTAGTCCTTTTTCTTTTATCTTTTGCCAATTCAGTCCTAAACTTTTATTTTGTTCTATTTAGTCCTCTACCCCAATCACTCATTTTTATATTAATTGGCCTCAAACCTTTCAAATTATTTCATTTTAGGCCCAGAACCTTAAATTTTTTATTATTACTAATACATTTATCAAATAAATGCCCAACATACTTCCGTAAATAAAATTAAATACCAAACCTCATACATTGGGTTTGACCGCCTTGTTACCGGGTCTTTGAAGTTCCGAATTTTACGAACTCTCTCTAACCACCCGACCGTAACGATGGTTCATTGGTTCTGGTTTCCTTCAGCAACAATCAGCACAATCGTACTTTGTGGACAATAAAATTCAGGCTATTTTTTTTAATATTTTTAATAATATTAATATTTTTCAATAAAACCAATGCTTCCTGTATCCATAACCTTCCAAAAATTCAAGTTAAATCATTTACTTTTAAATATTGCTACATCCTAAGGTAGGACGCAAAGTAAGATTCTGTTGATTGTTACTGAAGGAAACCAAAACCAATGAACAATCGGTTGCGGTCGAGTGGTTATTAGAGAGAGTCCGTAAAATTCCGGTACTTGAAAGACCCGATAACAAAGCAGTCGAACCCAATATATGAGGTTTGGTGTTTAATTTTATTTATGGAAGTATGTTGTGCATTTATTTGATAAATGGATTAGTAATAATAAAAAATTTAAGGTTCTGGGCCTAAAATGAAATAATTTGAAAGGTTTGAGGCCAATTAATATAAAAATGAGTGATTGGGGGTAGAGGACTAAATAGAACAAAATAAAAGTTTAAGACTGAATTGACAAAAGATAAAAGAAAAAGGACTAATATTATGCACACGTGTCAGGTTTAAATTAAAACCCTTGCCACGTCAGCAATTAGAATATAATTAGTGAAAAAGGACTGATTTGAACATAATTAGCATTTGTAGCGGACTAAATCGGTAATAAAATAGAAAAAGAACGGATTTGAAATTTTTGGAAAGATAAAGGACGTTTTTACCTTTTTTTCCATTTTTTTAGCCCCATCAACTACTGAGCACTCCACATAGATTACGTACATCATAATAGGATAAAATTTATAAATATTAAAAAAAAAAACCCAAAGGGGATTAGCCGAAATCAATTGAACCAATTAGGTCGGAGTGTCACACAAACCAACCATAGATTTTCAAGTTCGGATTTCGTGACAAACCGTGATGTTTGTGTATCTTACAGTACAAGAAAATTCGCGTTTCTGATGGTAGGTATTTTTCCACCGACTAAAGAATTTTACCGTCGAAACCTTACCAACCGCACGGTGCGGTACTATCTGGTTCCAAAAGGTCCTGGGAGAAATTTACCGACTGCAATTCTATTTATAAAAAAAAAATGTTTAGGAGGGCTCGAACCGCCCACCTCAACATCACCATCCTCAACCCTAGCCACATTTGCCAACCCTTTACAACACCAATGGAAATCCGCCATATGTCATATATAATAATTCCTCCCCAAGTGCTCCCCAAATGCTGAAGAGGGGATTCAAACCTTGGTCTTCATGTTTCTCACCCGTACGTGTGCCACTCGGATTTGCAAGCATTCATGTCATCATATGCAATGTATTATAATATATATAACTATAAATGCATAAATTAATAACCAAAAGAATAAAATAAAAACTGATATTAATTAAATAAATAATAAAATAATTCATTAATTAAATAAAATATAAAATTGAATTAAATGGGTAAATTTAATTAAATTTAAGAAATGAAATCAAAATTATAATTATATCTATATCTATAATTAAAAAAAGTATTTTTAATATTTATTTTTTTCCTTTATATTATTTAATAAATAAATAATTAATTAAATTATAAAATAAATAAATAATACTCCCTCCGTCCCACGAAGTTTGACCCCTATTCCTTTTTGGAGTGTCCCACGAAGTTTGATCACTTTCCATTTTTAGAAAAATTAAATTAATATAAGTTTAATTAGAATCTTAATTGTTGTCAAATCCCATTAAAAATACTTACTTTTACTATTATGCACAAATTCCAATGCATTTTTACTTTCCTATATAAAGTCCTTTATATTTCTTTAATTCTTAATATTATAAAATTGACACAAATAAAAATCGTATAAAATATATATTATAAAACTACACGATTAGACGATTCTAACAAGATTTCATTTGAATATTTTTCTCTAATTACATCATTACGATACTATTAAGTTAAATTTAATAATAAACAGTATCAAAATTTATTAGAATCTTAAACACAAATACTCACACTACTTTAACTACTAAACTCCACCATCTAAATTATCGTGCCCAAAAGAAAGGGTTCAATTTTCGCGGGACAGAGGGAGTAATGGCTCAAATGAATAAATAATTAAATTTTAAAAATAATCAAAGAAATATTTTATAAAAATATAAAATAAATGGAAAAAACTTTAGAGACCGCAAAATCAACCAGTAATGCGGTCGGTAGATTATATTCTTTTAAAAAATAATTAAAATTTAAAAAAATTGAAAAAGTACCGACCACAAAAGCGACCACAATAATATTGGTCGGCGCAGTGGTTGTCCTAAAAGCCGGGCCCCAGTAACGACTCCTTTTTACCGACCGTGGTCGGTGATTACGGTCGGTATTTTTTATTTTTCTTGTAGTGTTACTAAAATAGAGGTATATCAAGTTATGCAATTTTCTTTTTAAAAAAGAAAACAATAATTGAGATGCTTTTATAAAATATATGTTCTCTAAGTTGGTCTCTTTTTTTTTAAATATAAAAAGGTATTTTTTCAATAAACATTATTACCATTTTATTTTATTAAAGTACTCTTATAAAAACTCAATTATTGTTCACATTTTAATTCAAATTTAAAATTGTGTTGAGGATGACGACTTGGCCTAGTGGTCAAGTTATCTGACTCTTAACTTTTAGATTGGGGTCCGACACCCTATTCCTCATCTTTGCCCCTTTTAATTTGTGTGGCAAGGCTCCCACCACCCATTTTGGAAAAAAAGGCCAAATACATCCATTTTCTTTTCAAAAAAGCCAAATCGGTTATTTTTTAATTTTATTGCCGATTTAGTCCACTACCTATGCTAATTATATCCACTTTAGTCCAAAAATCACTAATCCTTCCTAGGACGCTGACGTGACAATGATTTATTCTAAACCATACACGCTGGATCTGTTTTGAATTGCTGTCATTCCAACGTGTTTGCCAAATAAGTGTGCAACCCGACACAACTCCAATTTCAATCACCTCTCATATCGCAACACCCCCAATTCGAAGCACTTCTTTTCAATCACCCACAATTCGAAGCCCTTCATTTCAATCACCTCCCATATCGCAGCACCCCCAATTCGAACCCTAATCCCGCGGCGCATATTCAAGTTCCGGCAACAAAGAAACGATAATGGGGACGTTTGGCTCAAAACTGAGGGCCGAAGAATAAAAAGGACAGTCACATGCCTTTTGTCTCCGTGTGTTTAATCTTGAATCGCCTTTAAGAATGAAAATGACCAAAATAAATCAATGCCACGTCAGCATCCTAGGAGGGATTAGTGATTTTTGGACTAAAATGGATATAATTAGCATATGTAGCGGACTAAATCGGCAATAAAATTAAAAAATGACTAATTTGGCTTTTTTGAAAAGAAAACAGATGTATTTAGCCTTTTTTCCCCACCCATTTTATAGCCTATACAGGCTATTCAAAATAAATAAATAAATTGTGCACATCCACGATACATCATATTAACTCTGTTCACAATTATATAATGTAATCACTATTTAGTATAGTTTATATATATATAATTTTGAGACCATAAAATTAAAGTTTTAGGTAACCTTTTCTTTTGCATATGTATACATCATCACTTCGGAATTTAAAAATAATAAATAAAAAAACAAAATAAAAGAAGAAATGGGCGAACAACAATATATGGGAGGTAGCAATTATCAGGGTGGTGAAAATAAACAGAAAAGAAGCAATGGGGGCATGGAGAAGGTGGTGTAATTGAAAAAGCGATAGATGCTCTTTATTCCCAATTATGTAATGTAATGTAATGAATATTCCCTTCCCGGTTTGTTAAGCTCGAAATTGGCATATACCCTCGTCGTGTATTCTGTATTCATCATTGAAATTGAAATCAAATACAGCAGCAGCAGTAGTAGTAGTACCACTACTACCAATTTTGGTTTGATCCGTTTATAGGCATCTTGTCTTGTTTATTAATTTGGGCCGGCTGAAAGATAATGGATAGAAGAATCGGATTACTTGAGGCAACCCACTAGTTTGTACTCCCTCCGTCCCATTAAAAGTAGCAACTTTCTTTTGGGCACGGAAATTTTGGTTGTGGTGTTTAGTAGTTAAAGTAGTGTGAGTAAATTTGACTAATTCATCCATCTAATTTATAATGGTTACATTTGACTTTTAACCATATTTATTATTTAACTTTGACTTAATGTTATCGTAATGATGTAGAGGGTGTTTGGATTAGCGATATGAAACAGATTATCTGATTATTGTGTTTTCAGAACACAAATAATCAGTTTTGCAGCACCTTTTTTTAGCGGTTAACCTGATTATTTGCGTTTTGAAAACGCAATAATCAGATAATCAATTTTCTTGCAGCTTATACGAACACCCCTGTAGAAAGAAAAAAAATAGTCAAGTGTCGTCTTGTTGGAATCGTCTAATTGAGTTTTACAATATATTTCATATAATTGTTATTTATACCTATTTTGAGATATTAATGGTTAAACATATATAGGGACTTTGTGCAGAAATTACAATTGTCATTATTGTGGGGGTTTTAATCATGATTATATTAATCTAGTTTGCTTAAAAGGAAAAGTGACCAACCTTATTGGGACACTCCAAAAAGAAATAGTGGTCACTTTTAGTGGAACGAACCTATAGTATAGAAGTAAATCTATACCCGTCACTGTTCCCACAAATAGCCCCACCCCCTATTTCACTCATCCTTCTTTTCAATTTCCCCAGGGTTAATTGCTTCGCGCTATATATATACTCCCTCCGTTTTTTTTTTAAGTTCACCATTAGCATAGTGGATATTATTCATTGAGTAACTTTAATTCAATTTTTTCATATAGTTATATAAGATAAAACATAGTCAAGTGAGATCTTGTTAGATTCGTCTAATCACGTAGTTTTGGAATATCAAATTTTTATAATTTTAGTTATATATAATATGAGATATTAATGATTGAAAATGTGCATTGGATTGCGTGCAGTGCAGGATGGGTGAAGTTAAAAAAACGGAGGGAGTATTCTTTTAGCGAATTGATTTAAAAAAAAAAAAAAAAGTGGTGGAAACTCATACCGCAAAAATTAGTATTTGGATACATCAAAATTGCTGTAAAATTTATATTCATAATATCCGTTCCAAAAATATTCCGATTCGGATATCCGATGATTCACAGGATATTCGAAAATTCAGAGTGAAAGTTTTTTTCTTTTTTTTTTGGGTAATGAGAATTCACAAACTATGTTACAAAAATAACAAAAAAAATGAATAAAATTCCAATACAAATTATACCAACATAGTTCAGCGAAAAAATTATACCAACATTCCAATATTCCATTATACAAAATCTAGTTTAAATTTGTTGGATGCTTTCTTCAATAGGTTCCTAACCATTTACCAAACGCAGTTGGCCTGAGTGGTATGAGGCTCTGGCAGCTTAAAGAAATGTCTCGGATTCGAGCCTTTGTGTATGCGAAATTCTGATTTGGGAGATGCAACCCTTTAATGTCCATCAAATCCTCGAGGGATTAGTATTGGGGTCAATGTGGCATGAGGATACCCGGTATAAGCCAAAAAAATTGTTCCTAAGTATTTATGCGTAACCAAACTCCATTTCCCCGGCTTCGGCTCATCAAAAAAAAAAACACCATTATCATCCCATCTTTATCAGCTTTAGTGTCCTTAATTTTAATCCATAGTAGCAATCTTTTAGACAAAAACAAATTATCAATTTGACAATTTACCACTTCAAGCAAATAAAAACCCAATACAAACACTGCAAGATCCTAATCATATTCAATCCGATTTTTATCCATCCGAAATATCTAAAAACTAAAATATCGAATTGAATACTCCAAATATTGCAATTGAATCATCTGAACTTTAAAGTTTAAATCGGATGTGGAATACTGGATTTTTTTTTCTTTTTCCTCTGCTCCTTAGCTTGCCCTAATTTTATCTAACATTTATATACATGGCCTATTAAATCGAACTGTACATAAATTTGATAACGACTCTAAAGTCAATCGATGAATTTGATGACCTAACCATTAAACGAAAGCTGCTGCTTTTCTTGGTGGGCTCTATTCAGCACACTCTTAGCCGTCATCCTAATCGGACAGTTCGAGCTCACAAAACTGTCCACCAAATGTAGGTACGTCTTCAGATCATGACACGTGGCCACCCCGCCGTCGCTCAGGTCCGGACACCCCCGGCTGCTCAGCTTCAGCTCCTCCCCAATTTCCGCATACACCCATTGCGTGTCCTGCACGCGCCTCTGCACCCAACCTGAAACCCTCTTCACCCAATCCTTACTCGCCACCTGTCCCTGCCCGCCTCCCTCCTCCAGGACGAACCCGGGGACCTTCGTGATCGGATCCTCGGAGTTCACAATTCTCAGGACCTTGGTCCCCGCCCTGTCCAGCTGGCACCGGAAGCTCCGATTCCCGACACGTGGCCCTCCGAAAGAGAAAACCGTCACTAACGGCGCCGCCTCCTTGAACGACATTGTAACGTCGTACGCCGTCAGAGTCGCCAATGCCGCGCCGAGACTGTGCCCCGTGATCGTTATACTTAACGGCTCGTCCCCGTAGACACGGACGATTCTCCGAACCTCCTCCAGCACCGAATCCCGCAGGCTCGGGTACACGTCGGTGTCCGACGTGTACAGGCTCAGGAATCCCGACTGAACCATGGATCGATCCTCACCACCGCACGCCATGCTCTCCGGCAGGCACTTGAGCATCGCGCGGAGATTCTCCGCCCACTCCATACACGTGGCGGTCCCCCGGTAAGCTATCACCACGTCGCGGCGGCCGAGCCTCGCGATCTCGTCCACGTCATTGCACACGGCGGTGTACCCAATCCAGCTGGACCGTTTCGACATCCAGCTGGGAGCCCGCCGGGCCCACTCGGGGAGCCTGGCGCCCGACGTGGCGTGTAAATGTTTGGTCACTTGATAAAACGGGAGGCCACACTCGGCCAGCATGGAACTCTCTTCTGGGAACCGACACGTGGCGTAATCGGGTGATGACGTGTCGAAATGGAAGCAGCGGTAGGCGGCTTGGACGAACTCGCCGTACCGGAGGATTTCGCGGCGCAATCCGTCGTCCAATGGGTCGAGCAGGCCTTCCCAGTTCTTGATCCCCTGGAATTCCTTCCATTTTTGTTTGAGAGAAAGGCATGATTTATTAGTTACTTTAGCCTTGGGGTTGGGACTCCTGGAGTTTATTCTGATCTTGAAATTGAGATCGGTGTGGCCGAATTTGTGGGATTGTGAGAAGGTGGGAAATCCCTGTAATGAATTGAATGTAAGAGTACCAGGTAACTTCATGTACGGAATTGGTGAGATGACTCGGTTTGTGGCATTTAGGAAATGGGATTAATTAGCTAGCTTATGGATGTGGAAGACTTTGGTAGGGTTTATATATATATATATATATATATATATATATAGGAATGGGGATTGGAGGCAACTGGGGGTGGGGATACCAAACTCCCAAAGTGCACTTTTTGGATGATTTAGTATTAATTGAAGAATGTTCTTGGATTTGTAAGAATCTACGTGTGTTTGGAAGTTGATGTTATCAGAATTTTGTCAGGTTTTAATTTCTTTTTATTTTGTTTGGTATTTTTTATATTATTGTGGACGGAGACGACGCATATTCGCTTACCATTGTGTACATAAAAGAAATAAGGTTATCCTAACAATTGAGGCCATAACGAGTTTTTGAAAAGTGTTTTCATCTTTCTTCTATCAAATGTTTCTTTTTGGTGGTGACGCAAAAATGTTAAATTTTTGTTTTGCGAAATAGTAGTCCTTTTTAACTTTAATTTTTAATAAATCGTCCTTTTCTTGTAAAAGTGCAGCCAATGGTGGTCAAACTCCAATACTCTGCAGTCTGCACTGTGGCTTCAGTAGGATTTTAAGGCACAGCTAAAATGACTGGTCAATTGGAGGTTGAATTTACTGAATAATAGGTGTACTACACCCTGTTGATTTACTGTGCAGTAACTATTTTTAGGAATACACCTTTATGTGATTGGATTCGTCTATTTTCTTTTCAAAAAATCCAAATCATTCTTTTTTTTTATTATTATCAAAACAGTCCGCTACAAATGCTAATTATGTCCAAATCAGTCTATTTTTACTAATTATGCCCTAATTGCTTACGTTGCAAGGGTTTAAATTTAAACCTGACACGTGGGCATAATATTAGTTATTTTTCTTTTATCTTTCGTCAATTCAGTCCTAAACTTTTATTTTGTTCCATTTAGACATCTACCCAATCAGTCATTTTTATATTAATTGGCCTCTAAACTTTCAAATTATTTCATTTCAGACTCAGAACCCTAAATTTTAATTATTATTATTAGTCAATTTATCAAATAAATGCCCAACATAATTCCGTAAATAAAATTAAACACCAAACCTCATACATATATCGGGTTTGACTGCCTTGTTACTGGCTTCCAAGCTCCGGGATTTCACGGACTCCCTCCAACCACACGACCGCAACCGATGGTTCATTGGTTCTGGTTCCTTCAGCAACAATAAGCACAATCCTACTTTGTTTCCTACCTTAGGACGTAGCAAGGTTTGAGTAAATGATTAATTTCATTTTTTTGAAAGGTTATGGATACAATAAGCCTTGATTTTATTGAAAAAATAATAAAAATATTATTCAAATATTATTTAAAAAATTTAAAAAATAGCTTGAATTTTATTGTACAGGCTTTTCTGCATCCATAACCTTCCAAAAAGTAAAATTAAATCATTTATCAAAAAATTAAAATTAAATTATTTACCCAAACCTTACAACGTCCTAAGGTAGAAAACAAAGCAGGATTGTGCTGATTGTTGCTGAAGGAAATCAGAACTACTGAACCCGGTTGCGGTCGGGTGGTTGGAGGGAGTCCGTATTCGGAGCTTGGAAGACCCGGTCAAGGTAGTTAAACCCAGTATATGTATAAGGTTTGGTGTTTAATTTTACTTACGGAAGTATGTTGGGCATTTATTTGATAAATTGACTAATAATAATAAAAATTTAAAGTTGTGGGCCTGAAATTAAATAATTTAAAAGGTTGGAGGTCAATTAATATAAAAATGACTCATTTGGGAAGAGTACTAAATGGAACAAAACAAAAGTTTAGGACTGAATTGACAAAAGATAAAAGAAAAATGACTAATATTATGCCCACGTGTTAGGTTTAAATTTAAACTCTTGCCACGTCAGCAATTAGGGCATAATTAGTGAAAAATGGACTGATTTGGACATAACTAGCATTTGTAGCGGACTGTTTTGCTAATAAAATTAAAAAAAGATTGAATTCGATTTTTGGAAAAGAAAATGGAAGTATTTAACTTTTTTTTTTCCTATGTCATTGTGTAGTAAGTATATTCTCATTTGTAATTCAAATGTTACTTTTGAGGATCATTTGTACTTCAAATACAGTAGTATAAATTTTTAACTTAAAATAATAATTTAATCAATTACTCCCTCCGTCTCATTATTTATGTCCAAAAACTTTTAGATACGCGGTTCAATGCGTTTGTTTAACAGTTAATATCTTAAAAAGTACATATGTAAAAATTATGTAAATTGTATATTCTAAAACTACATAATTAGACGAATCTAACAAGACCGAACTTAACTATATTTTTTCTTATATAATTGCGATAACATTAGGTCAAAGTTGATTAATGAACAATGTCAAAAATCAAAATGAGACAGTTTTAATGGGATGGAGGGAGTATATTCCAGGCCTTTGGAATTGAGTGTCGGTTATTATATTCCATCTTTCTTGGTGTTTTTCTTTGAGAAGTCGAAGCCAGAGAAATGGTGGTGGGAGCCTATGTCACACAAATTACAAAGGAAACAAAAGGGAGGGATATGGGGGCGGATGGAGAATCGAACCTCCAACATAAGGTTGGAAGTCATGGACTTTACCACTTAGGCTAGTTCTCATCCACAATAATGACCATCAGATCTTTTGTGTATGCAGAATTCTGCTTTGTGAGAGACAACTCTTCAATGCTCACCAAATTCTCGATTGATTAGTCTTGAGTCAATGTGTCCTAGAAATACTCGGTATACACCAATAAAGTCCACAATAATGGTTATTTGAATGATTAAGCTAGCGTTTAGAATTTTGAGATTCATGAACGATGTTAATCAAGTGTATTGTATTAATTATAAGTCTGCATGAAAATTAAAGAGTTATTAAATCAAATTAAATTACTTAAATTCTTACCAACTCCAAGTTGTCCAAATCATGAAGCATTGGATAAGGTCAATGGTATACCATAGTGAACAAATCAAATCAAATAAATAAAAATCCGGTCCATAATGAAAGGCACTGGGAATGAGACTTGGCCAAGTGGTCGAGTTCCCGATTTCCAACTTTATGGTTAAGGGTTCGATTTCTACCCGGCCCCCTTATTCCTCCCATTTATCTTTCACTTTATGGCTTGAACTCCTACACATTTTTGACAACACATTAGTGTCAATGCTTAAAAAAAAAAAGGCACTCAGCCCCATCTAAGAGTAAATTGCACAAATTGAAAGAAATGAGAAAAGAGGCGCAAAATCTCAAAGCACAAATACAAAAGTGCACCAACGCTTTATACATACACAAAGTAGTGCAAAAGATATAGGCAACCCTTTATATATATATATAGATAGCAATGGGAGCATGGGACGATAGATAGCAATGAGTCAGTTCTGTATTGAGTCGTCCGTCAAGACCAAAGACCCAGTCTAAGCCTCGGTTTGGCTCAATTTTGGGTCTGATCCAGATCCATTATTATTCTTATGGATGACGACGGTCAGTTCTTGGTCATTGTTTGTAAGAACCAATTAAGACTCAACCTAAGCTCGGGTCTGACTTGATTTTCGGTTGAGTTATGACCGAAACCCATTGTCATATCTATCTGGGATTGTATCACTATTCTATATCACGGGGATTTATATTTTGGGATTTATATTTTGTAAAATTTATATTCATAAAATAGAGAAATAGTAAAAGGAAAAGTAGTGACAGTGATTCAGTAGTGATGTGCCCCTCCACTGTTCCACAGGAATGAAATGTTCACGAATCATATACTCCACATATATGAATTTCTTGAGATACCAGTCACAAGTCCCAACCCAATTATTGTTTGGAAACTTCTGCAAATAGAATTTCTTAGTACTTAGTTATCATATCTATTTATTGGTTTAAAAAAAATGGAAAAAGAAGTACTACTCCTACTAGTTCAAAGTTAAACTTGTATACAAGTGTTGAATTGTAGTTAATTTTAATAAATCAATAAAGAAATGACCCAACAATGATTGATTCAAGCTTTCCACTTGGAACATTTCTTGACGAGTGGTGCTGGGGCCCCGGGAGCTCCCAAGGGATCGGACGTCCCATTCACACCGTTCTAAAGAGAATGGGCAAATCAATGCATAGTTTTTCTTTTTTTAATTGAGTAACTGGGTATTCTCAGGTCTCATTAGATCCATGACTAATACTTCGAGGATCGAGTGGATATTGAAAGGTTGTCTCTGCCAAAACAAAACTTTGTATACAAAGACTCGAACCCAAGACCTTTTCTTAAGCTGTCAGAGCCGCATACCACTTAGGACAACTGCGTTTGGTCATAGTTGATTAAGTTTGACATGTAAATAAGTTAAGTGTATTTGGTGGCAATTAATTAATTAAGTCCTTGTTTGATGGCTCTTAAAGTTTTTTTTTTTTTATGAGCCACTTATTAAATAAGTGATTTTAAGGAGAGCCATGTAATTTACAATTAAGTGGTTCACAAGAAGCTCTAATAAAGGTTATCAAAACAAGGCCTAATACTTGGAACATTACTATCATATAATTAATACCAACTTAAAAGACAAAAAATGCAGTTAGCTCTTACATTGTGTAGGGATTGAGTAATTGACCATGTGGCTAAGTCTCCTAATTTTTAATTTTATGATTGGAGGTTCGATTCCTTCGGATATTCCCTTGTACACTTTTTTTGTACTCCTTCCGTTCCTTTTTAGTTGTATTTTTAGAAACAAAAAAGCCTTCCAAAATAGCTGTCATTTTACATATTTATATCATACTTTTCCAATATTACCATTATCTTTTCATAAATATTACTCCTACAATATTGTGCAATATCTCACCACTTCAATTTGACTTTTTTCCTAGAGTATGGGTAAAAGTTGAAAATTAACCAATAATAATGGGATTCCTTAGTATGTGTGATTTTTGCTAAAACGCCATCTAATAAGAAACTAACTGAGTAATTTGTATATTTTTCACTCCTACCACTCATTACTCATAAGTGTCACTTGCTTAAAAATAAAATAAAATAAAATAAAATTCTACTCCACAAAATTTTAAAGATATAATGGCCCCATTGAGAACTGCGGACTTTCTAGTTCAATTATATTATAGTATCATTGTAAGGAACTCAGGTGAAGATGTGACATCATCACATATCATGAGGTCCTAAATGGATCACAATCTTAATCTACTAATTAATTAATCAAGAATTTCAAAAGGCTTCTTTTTAGTAGTACTTGAGGCCTTGAGGGCTGCTAAATCAAATCTTTAGTCATATGATATCTGTCAACCGTGGAATGATAAGTTAGTTAGGTCTGAGTCGTGTGGGTAGCTACCTAGCTTCTCACCACTTTATTTATTTATTTATTTTTTAACTTATAAATTAAAATATATAACTATCATTACACACAATCCCTTGATTTTATCCATAAATCTACTTTATATGATGATTATCGTCATCACCCCTTAATTACCTTTTGTTGGAAATTAAACACTTTTACTAATTCTTTAAGTAATCTTTTATTGGGATGTTTGGATTCGAAGGAATTTCTTTTACTATCCTAGTGGTCAAGTTCTCTGCCTCCCAATCTATAAGTTGGGGGTCGATTCCCCACTCAGTCTCTATCCCACTTATCCCCCTTTTTAATTTGTGTGGATTGGACTTCAACATACATTTGCCGACACATGAGTGTCACTGTTTACCTAAAAAAAAATACATATTATAACTATTCATTAATGTTATAGTCTTCTTGCAGCCGACCATCTCACCACTTGGAAATAAAATGCCACCATAGATTGTGTTCAAATATAGTACTTAATTTATTAGTACAAGCGAGCTAGGGAGTAAGAGAATTTTCTTGCAAGAAAAGTAAAGTTACTAGAATCAAAGAAAATGGCGCGAAGGTTCTGCGTCGACTGTGATTAGGGATAGGTGGATATATAATTAACAAGTATTTAAATAATTAATTTGTACTATATGTGATATAATTAAAGGATGGATGTGGAGAATATATACCCTCCCCCAATCCATTATTAGTATTTGAATATGCTTATCCTCAATTCATTATCATGTTTACAAATCAAGTTCTTATCCTCTTTATTATTTGATTGATATGCTTATATATATATATATACAGGTAAAAAATGGTATATACTTCCTCGTTTTTTTTTTTAAATTGCTACGGATTCAACTAGCACGAAGTCCAACGTATATTTTAAACCATTAATAACTTAAGTTTGGTACAAGTAAAATTTCTAAAAGTTCGATATTCAAAAACTACACGACGAGACGAATCTAACAAGATCTCACTTGACTATATTTTAACTTGTATAACTATGATAAAAACTAAAATCAAAGCAGTCTAATGAATAGTAGCATCATTTGCAATGTTGCAAATAATTCAAAACACACTACAAGAAATTCGCGGGAAGACGACGAAATTAGCGACAAAATTTTATTGAAGTCGTCGCCAAAAGTTACATCGCCTGACGGATTTCGTCGCCTAGTGCTCCAGGCAAAGAAATCCTTTCGTTACCTTCCCGTGAAATTTATGTTGTAGTGACTTAGGAAGTACTCTATATATTTGTGTGTTGTGGGGTGGGGGTGATGACGTGATGTTACATTTTTTTTTTTTGGTAACCCGTGATGTTACATTTGTATGTAAGCAGATAATAAGTGCCAAAAAGTAAAATATGAACCCACAAGGAATGCATACTACTATGAGTCAAATTCATTGAACTCATGATCCAATTCCAAGTGAGAGATACCAATCCCATGTCAGCTTTATTCATTTTTTTGAAAGCCAAAAAGCATTCAATCAAATGAAAAAAGATGTGCTCCTCAATTTACCCTTTACCTAGTTAATAAAGTCCTTCACGCGTTTCTTAAAGAATGGTAAATGAAGTAAAATATTATTGGATTCGTCTAATAACGTAATTTTATAATATCAAATCTTTTATAATTTTTACTGTATATAATTTTAGTTACTAGAAATTGAAAATACTATGTGATTATATGATTAGGTGAAATGGGAACCGTTATGGTGCTTCCAAATATTTGGAAGTATGGTCAAGACAATAATTACATCCATTGAATGAAATCTAACGGCTATAAATTAAAAAGGAGAAAATTATCAAACAAATATGTAATGGTTTCTTCATTTACCATGTCGCCGAATATATTATATTATATCGCTGAAATATATTATAGCATGTCGCTGAGAAGTACTATATCAAGTCACTGAATTATATAGGCCTTATCGCTAAATTGCATAGGCCATGTTGCTGAATTGTGTAGGCACTGTCGCTGAAATGCATTTAAAATGCATAGAACTATGTCGCTAAAATGTACAAAATTGTGTCATTGAAATGAATACAATAATGTCGCTGAAATGGCATAAGGTCACGTTGCTGAATTGTATTGGCTGTGTTGCTGAATTCTGCATGTCATGTCGCTGAATTGTATAGCCTATGTTGCGAATACAACAGATTAAATACATAAAAAATAAAATTACGAAACTAACCCTACAAATCATTTCAATCGTTAGATAACAAATTGATCCACGGCAGAGAAACGGCGTCCGCATGTCTACACGCCATTCGTGCGCACCATAACATTGACGTAGGTGAAATTGCATGGATTGGCCAAAATGCTATATTTGTTTGATTACCGTTCCATAAGTAATTTTTTTTTTGCTAGAAATGAGGACCGGAGTCTTTTATTCCATAAATATTTATAATCATATTATAAATCTACATATTGCAAGTGTACGAATATATAGTATAAATATATAATACTCACAAAAAAACATCTGGAGATCATGTAACTGCGATTTGTGAATCTCTACAAATAGGGATGAAAACGGTACGGATACGGTCGGATAGTGTCGGATACGGATATTATCCATATTTTTTTTGTCGAATTCGGTATCGAATACGGATGGGCCGGATACGAATACGGTTTCGAATATTTCGGATTACGGATACGGTACGGATACAAGACGGATATATGACGGATACGGATTCAATCGGATACAGATTATCGGATAATTTTTTATAATCTTTTTTGAAAATTTGATATTTTTTATAGTTATTAATCATTTTTAATTATTAAATAATAATATATTAATATATTCGGATATCCATATTTAAAATCCGGATAATATCCTATCAATTTTCGGATACGGTCGGATATTCTCGGATACGGTTAGATAGTTTCGGATACGGATACGGATGCGGATATTAAAATACGAATTCGGATTCGGATACGAATATTGAAATATCCGTCCGGATAGTCAAAAACGGATTCGGATTCGAATATAATCGGATACGGTATCGGATCGGTCGGATATTTACCGTACCGCTTTCACCCCTATCTACAAACGTATGCTATTCGAGCAAGAATTGATTTTTTTTTAAACAAAATTATTTTAAAATCACATATAGCTCCAAATACATCCCTTAAATACATATTTATCACATAAGTCACCATAAGGGTCACTACGCATATACGAATTAAATCCTTGAAAGGTGTTTAATTGGTGTTTAAAAAAAAATACAAAACAGAAAATCAACTAAATATTACTCCACCTCATTACGCAGACATATCACATTTAACATTGTGTTCAACACGTTTAACTAATCACAAACCGTTACTCATCCACCACCATTGAAAATAAGTTACTTGGTTCATTCCTAAAATAAAAAATTAATTACACACTATTTATGCAAAAAAATCATAGTAATGTAATCAAGAATACCTGGTTATATACTTCTTCCTTTTTTAAAAAAAAAATGTGACGTTTCTCATTTGCATGTATAATAATGCACATTTTAAATTATTAATAACTCAAATTCGGTATAAGTAAAAATTTTAAAAATTTGATATTTAAAAACTACAAGATGGGATGAATCCAATAAGATCTCACTTAGCTATATTTTTTCTTGTATAACTATGAAAAAAATAGAAGTCAAAGTGCTATAATGAACAGTAAAATAGTCAAAACGTTATACTTTAAAAAAAAAACGGATGCATGTAGTATGTTATTAATAAATTAAAAATATTTATAAAGGTAATTTAGGGCATTTAGTTTTCAAAGCATGCTAAATATGAACATTCATATGAAGCTCTCCCAAATATACTAAAGGGGTGTATTCGATTGAGAGTTTATTAGATTTTTATGGACTTTAAAAAGTTAGTGGATTTAAAAAGTCGATAGACTCCAAATAGAGTTGACTGATTTATATAGAATCCATGAAGAGTCTTGAAGAGTCTTGCTGATTTTAGGGGGGTGTATTCAATCCAGACTCTGTAGGATTTTTTTGGACTTTTAAAGTTGGGGTGTATTCAATTTAGATTTTGAAAAGTCTTTAAAAATCTAGGTGTATTCAATACAGATTTTAAAAAGTCTTTAAAAATCTAGGTGTATTCAATACGGATTTTAAAAAGTCTTTAAAAATTTTGAGGTATTCAACAGTCCATGGATTTTAAATCTACACAGATTTTAATGGATTCTCTTTAAAAATATAACTAAACAAAATCTGTCCAAAAAACCCAAGATTTCTAAAAGTCAGCCAGACTCTACATGGAGTCTACATAAAATCAATCAACTCTGAAAACTCTATGTGGAGTCTATGGACTTTCTAAATCCACCAACTTTTTAAAATCCATACAAATCTGAATTGAATACACCCCCCTTAGAGAGATTTCGTTTAGTTATATTTTTTAAGAGAATCCATTAAAATTTATGAAGAATTAAAATCCATAGATTGTTGAATACCTCTAGATTTTTAAAGACTTTGAAAAATCTGTTTTGAATACCTCTAGATTTTTAAAGACTTTTTAAAATCTGTATTGAATACCTCAAAATTTTTAAAAACTTTTTAAAATCTAGATTGAATACATTCCAACTTTAAAAATCCAAAAAACTCCTACAAACTATTGAACAATAATTAATATTACCACAAGATTATAATATGAGAATCTTTTATTTTTATTTTTATTTTAACCCTTTTGAAAATGTTTTCATCAAATGCTCGAACACAGAAAATAGATATAAAGATGCACAAAATTCAGATATTTGTTCTAAGTCACATAATTTTGGTCATATACGGCTTTTATAATGAGAATGTGATTTTGTGAATTTGCTAAAAATATAGAGGATGTGTGCTCTTACCAATTTAGTCAAAATAAACAAATGTGAACGAGATTTTTCTTAAAAAACAAAAATAAAAATGCAGTGCTGGGGAAATATAACAGTACTATTTTAAAAGCAATTTCATGATCACAAGATAAATGAATATCTCATGATTAATTCAGTTGTAAATGCACTATGGGAAATTAAATCCATATCACAATATATATTGTAGTATTAGTATTTGATTGTGTTCTCATTACACGCAGCATTTGTACAGTTTCGAAAGTTGAAAAATCTCACATGTGTTGTCAATTATTAATTGGCACCTTTTGTATTTCTCCATTTTCATTTTTATTTTTTGTTTCACAACAGGGACTTTGCTCCCCTAATTCCAACTTTTTACTTTATAGGAGTAATATTCAAAGTTACAAAATTAATAACAACGACTTATAGATTCATGTATGTATGTTATTATTCCATGCAAAATAGAAATTTTGAGTCTTTAAAGTAAACGGCCATCATTACATAACCTCCCCT
Organism: Hygrophila difformis; assembly: GCA_030278955.1. Classification (NCBI taxonomy): domain Eukaryota; kingdom Viridiplantae; phylum Streptophyta; class Magnoliopsida; order Lamiales; family Acanthaceae; genus Hygrophila; species Hygrophila difformis. The sequence continues at coordinate 42,615,683 of JAOANR010000011.1, forward strand.
CACCGCTCACCAAATAGTCCGCATATTTTTGACCGATAGACACGAGACTCAACCTATTTATCTCGGTTTGGGTCCTCATTTTTGAGTTTGGGTCGGATCCGATATAAGTTATCTGGAATTGGGTCGGGTCTTGGGCCAAGCAGTGGATCGACCCACTCTGAGTATTAATGAGTAATAGTTTAGCACTTTTATATGAAATTATTTATATGGTTATTTGGTATTTATTTGTTTACATTATTTATATTTGAATTTTGTATTTCATTGCTTTGTGTTTGAATTTACTATTTTAAATTTGTTAATTTAATTTTGTAATTTATTTCCTAGTTCATATGCAAGAAACATGCTTTGGCAATAATTTCATGTTTTTTAATGAGCTAATTACCTCCCCCCCCCAGTCTTGGGTTGGGTTAGTCGGAATTTTCACTACATTATGTTGGGTCCACGGGTCTGAGTTCGGGTCTTCATGGGTCGATTCTCCTTGGGTTTAAAGATATGATATCTCGATTCGAGTTGTGTCTCGGGTCTAAAAAATCTCTTGGTTCGGGTCTTGGGTCCTGCAGGACATTGCCATCCCTTATCTGCCATGATAAGAAAGGGTTATTTTGTAAAATTGATTTATGTATGAAGAAACAAATTAAAGGAAAAAAGAGTTGAAGTTTGAATTCATCATGTTCAATTTCAAAGCCAAAGAGTTTGGCAATGTGTAGATTGCTGCACTAAAACTTTATGTAGACTTTGAAACTGATATATATATTTTTTTTCCCTTGGATTCATTGAATCATTGAAAATGGGAATTCAAAAAGGGGATCAAAAGCGAATTTGGTGATCTTGGACGTGTGCCCAATGGGTTGAATTAGATTTGGTGAATCAAGATTTGTGTCAAGTTCGTTTTTCTAAGTTCTTAAAATACTAGTATCTTATAAGCATTTTAAGACGTTTCTAAATTTTGTCAGCTTGACGGGCGACGGCTTATATATTTATTTATTATTTTTTATACACTATAAAATTAAAAATAGTTGGAGTATTTAGTGGGCTGACAAGGGCCCAAGTGATGTTTCTGGGCCAAAGCCTGCTTTCCATGTTAGCAGATGCACTTGATCTGGCCCTTCACGATGTAAATGGATCATTGGGTGGGCCCTGGGCATTCAATAATTGCTCTTTTTCAACTACGTTATAACACACACAAAGCTTCACACTAAATATTTCATTCAAATCTATTTTTTTTTCATTGGATTCTTCTTAGGAATGAAGGAACTGAACTCAGCAAGTGGAAGTACCCGTTTTTCAAAATTCCATATTTTTAAAATGCTCATTCACTGAACAACTTGCTCGTATTCAATTCCAAATTAGTAGTATTTGGGTTGTTAACTGTGGTTTTTGTTGTTGGATAAAATTTTACTATTATACAAATCCTTGTGCGGATATTGGATTTGGGTCGGCCCAATATTTTGTGGGCTTAGTTTATTTTATGGCCCACATATGTTGGAGCCCTAGTCTATTTGACTCCCTCGAAGTTTACGAGTGCCGGAGGTGAGGATCGAAAGCTGTTGTCCCTGTCGCTAACAAAAGGGATCATCTCTCAATAAGTTACAGCAAACTAATAAACAGAAAAAAGCGATTCTACTCGAAGGAAGAAAACCCCCCAAAATTGGGTCTTTTTAAGACATCAGACAGACATCAGCGCTTGCTGCAGAGAAAGCAGCGAAACAAGGATGGTTTCTTGATATATATACACCACAGAAACTTCTTGTAACTATGTCGAGGGTGGTGGTGGTGTTGTTGTTCCGACAGGGACTCTCTCATCCTTTCAGCTCTCATCTGCGCTCCTCTAAGCTTATTCGTTATCTTGTCCATGGAAGCAGATCGCCTCTTTTCCAGTTTCATCTGCACTTGTTTTTACATAAGAAACACTAGTGTTAAATGTCTAGTAGCTTGGAAAAATTGAAGCTATAAATTAACACACCTCCAGTTTCCGGATTGCAGCTTCAGCTTTAGCCTTCTGCAGATTCTCCCAAGCTGTGATCTTCAATTCCTCTCTTTGCACCCTATAAACATACATACATCGATGAGGTTAAAAACTTAAAACATCAAAAACTGGATACAGAATCAATTCGTTAAGGCAATACTAATTGCCGTACTTGGACATGTTTTTCGATGCCTCAGTGACATTCCAGGCCGAAGGCGAGTGGCGTTCGGCATTGGTTGGGCATTTAATCGCGCGCTTTTTGGACTGCCTGACGGCCGTAGTGGTGGTGCCCCGGTCTACCTGGACATCCCTCACTTCATCCTTGTGAGCGGGACTCGATGAAGCCGGAGGATTTCCACGAGGTAAATTGGAGAACGAAAGCCTTCCCATGGACGAAGAGCAAGCGCTCGCCTGATCGGGGCTCATTTGCGTCGCCACGTCCCTGCACAGAACAGGGCGTTCGTCGTCGTCCTCCCCGGCGCCCTCCATGTCCTCACCTGTGGTGCAATTCAGTTCAATCAATTAAAACCAAACACAAGCCGTCAATACCACATTTCAATGATTCAGCTAAATTGGAGCATAAAACATAAACATACGGGGCGAATTAGGCATGGATGATTCGCTTATCAAATCGGAGAACCCGGGGATGCTGATGCTCCTATTCATGTTGCTCTCATCGAATGAAAAATTGGATCTTGCACGCATCCCCGTCTCGTAATGAACCGACAGTCCCTCGGGGAGCAACACCCCCGTCGTAAGAGGCGAATTCGCCATGAAATTCCCCGGCGCCGTTGGGGAACTGTGCGGTACATAAACGACCGCCGTGGCGCCCAAAGGTCCGCTCTTGGACTTGGGCCGCCTCTGCGGCTGAATTTTGAAGGCGCCGTAGCCGGAAAGGGGACTGGTGATCCATCTTTCGGCGTCGTCCCATTTCGAGGGGAGAGTCCTTCCACTGTTGAAAGGCATCAGGGCGGCCGCCGGGACGGGTCTCCGGGCGCCGCCTGCTGCCGGCAACGGGACCCTTTCTGAGCTCCATGTCTTGGGTATTATTTCCCCCGGTCTGTCGTCGCAATGCTCCGGCGTTCCGGGGCTGGTGTAGGCTCCAGAATTCCTGAATGATCCATAGTTTCTCCTCATCTTGATTGTGGATTCAATTGCCGCGATTCGAACCGCTGATTCGGCTCATTTCTCCCCCAATTTTGAAACCCTAATTTGATTGATGCCTGATTGTAACCGTCTAAGAATGCAGCATTGTTCTTACATTTTTATGGGCTGCAGGAAGGAATGGAATATAGAGAATGGAGAGTGGAGATGGACCACTAAGAGGACAACAAAGCTCGTGACATTTCTAACATGTAGACATTATAGGATGGAGCCAAGACAGTGCCATATCAAATCACACCATTAACCCCTAAGAAGATGTTGACATATGTTTTCATTAAAAAAAAAGGTTAAGTCCCCTACAAGATTCTACCTTTCCTTCTCAAAATCAAAATGCCCATTTCCCCAAATTAAAACTCCACCCCATACTCACCTCTGATTAGGTCAAAAGCCAAGAAAATTATAATCAGAAGTACAACAAAATTCCCTAACTTTGCCCTTACAAGGATTTATCTGTGTAATAACTTTATCGGATACTAAAAATGAAGAGCATATGTGTCCAAAAGAGAGTGGACGGTGGGTGGAAGTGCAGTTGCAGAAGGTAGCTCAGAAATTGCCATGGAAAGGGGGAGAATTTTAATGGCGGAGGGGAAAGATGGGTCAATGTAGAGTTGGCAGATGGTTTGTCTGAATATGGTGGGCAATCCATGTGAAGATACTCCCAAATGAGATTTGGCCCAGCTTTTTCATGTCTCTTTGCACTTTCTTTTTTTCCTCTAAATTTCTTTTTGTTCTCTGTTTTGGGGAAGTGTTTTGTTTTGGGGGCATTTTGGAATTGATTTTGTGGGATTCTGGAAAATTCACATGGGGTGGAGCATGTACAATTTTTGGATTTTAGTTGTAGAGGTGTGATGATGTGGTTTTAAGACATTTGAAGATCATTTGTTTTCTTTTTTCAAGTAGAGTAGGGAATTAGCTTGGGTGCAGCTGCTTTATATGCGGGGCTCATTATGCCTAAGCCAATAAAGTGATGTGTGCTAAATAAATAATGGTAATGTACAAATAAATGATGTTTATACCCCATCACTTTTTATTAGTATTCCATCACTTTTGTAAAGATGCCGGTGAAATCCATCACTTTTTATTAGTAGTCCATCAGTCTACACATGCAGCCCACCCACTGTCTGCACAAGATCCGGACTGGTAGAGTAGTACTCCCTCCGTTTTTGAAATAATGAAACATTTAGAAATTGGTTATTGTTCACACATGCAATTTAACTTAAAGTTTTATCATAGTTATACAAGTTAAAACATAATCAAGTGGGATCTTGTTAGATTCGTCTCGTCGAGTAGTTTTTAAATATCGAACTTTTAAAATTTTTACTTGTACCGAACTCGAGTTATTAATGATTTAAAATGTATATTGGACTGCGTGCACTGTGTGTCGGTTTCATTTTTTAGAAAACGGATTAAGTATTTCGGTGGAGTAACAAGAGTGGACCCATTTTTTCAGCTGGCCAACAACAGGGATTCGAATTAGAATACCACATTTACCCTCAATAGGGATTATTATTAATCCAAAACTGTGATCTTCTCATATCACCAACATAATTAAACTCCCTCTTCCCAAGTCTTTTAAAGATAGTACTCCACAAAAGATAGAGATGCTCTTGTTATTCTACTGAACTCTCTGTTAATTATGATCCAAATCCCAGCGTCAAGTTCATATTTTTTTTTTTTTTTTTGATACTACTTTGCTATAGATCTCGATTGATATATACAGCATCTTTTATATATATAGGTCATCATGGCTCCATAACTCTCGATTGAGTGACAACGACTTGAAACAACTTACATTACATGGGTTGCTCTCATCATCAGCCATTAATTAATTAAACTGGCTAGCTAGCTGCTCATCCCTTGACAGCTTCACTTAATAATTGGGGTCAAAGAATGCTACTAACCTAGTAGTATTATTCCCTCCGTACCTTTTTTAGCTGTCTTTTTAGAGAGTAAAAAGTGTTCCAAAAAAGTTATCATTTTTAGGTAGTTATAGGTAGTTATGCTATGTTTTTACTAGATTGTACTTCACTTTACATAAATGCTTTTTGTTGACATTTATAAAGAATGAGTTTAGTTGAAGGGTAAAAAATGTAAATTTATGAGTTAATTAATGCAAAGCTTGATTATTGAAATTGAGCTGAAAGGGACAACTAAAAAGGAACGGAGGGAGTAGTTAGTAGATGCCCATAGGCCATAGCTACCTACATACCTATTGGTGAGGACATGGGGGCTTCTGTGCTAGATGCCGATTTGGTTCCTGGCACAACATGTGCTGGAATCAATTATGGCCCTTAGATCTTAAATCAAATCAATGGTTCATATTCATTTTCATTGCAGGGTTAAAAATAACATTCTACATATTAAATTTAAATAATACTCCCTCCGTTTTTAAATGATAGCTACGTTGGAGAATTTGGCACTATTCACACAATCACTTTGACTTGAAGTTTTATCATAGTTATTCAAGTTAAAATATAGTCAATTGAGATCTTGTTAGATTCGTCTCGTCTTGTAGTTTTTAAATATCGAACTTTTAGAATTTTTACTTGTACCGAACTTGAGTTATTACTGATTTAAAATGTACATTGGACTGCGTGCTGCGTGGGTCCGTAGCAAACAAAAAAAACGGAGGGAGTATGAAATTAATAATTGTTTTTCTTCTTGAACTACTCAACCTTTTTTTTTTACAATCATAATTATTTTTCTTTTCTCTACATATCTTTTCAAACTTTGAAAATGAACTTGACGATACACCCTCCCCTTCTTTTCTTTTGATAATGATCAAACATTTTGAAAATATTCTGTGTCATCCATTCTGTTTTGTCTAACCAACCATTCTATCTTATGTAATTAATCATTCTGTTTTGCTATTCCAGACATTTTGTCTTATGTAATCAAACATTCTATCTTATATAATCAATCATTCTGTCTTGTGAAATCAACCATTCTGTCTTATGTAATCAACCATTTTGTTTTATGTAATCAACCATTATGTCTTTCTTGTCCATACATTAATTCTACATTAATTCTGTAGATAATTGTAACATTCTGTCTTATGTAATCAACCATTCTGTTTTATGTAATCAATCATTCTGTCTTGCATTCTGTAGATAATGGTGACATTGTAATAACCTAATCAACCATTCTGTTTTGAAACTATACTCATTCTGTTTTTATTAAAATTGATATTCTAGAATTATACTTAGTCTGCACTTGAGGTTCTATCTTGAAACTATACTCATTCTGTTTACTTGTTGATTTAGGATACAAAATATTATGTCTAAAATAACATACCGTGTTGTCAATAAGTACCAAACATTCTGTTTCATTTGAATTTTCATTATGTGATATAACATTCTGTTCGTAATGTGATCAAATGTTGTTTTAAATTTTCTCACATTCTCTCTCACTAGCTAGGCATGTCGCATGTAAAATAAGTGGATTTTTTGTGATATTTATGTAACATTCTAACATGAGAGGAAAACATTCTGTCTAATGTTGATAAACATTCTGTGTAACATAGGAGGATAACATTCTGTCTCATGTTGATAAGCATTCTGTGTAAGGAGGAAAACATTATGTCGAATGTTGATAAGCATTCTGTGTAACATAGGAGGAAAACATTCTGTTTAATGTTGATAAACATTCTGTCTAATGGTGATAAACATTATGTCTAACATAGGAGGAAAATATTCTTCTCATTCTGTCGAACATAGGATTTGAAAATTATGTCTCTTCTTATTTGATTAAAAATTGTTTCAATTGATTTTGAAGAGCTGCCTTCTCCTCCTCCAATTATGTTTCGTCTCCGGTCATCATTAGCTGCGGCTTCATCATTAGGATATTTTGAAAAAACTGAAAGCCTGCAAAATTTAGTTAAAACTAACACAAAATAAAATAATAAATATCCAAATGACATCTTTACCCTTACTTAATCTATACCATACAATTAATATAATTTTTGATCCAAGGGTTGAGAAGTAATCCAATATATACTGGACAAGCACAGGAACCGTTTCGGCTAGATGCTTCGTGTTTGAGTCTTGCCCTCATTGGTTCATTGTTACAGCTACATCTCACACATAAAAAATTAAAAAAAAAAAAAATCAGTTTGTTACCATCAGTTTTAAAAAAAAAGGTAAATTTTCCTATCAAAACTGATGGAAAAACCTTAAAAACCCCTTGCACCAACGGCCAAGTCCCAGCGGAGACCTTAAAAAATAATAATAATTCTACATAGTGGCGAACACTGCAACGAACACTTTAAAAAAAATGATTTTTTTAAAAAGAATACATATTAGCCTGCCAGGCCACTCAACAGACACTTTAAAAAAAGAAAAAATTAAAAAAAATAATAGTTTTAAATATTGGCTCGCCGAGCTACCTAGCAAACACCAACGGACACCTTAAAAAATAATATTTGTTTTAAAAAAAATAATAGTTACATTGTATTATCGGACCACCTAGCGAACACCTTAAAAATGAAAAGTTAAAAAAGTAGCAGTAATAATTTTGCACAGTGATCCGCCGAATTACCCCATCGGACCCCGATGGGTGTATATATGGGATACTAATGATCCGTGACTTATCCATCATTTGGGATAGAAAAGATGTACTTACTTTTTATACTTATGTCAACTAACATTTTTTTATGTTTTTTGGCCCGACATGGCAATAATTATGAGTGAAGGCTAAATAGTAGTACACCATATCCCAACAAATGTTGTTAGCTATGAACAATAGTATTTCTGAAAAACTGACTAAATGGGTTGGTTACTGCATCAGTATTGCCATGTTCATTTTCCTACAACGGACAACGGGCAATATTAATTGGTGTAGTATTTTTATTGTTAAATTTTTATGATATTGTTGTTGAAACTGGTCTTTGTTAATGTGCTTCAACATTCCTAAGTAAAATATTGCGCCACTGTCCAAACGGAGAAAGCAATATAAGTAGCTAATTGACCCAAAAAAAAAACATCGAAGGGCTTAAAAAAAAAACAAAACAAAACAAAAAAAAAATGGAAAAAACTCAAGGGCCACGGTATATACATAGTTCCAATCAGATTGGTACATTGATGCATAGGATAGGACAGGTGTCACCGACAACAAGACCAATAATTTATTCTGTACTATATTGTGTGCAACCCATTGAGATGAAATCATGAAAATAGTGAGTAGTGACCAATCAATTCTTGAAAATTCAAAGTGGACAATGCATGAAACAGATGTCTTAATCCCAATTCCCAAATAGGAGTACAAGACAGAATGAATTGTGAGTGCCACCCTGGCAAATATTCGACGGATTCTACCTTGTAGTCATCAACCCACACTCACACCAATTTGGTTCCTATGTTGTGGTGCTTCCATTAGATCATATTTTAATCAATGGTTGAGATTTATAACAAGGGTAATTGTGTAATTGTACTTTTAGTTTTAAATGTTATAAAATAGTACTGGTATTATCCGCCCGCGCGATGCGCGGGAAGAAAAGTTTCTAAAATATCAAAAAAAAATTATTTAGAGATTCAACAAAAGAATAAATTGTCCTCACGATTGAATGAAAGAAAATGTATAACGTAAAATAGTTGATGATCAAAGCAATGAATAAGAAATTGATCAAGATTAAAGGAATGAAAGTTTTAACTGTAAATCTGACATTTAATTGTCAAGGTTGAAGGAATATCAAAGTTTTCCTATTTGTTTTTTTGCTCCGGCTCCTCTAAAGAAAATAATTTATACATGCGTAAAAGTAATAAATATGACAAAACAAATTTTTTTCTAAAAAAGAAAAAAAATATTCTAATAACGTCCTACATTCCTTTATAGCATTTCTAAAAGTAATGAATTGCTTGACAATTTTATGTCACTAATCACAGGAATAAAATTGCCCTTATCATTACCAGCATGTTAAAAACAAAATATAGCTTATTTAAAACTGGCGATTGTTAATTCCATCGAATACAGATTATGGAATAAATATGTTTTTAAATACAATTAAATTTTTTTGAAAACAAAATACAATTAAATTTTAAATCCGCAAGTAAGATCATAAAAAAAACCAGTTTCATAGCCCATAGGTTTTATAAATTGGATTATCTAGAACAGATCAGTCACAACGAATATGTAAACCTGGATCAAAAATCAATATAAAGCTATACCATATACAGGACCACTAATTCAATAATATCAATTATAAAGTTTACTTTTATTTATATGAAAAATGAAATAAGTATCATTTTTCAAATTCAGTGTGCACGATATGATTTCTTTAATTTTAACCCCATTTAAATTCTTAAAATTTATAACTTTTTTTTTTTAAAAAAAAACCTAAGAATAAATGTAATGCACTTACAATTCCTGTATATTTATTGGCATCGCGACAATCAAGTATAAGATTCATTTTAAAACAACTAATATTTAGGGAATCAAACAATGCTTCATTGAAAAATATAAATAATAAAACGGTTAATAAAATTCATCAAACAATATGTAATCATCCGGATCATAGAGCAAAACTTCGATTCAAACATTCGTATTAACAAATCCATCATAGCACATCACTTGAAGATTTTGATACATCAATGACGATTAAATTTATTAGCCAGTCCGATAAGACCATTCCTAATATCAGAAAACCAAACCTTGTCAAACTTCCTCAATAAAAGTTTCGCAGCACGGAAATAGTTACCCTTCAGATACTAAAAAAAATGTCCATTTGGGCTACAATACATTCAAACATAGCATTTGGAACGGCTAGGAAAGTTACATTGTCCAGTCATGCCTCATTTGTTCAATATCTTATCATCATCATTGGATAAAATTCTCTGGTCTTTATGTATATGTTTAATAAATGCAGCATTTATATTTTGAAGGAGAATGAAAGTATAGGCAGAGTATTTCTACTTGCAATTTTTTCCAGATAGGGGTTCGAGGGGATGACCAAGAATTTTGTTAATAACTTGAGCAAATCCAGATGAAATAGAGCCAACCACATTCCCCATTGATGTCAGGATATAAATTTTTCATGTGCTTGTAGTGATTAATCTTCTGTTTGTCACAGAATTCTGCAAAATGGCAATTATATATGATTAAGATTCAGTTCATAACTGCAGTAAACATGGAAATAAAACTAAAGAAACAAAACAATTGATTCAAAAAATCATCACCTACACGCCTTAATTTTCAAGTGAAAATTAAGCCTATGTCGCATACTTCCATTCCATTTTCTAAATTAAAGCCCAAACTTCAAGCTATGTTCAAAGCCAAATTAAAGTTAAGAAATTCATTTAAGTAGGATAAACTCCATGGCATTGGTACTTTATTCAATATCCATATCGAGATAATCTTGGAAGTTTATGCAAAATCAAAATACTTTGTGCGAAATAGCCTTGCTCCTTTTTGTGCAATTGGATAACCTGAATTCATTTCAGGCATATGTATCGAATTCTTGTTAGTTATTAGCCAATGTATACATCTAATTCATGTTAGTTATTAAAACCCTAAATATTGTATTTCCCTCCATCATCCCTATTGTAAAAATTCTGCATCTGTTTTCCCCATCACCGCAAATCTCATTTGAACAAATAAATAATTAATACATATTACATACATATTTTATTACCATCATGATTTCTCCATCATGATTTTATTACCATATAATTAATAATACATATTTTTGCTAAATTAGATTTAATCCTACTATATTTTTGGCATATTAATTTTCCCATCATCCTTTTCTATTATTAATTAATCCAAAGAATTATGCACTTAAATTGAGCAGCCGGGATCTATTTCCAAATTATTCAAGGTGGCCAATATGGTAATAAATTATTTGATATATACATAATAAATAAATTTGCGATGATTAACATAAATATCAACCATCTTCATAAAATATATTGGATTCAATAACTTATCTATAACCTCTTTTCATTTGATAGAAATAATACTTAAATGGTAATAGATTTTTAATAAAGTTTATAATTAGTTGTCTAATATTATAAGATCTACCAAACGATACATAGTAAATATACAAAATTAAAGTAGATTATCATTTTTGATATGATTTTTAACCATCCAATTATGAATAATGTTTCCCACATTACACCCTTTAATTATGGGATCATTTCATTCTCTATTAGTGTACAGGATTTAAATATTTATGATTTTGGATCTAATAAAGTAACACACACTTTTTAAAATTTAAAACCGCATATTTAGAATGGTTTATTTAAAAAATACATATTCTAATATTTAGTTTATATTTTTTATTTAATATTTAGTTTCCAAAATACGGATATATTTATATGGAAAGATTTAGTTGCCAATATAAATAAAATAATTTTAAAATACGGATATACTTATATGAGAAGATTGAGTTGCCAATATAAATAAAACGATTCTAAAATACGAATATATTTAAATAACTTGATCTGATATTAAATCATCACAATATATCTATAACTAAAACGAATCACAATAAATTGATTCTAAAATGATATGTTAAACGATTCCATTTCAAAACGTAGTATCTTCACAATATTCTTTCCAAAGTTAATATTATAATAAACTTATTGCTATAATTAGCCAATTGCTATAATACAAATTTTTTTAGAAATGAAAGATAATATTTTATATTAAAGCAATGATGATTTAACATTTTCTTATTTAACTTGTAAGGACCAATAAATGTTATAATGAAATTTAATGTTAATAAAAAGTCAATTAAAATTAATGACATAATAAACTCATGGTTGAAATCATTTCATTATTTATTTATATTAAATATTTCCTTTTTGTGAAATTGAGAATACAATCCCATAAATCTAACATTGAAGGGATTATTTGAGTATAGAATTAATTTCACTTTTTGAGATTATTAACTAAAAATTAGGCTAGTGGTTTTAGGCTGGAAACTTTTGCATATAATTTTAGGTTAATACATGGATTTAAGTGTAAATTGAATATTATTTATATAGATAAATAAATTCCTAATATGGATTCATTATTCACCACAAATAAATAAAATATCATATTTGTAAAAATTATAATAATAGTTGAAGGGCTAAATTACATTAATTTTTCATATTTAAGGGGTAATTTATTTATTTCCATTGATCATCTCATCTTTTACGATTATTCTTTGCTATTTCCATAATCATTTCATTGTCTATGATCAACATTTCATTTTTGTTTATCAAATGGAATCAATTTAATAATGTAAATTAATTTAATCAATGTAATCAATATAATCAATGGAAATCAATTACCCCATTATATTTGCTTTATTTATGGGGTAATACTTAGTTTCTATTTTTTTTTATTTGATATTGTATTTTCAAAATACGGATAAATTTATAAGGAAAGATTTAGTTGCAATATAATTAAAAATCATTTCATAGACAAATTATATTCAATATCTTAAATATTTTATTTCCCCTCATCATCCCCATTGTAAAAATTCTGCATCTGCTTTCCCCATCACCATAAATCTCATTTGCATAAATAAATAATTAATACATATTACATACATATTTTATTAACATCATGATTTTATTACCATATAATTAATAATACATATTTTATTTTTCTAGTTAAATTAGATTTAATGCGTGCTATATTTTTGGCATATTAACTTCCCCATCCATAAATAAATTCTTAATATGGATTCATTATTCACCACAAATAAATGAAATATTGTATTTGTAAAAATTATAGTAATAGTTGAAGGGCTAAATTACATTAATTATTCTTTATTTAAGGGATAATTTATTTATTTCCATTGATCATCTCATCTTTTACGATTATTCTTTGATCTTTCCATAATCATTTCATTGTCTATAGTCAACATTTCATTTTTGTTTATCCAATGGAAATCAGTTCAATCAATGTAAATTAATTTAATCAATGTAATCAATATAATCAATGGAAATCAATAACCCCATCATCTTTGCTTTATTTATGGGATAATACATAGTTTCCATTTTTTTATTTTATATTGTGTTTTCAAAATACGATAAATTTATAAGGAAATATTTAGTTACCAATATAAATAAAAATCATTTGATAGATAAATTATATTCAATATCCTAAATATTTTATTTTCCTCCATCATCCCCATTTTAAAAATTCTGCATCTGCTTTCCCCATCACCGCAAATCTCATTTGCACAAATAAAATAATTAATACATATTACATACATATTTTATTATCATCATGATTTCTCCATCATGATTTTATTACCATATAATTAATAATACATATTTTATTTTTTTTAGTTAAATTAGATTTAATCCATGCTATAGTTTTGGCATATTAATTTTTTCTGTAACACCCCCATCTTCGGCGCAGCGGAAAGACGGGGTGCTACTCTAGATGTTGCCGGCTCCAGAGTGAAGGCTGTCCCCACAAACCAACATGAGCTCTTTCCAGTGCGCTTTGGCCTCACTCACGCACACCCTGGAAGACTTCCCAGGAGGTCACCCATCCTAGAATTACCCTAGGCCAAGCACGCTTAACTTTGGAGTTCTTATAGGATGGTTACCAAGAAAGAAAGGTACCTTGTTGGTATGAGTAGCTTATTTCACTCCATTTAAGCCATTTCTCCGGGGTATTACATTCCTCCCCCCTTAAGATCGCAACGTCCTCGTTGCGCTCGGCCATCCACATCTCGTGAACGCCACAACCATCCACATCCCGTGGATCTTTCACCCCGCTAGGCGCCTGGATACCACAGCACGCGGTCGCGGTCTGGCTCTGATACCATCTGTAACACCCCCATCTTCGGCGCAGCGGAAAGACGGGGTGCTACTCTAGATGTTGCCGGCTCCAGAGTGAAGGCTGTCCCCACAAACCAACATGAGCTCTTTCCAGTGCGCTTTGGCCTCACTCACGCACACCCTGGAAGACTTCCCAGGAGGTCACCCATCCTAGAATTACCCCAGGCCAAGCACGCTTAACTTTGGAGTTCTTATAGGATGGTTACCAAGAAAGAAAGGTACCTTGTTGGTATGAGTAGCTTATTTCACTCCATTTAAGCCATTTCTCCGGGGTATTATATTTTCATCATCATTTTCTATTATTAATTAATCCCAAAAATTGTGCACTTAAATTGAGCAGCCGGAATCTCTTTCCAAATTATTCAAGGTGGCCAATATTGTAAAAAATTATTTGATATATACATAATAAAATAAATTTGCGATTATTAAATAAATGTCAACAATATCTCCATAAAATATATCGGATTCAATAATTTATTATCTATAACCTCTTTTAATTTGATATTAATAGCACCTAAATGGTAACAGATTTTCAATAAAGTTTATAATTAGTTATCTAATATTATAAGATCTACCAAACGATACATAGTATATATACTGAATTAAAGTAAATTAACATTTTGACATGATTTTTAACCATCCAATTAGTAATAATGTTTCCCAATTTACACCCTTTAATTATGGGATCATTTCATTCTCTATTAATGTACATGATTTAAATATTTATTATTTTTGGATCTAATAAAGTAACACATATTTTTTAAAATTTAAAACCGCGTATTTTGAATGGTTTATTTAAAAAAATACGGTCCATGAAATTGAAATTGAATAAGAAAAGCTATAAAATGGTGGGAGATGTATTTGTTAAATGGAACAAAAGCTATAATATTGAGAGAAATGTTAGATGAAGATGTAAGGATATGATTTTGAGGTGTGTTATAATACACATATTTATAGGAGGAAGGGAATAAATGAGATGTATGTTTAATATAGAAATTGGAGCACGGTCCATGGAATATTTGTAATTATCATCGATGTGGAGCACGGTCCGGTGGCAGAACTGTAAATAAGTTAGTGTGTGAGAGAGAGTGTAAAAAATGGATTTTGTGAGGGGAAAATATTTGGGCGGGAAAGTGTGTGTGTGTTAGACTATTTTGTTTTAGATTATTATATATAGATAATAATTACTTCTTTTTACTGTTCAAATCTTTAATCATTTCTTTTGCACAAATCTTTTTAGATTCACTATTAAATAATGTGAAATTGTTTAATAATTATTTTTATGCGGTTCAAATCTTTAATTATTTTTTCTCTGCATAAATCTTTTGTAAATTTGGATTTCGTAAAAGAATAATATTTTATAATCGATTTCAAATATTATCTGAAGAAACTTTAACTTCTCACTCATTATGTCTTAGTTAATCAACAATTTTGTCTTGTTATTCAAGGCATTATGTATTATTAAACGTGACTCATTATGTATTAGAATTCTGTCTTAGCTCATGTTGGTATATAAACAAGACAGAATGTTGGATGTCGATAACAGAATGTTAAGTAAATTAGAAGAGAATGTTAAGTAATCATAACATAATATTGGTATATACAACAAGACAGAATGTTGGATGTTGGAAACAGAATGTTAAGCAACTGAGAACAGAATGTCAAGTAATCATAAAATAATGTTGGTATATACAACAAGACAGAATGTTGGATGTTCGAGAACAGAATGTTAAGTAATTCAAAACAGAATGTTAAATAATCATAACATGATGTTGCCATATACAATAAGACAGAATGTTGGATGTTCGAGAACAGAATATTAAGTAATTCCAAATAGAATGTTAAGTAGTTCGGAATAAAATATTACTATATTATAATTTTGCAGTCTTATTGGCATGTACGCATTGGAATTCTCGCCGGTCATTCAATACTATTAAATTCTGACCATCATTTACTCAAAAAGTTGTGTAAAGTAATGTGGGAATACGAGCTGTAATTATATCTATTTAAAATAAAAAAAATAAAATAATATTAGAGAAATTACATAATTATCCTTGTATCATTAACACCATCTATTTAAAAAATATCAAATCCAATGACCAAAAAATACTCCAGTACATACTTCCCCAGGATGAGAACCAAGTCGCACTCGCATTCACTCCACTATTTTTTAGGCCAATTTGTGTTTGATATACTGACTTGGTTTCTAAATAAATGACACATTACTCATTTCGCACATCTCAAGCCATATTTTTAAATTTTAATAATAATAATCTCAAATTCTATACAAGTATAATTATAAAAAAAAATTGATATTCTAAAATTATATTATTAGACGAATCCAATAAAATATACTCCCTCCATTCTCAAATAATTGTAATACTTTCCTTTTTGGATTGTTTTAAAATAATTTTAACATTTCCTTTTTTTATGGTAATTTTTTCCCCATTGAAACCATTTTTCCCTTTATTTATCTCTCACTTTTAAATTCCAACCACTCATTTTCCCATTTCTTAAAACCCGTGTCATTCCTCAATGTTTTTTTAAGTGTAAATATATACTCCCTCCATTTTTTTAAGTGTAACGTTTTGACTTTTTTTTTACTGTTCATTGTAGCACTTTGACTTCTATTTTTGTTATAGTTAAGAAGACAAAATATAACCAAGTGAGATCTTATTGGATTCGTCTCATCTTGTAGTTTTAAAATATCAAATTTTTAGAATTTTTACTTGTACCGAATTTGAGTTATTAATCGTTGAAAATGTGCATACGTGCAAATGAAAAGTGTAACTTTTAAAAAAAATGGAGGAATACTTAACAATATTTTTCTTATTTAATTATACTAAAAAAATTAATCAAAATTATTTACTCCTCCGTTTTTTAATAACTTCGCCATTCTTGCACTACACACAATCCAATGCACATTTTCAATCATTAATATCTCATATTATATATAAGTAAAAAATATAAAAATTTGATATTCTAAAACTACGCAATTAGACGAATCCAACAACATCTCACTTGACTATATTTTATCTTATATAATTGTGCTAAAAATTCAAATCAAAGTTACTTAATGAATAATATTTACTATGCAAAGGGTAATGATAAAAAAGAACGGAGGGAGAATTAAATAGTGACAAACTCCCATCTGTATCACTTATTTAGGAACGGAGGAACACTATACTACCCGATTCCTAATTACACGTTACCATTATTATTTTGAATGTTTAAAAAAATATATATAATTCCTCAGTTTTTTTAGTGTAGCGTTTCTCATTTGCACGTTTGTCAATGCACATTTTCAACGATTAATAATTCAATTTCAATCTAGTTTCTGTAATGGCATAACAATTGCCAGCAGGTGCAGGCAGCACAAAAAATGATGTGTAGCCCTTTGTAAAGTGATGTGTAAGCCTTATAAAGTGATATATAGACGGTATGTTGTTTTTTTTTATTAGTTTTTGGTTCATAACCTCCATCCATCACTTTTTAATACTCACATATCACTTCATATACACATACCCATCACTTTTGAAAGTGTCAGCACCTACAGCCGGCCTGCACCGAAACCGGCCCCATTCAATTTTGGTACAAGTAAAAGTTCTAAAAATTTGAAATTTTAAAACTATAAGATGAGACGAATCCAACAAGATCTCACATGGCTATATTTTATCTTCTATAACTATAACAAAAATAGAAGTCAAAGTGCTACAATGAACCGTAAAAAAAGTCAAAACGTTACACTTAGAAAAAACGGAGGGAGTATATATTTACTATTTTGGGTATATTTGACTTCCTTCAATTTTTTATAATTAAAATATATTTTATTTCATGCAATTCAATATACATTTACTTCCTCCATTTTCAAATACGGACCACTGCGCACGCAGTCAATGTACATCTTGAATCATTAATAACTCAAGTTCGGTATATGTAAAAAAATCTAAAAGTTCGATATTTAAAAACTACACGACGAGACGAATCTAACAAGATCACTCTTGACTATATTTTAACTTGTATAACTATGATAAAACTTTAAATCAAAGTATATGGGTGAATAGTGTTGAGAACGGAGGAAGTATTACTTAGTATTTTAAATTGTATAAAAGTAAAGTTTATAAAAATTGTAATATTCTAAATCTATGCAATTGGACGAATCTAACAAGATTTTTTTTTGACTATGTTTTACTTATAACTGTATTAAAAAGTCGAATTAAATGTACTCAATAAATAATTATTTTCTCCCTTTAGCTAAACCCACTTTAATTGATTCTCTTAAATCCCGTGTTAGTCATCCAAGTAGCAAGTATTCAGGAATGGATGAAGTATTACAAATACAGTAATTTAGTAGTATTTTCTTTTTCTTTAACATCTTTTTAGTGATTTTACTTAGTACTTTTAATTAATATATGAATAACATTTAGTTGAATTATATATGACTGGTAATTAAAATAAATAAAGTGTATCCAATAAATATCTAATGAAAAATAAATAAATTAAACAGGCTATAAAGTACTAAGTTACAGTTAGCTGAATTATATATAATTGATAACTAAATTATATATAAAATTATTAAATTACTCATTTACGATTTTTTGAATATTTTAAACAAACAATTATGGTGCAAGTTGGATAGTATTTCTACCTAGCATAGGGTGTTAACGGTATGGTATCGAGCAAGATTTGAGAACCGATCATACCTAACCTTACTATAAATTTATAAATAAAGAAAAAAATTTAATATTTTTCGACCACAAAAAAAATAAAATTCATGAAAACAAAATACATAGAAAATTTAATTTGAAAATCCAAAAGAACAATTAAAAGAAATTAAGGATCAAGTTTCCCGACCCCCAACCTATAGGTTGGATGTTCGAGTTCCACTCGGTCTCTATCCCTCCCTTAATCCTTTATAATTTATGTAGCATGTGTTCCCTCATCATTTTCCTAGCCTGTATATATTGTTAAGTAAAAAAAAAAAAAAGAAGAAAGAAATTCCTAAAGCAACAAATCATTTTTAAATAAAACTTAAAAATTACATAAGGCATCAAAGATTTATTAGTTTCAAATCTCAAGCGGGATGAGGACCTAGCCCAAGCGGTTAAGTCCCTTGACTTCCAACGGAAGGTTGGAGGTTCGATTCCCACCGGGCCCCCTATCCCTCCCTTTGATTCCCCTTTGTAATTGTGTGGCATGGGCTCCCACCACCCCTTTCCAGGCCTTCAATGGCTCTTCCAAAAAAACAAATCTCAAGCTATAATAGATTTGTATAATGTATTTATATAATATAAATAAATACTATAGTTTGGTGGTGAGGTGAGAATCTCTCATGTTTTTAGGGAACGCAACGGGGTCGCGGATCAGTGGGCGAGAGCAGGGGCAGCGGGAGGTAGCAAAGTGGAATGCTGGTATTAAAGGCAGATGTATGGAGTTTTGCTAAGGTTCGCTTTGGCTACTGCTGCTGGTATAGTTTGGTGAAGTCTGCTATTCTGTCCCTCTCTTTATGTAGTAGTTTCTGTAGTACTTCCTTGCTTTGCTGGTTTAGAAGATTTTATTTTTTGGTCTGCTCCCGGGATGGTTATAATGACCTGTGGTTTCTTGGGGTCAGGTTTGTTGAGGTTGATAGATGTTTGGTGTTCTTTTGATATTGTGGCAACTTGTTATGTAGAGGTCGGCTACTGCATGTATTGAGATCTGATACTCTATTGTCCCCAGGTTATGCTGCTCGGTGTTTTGTTGTTTTTCGAGCAGTAGGAATAAAAGTTTCCATTGCTATCTCAAAAAAAAAAAATACTATATTCCCATAACGGTGTCGGGTAACCAGAGATTGTATGGAATCCGTGCATTACCTATATTCAGTAATACTTAGTCGACCTGTTAACTGATAATGTATATTCTACCCGTACTCGATACCTGATTTTTTTTTTTGGTTACAACTCGATATCCGATTTGAGTAGTTGACATCCCTAGCCCAGCATGAAAATCCAACCTGGATTTTTTGTATTGTCCAATATAACCATATTGGGCGGCGTTGTATGTGGGCTTTCTATTGGGCCGTCACTTTGGACTATTTACAAAGTACATTCACAAAAGCCTACCAACATTTATCCCTTACTGTGTTGAATTCCAATTCTTGTCCATTTATGCAAGAATACATATACAGCCCACTTCCTTAATTCTTTCATAGTAAAATTATTAATTCCCCACCTATTTGTAGGGGTGGGCACGGTTCGAATACCCGGGGTTTTTCAGGTATTTGCTAACCGAACCGAACCGAGCAAATATTTGAAAATGTTAACCGAAACCGAACCGAACAATCTCGGTTAACCGCAATTTCGATTAACCGACAAAAATCACGATATTCGCGAGTTACTCGAACCGAATCGAACCGAACCATTGTATGACAAATTTGCTCTCCAAATAATCGAAATGGCGGTTATTTGCAAATAATATAAACCGAACCGAATCTTAAAATTTTAAAAACAATTTTAGAAGCATTGACGAAACAGATTTTAAATATAACTGAATCAAAAGCATTGACAAATATAACCAGATTTTAATATGATTCAAAATTAATACTTCCAAATTAATACATTAGAAGTAATGTACAGGGATTGAGAAACAAATTTAGCAATGAACACCAATTTTGAAAGCTCACCAACAAAGGAATTTCAATGGCAGATTTAAAACCAAAACAAAATTAATACCAATAAAGGGCAAGAACATATGAAGGGTGGAGAACCGAAGATGGGGCGGCGCTAGCTCGTCGTGGAAACATATGAAGGAACAAAATTAATACCTCCTCCCGCCGGCTGCTGGATGGATTGCGAGGAAAGGGCAATGCGGTGCTTAGCTCGGTGTGGAAACTGAAGGGCAAAGATGGGGTGGAGCGGAGCCGTCGCTGCCTCGTCGCGCCGGCTGCTGGAAGATTGCGAGGAAGGAAGGGCGGTGCTCGGCGTGGAAACTGAAGGGCGAAGATGGGGTGGAGCGGCGCTGTCGCTGCCTCGTCGCGCCGGCTGCTGGAAGATTGCGAGGAAGGAAGGGCGGTGCTCGGCGTGGAAACTGAAGAGTGAATGAAGATGGGGCGGCGCTAGAATGGAATGAAGACGGGGGAATTGCGAATTGGTAGAATTAGGGCGGCGCCAGAATGGAAAGAAGATGGGGAAAGGGGAATTGGTAGAACTAGGGTAAGGATTTAGCATTTTATTTTTAAAAATAATGGAGTATATGAATTAATGAATAAAATATTTTAAAATTATATTTAATTATAATATGCGGTTCGGTTCGGTTAACCGGGGTAAAAAAATCCTAAAAACCGTAACCGAACCGAACCGAGCAAATACTTGTGCTGGGGTATTTGTATTCGAACCGAATGCCCCGGTTAACCGAAAATTCGATTCGGATTCGATTCGGATTAGCGGTTCAACGGTTCGGTTCGGATTTTTTGCCCACCCCTACCTATTTGCACTAAAAGTTTATTTTACCTTGACCTTTAAAAAAAAAAAAAAAGCTTATTTCATTCCCTATCTGCATTATAATTCACACTTTACCCTTAAAATCATGAAAGTACTTCACCGTTTTTTTAAAGTTTAACATTTCCCATTTGCACGTATGCCAATGTACATTTTCAACGATTAATAACTCAAATTCGGTATAAGTAAAGATTCTAAAACTTTGATATTTAAAAAACTACAAGATGAGATGAATCCAACAAGATCTCACTTGACTATATTTTGTCTTCTGTAACTATAACAAAAATAGAAGTCAAAGTGCTACAATGAACAGTAAAAAAAGTCAAAACAATACATTTAAAAAAAAACGGAGGGAGTACTGTAAGAAATATTTATAAAATATTAATTTTTATTTTGATAATAACAAATATTTTTTGGGTGGTGTATTAATTAGTTAGGTTATTAGTTGGGTTAGAATTTTAATATATTTAATTATTTTAATTACACATACATAAATATATATGTAATTTTAACATTAATAATAAATACTCCCTCCGTCCCAATAAAAGTGGCTACTATTCCTCTTTGGGTTGTCCCAATAAAAGTGGCCACTTACCATTTTAAGTAAATTAATTATAATTAATATCTCAATTAAAATGTTAAACATCCAGCCAAAAAAAATTAAAAAGTTAAATAAATTTTAAGGAAATACTCCCGATCACAACTTGTATAACAAACAAAAATAAAACAAACAAAAGAAACAAAAAACAAAAAAGAAGAAGAAGAAAGAAACGAAAAGGCCCCGATGTATTGCCTTTTCCCCGCCCCCTTTCCCACGAACCCTAAATCTTTCCCCATCCGCATCGTCTGCAGCTTTTGTATACTGTGATAATGTTTGTGTACAGTTAATATTGTCTTTTTTTTCATGATTTACACAAAGAATTAGCCCTTAGGTAAGAATTTTTGTATAAGAATTTTAGGTATTTTGATAAGAATTTTTAGGTAAGAATTGTTTTCTCTTCAGCAAAATATATTGGTCAAAACCCATTTTCAACAAATTAATATTTAATTTAATTATCACTAAAAAATTAAATATAAATTATTATGAAATTAAAAGAATACAAAAAATATTGATAAATAAATAATGAAGAAAATAACTAGAACTTTAAACATAAACTACTAAACACCACTTTAACTATTAAATCTCACTACCTAAATTGTCGTACCCAAAATAAAAGGGTCACTTATATTGGGATGAAGGGAGTATATTTTTTGTGATGGGTATTTTTGGATTGAGTTATTTTTGGGTAAGATTTTAGTATGAATCATTATTTTAGTTATATCCTATATTTATGATTAAAATAATTAATTATAACTAATAATAAGTAATTATTGAATTAAAATATTAAGATTTAGATAAGAGTAAAATAAGAATTAAAATTTGGTCGTGCATGTTGGGGATTAATGCTAACTTCCTGAAAATTAATACTTCTATATGTTAATTCTGCATGTGCAAAGATGCTTAAATGCCAATCATATATGTTGGATTAGGGATGAGGAAAACTCGACTCGATACTAGACTAGAACTCGATTAAATTATTAAATTTTAAAAGTATAAAAATAAAAAATTATTAGACATAATTTAAGCTTTATCAAGCCTAACAACTTATATTTTACAGCATTTTTTTTTGAGGAAAATATTATTTCATAGTAAATCACTTCTTTTTACATCTTCAAATGTAACCACTCGGCCTCACGGAACAAACACAACTGCGTTGGCCTAGTGCTACACATGATCTCTCAGAAAACAAAGCTCAACCAAATCCACTGGAGCCGCCCCTTTCCACTACTACCACATATCAAGATAGCACTAAGACACTTTGCATTATTCATAGATTCAATACTTCCAGGCATGGAGAACAGGAGCAAAAGGCCCTCCCAATTCCAGAGACACCAACTGCAGCTTTTCTTCGGCACAGTCACATTTCGTACTCCCGAATGATGCGTTCGTCACAATAGCGTTCCATCCACTAGTTACAAAAATTCACATCTCCCCTACTTTAAACGAAACTAAACCAATGCATTGAAAAGTAAGGCCAGTCAGAAGGTTAGGGACAATCAGAAGGTTAGGGACACAGCCAAGGCTTTACGAAAGTGGACGGCTGAGGGGGAAAAGAGGAGCACCTATGAATGTAACACAAGAAAGCTCATCGTATTGCAACACCTTGGTTCAAATAAAATTTGACCAAACCATGCTCCATCCAGACCACAATACTCTCACTTCAAAAACAATGTTCAGTTCCTCTCCTGCAATCTCTCACATAAAGCTCTCCTAGAACAATTCTGACACATGCTTCCCCAATCCAAACCAGTACCCCAAGCCCCTCTATCTTCTTAGGTTGAATAGCAAAAATTCGATCTCAAATGCTCTTCTTTTTTTTTTTCTCTTTCTTTTTTCTTTTTCTTTGATTTTTGTTTTTTGTTTTTTGATTTTTTTTTTCTTCTTCTTCATCTCTCTCATATATCAGAACTGCTTTTTGTTTCTCTTTACCTTTTCAAGGTTTTTCATCGGATATTGTCCAAATCCGCCCAGTTAAAGATCCTTCCTTCACTTCTTTATTTCCGCACCTAAAAACGCATGCAACGATGAAACTTTCTGTATGTACATTAACATGCACTCCTCAATTCCAAAGGGACAAAGGTGATGTTTGGCTATGTCAGGTAAGAAGAGATTGGTACTGATTTCAAAAGCTCATTAGTTCGACAGGGGTGTCTCGGCTGGACTAAAAAGGTTATCTGATTCATGGTATACAAGGTTGGGATGGCAAGGTTTCAAAGGAAATCAGCCTTTTGCCCTTTACATTTTCAAAGCATTGGGATAGACGTATGTAGGCTCAACCTGAATTCTTGAAACTAGGTCTAGAAAACCAAAGTGACCATAACTTTAAAAAACGCATATTCAAGGTATCTTAAGAAATCAATTCTCACCGATATTGCTCCCAGTACATGATGTATCCAGCATTTTCGACTTTCTGTTGCTTTCTTTTGTGTTCCGGGTGGCCATACTTTCATCAGTGACTTATCTAATCGATCGACTAGGCCATCATCTTAAACAGCAAGGTAAGAGTCGATCTCCGACGGTCTCAGCTACCAACAATGAACAGTTGCAGTCCCCTCATAGCCCCATCATCCCCAAACAATTTCTTTCCCAGGTGGCATACGTAGCATCCAACACCAACTTAAAACTGCCAATTTAAATTCAAATTATATACTCCTATCTATCCTAGTTAAATCCGGGTAAGAACTTTAAATTTTTTTACTGTTCAAGCTCGAATTACACTGTTCAAACTCGATACTCGACTCGATATCACCCCTATGTTGGATTATCACTCAAAATTATGAATAAAATTTTCAAACATTAACTAGTTGATGTTGCAAATCTCGATGTAACACTTTTGAATAGCATTTAGCACTCTGCGTGAATATTACAAATTCAACACAGTAACCAAATTATAAGTTTGAAAATGCAATTATTTTTATTGTAGAAGAACTTTTTAAAATAGATTTTCATTGTGCTACTGCTACATATCCCTTAAAACATACTACTATTAATTAGGTTTACTTTACATTTGAGCTTCTATGTTTCACAAATATTGATTACTTGTGGTATATAGGATGTTTTATTTGGAAAATACTAATTCTCATAGCTATGACCGGGAAAAAGTTTGTTAAATGATATACTTCTACTTCTCTATCCTGCTTGTATTGCACTATTTGAATTATTTTACATTTTTCATATTATAATTTTTTGATCTAACTTTTTGTTGTAATTATATAAGAAAAAAAATATTCAAATAAGATTTTGTTGGATTCGTTTTTTCGCATAATTTTAAATACTATATATTTTATAGAATTTTTACTTCTAGACATGTAAAATATTAACTTTTAAATAAATGCATTGAACCGCGTGTCCAAAATTTTGGGAATAGATTAATCTACTATGGAGTATCAAATTCAAAAGAAATACTTCCTCCATTTTTTTGTTAGCTATGTTTCACAAATGACTATTGTTCACTCATATACTTTGACTTAAAGTTTTACCATAGTTATACAAGTGAAAATATAGTCAAGTGGGATCTTGTTATATTCGTCTCGTCACGTAGTTTTTAAATATCAAATTTTTAAAATTTTTACTTGTACCGAATGTGACATATTAATAGTTTAAAATGTATATTGGACTGCGTGCTAGGTGGTCAATAACAAACTTTAAAAAACATAGGAATCAATTTATAACCTATTGATCAAATTCATAACATTCAATATTGAGGTTGTCAGTATATACGTAGTTTGTAGGGGTGGATCGGTACAGTATACCGAAACTTTTCACTCATACCGTTATCATACCGTAAATATCGGTATATGAAAAATAAATACCATTATCATACCATAAATTCGGTATACCAATATTCGGCATATCGAAACATTCGGCATAAAAGTTCGGTATCATCGATTTGCCAATATAAAATATTTTATGAAAATGAACGAAAATTTTCATATAATAGTTTCAACTTAAATGCAATAAAAATAATTTTCAAAATAATGCAATTCACATTAAAAAACATCAATAAGATTTTAAATGAACTTTAGAAGACATTCATAGGGTGTGTTTGGTTGTGAGTAGATTTAGAAGCATATAGCGGATTGAAATAGCATATCCTTTCACAATTCTCTCTCCGAATCTGCTATCTACTAGTGAATCCGCTGACTCCCAAACATCCCCATAATCTTTTTAGCATAAATAAAATCAACCACTCACAGTGACCGTGAGGACTGAAGAGTAGAAGCAGAATAGAATAAATTTTTTTTGGTGAACAATTATATAGGCTAGGAAAGGGCTCGTGGGAGCCATGCCACACAAATTAGAAAGATGAATAAAATGGAGGGATATGGGGGCGGTGGGGAATCGAACCTCCAACATTCCGTTGGAAGTCGAGGGACTTAACTACTTGGGCTAAGTCCTCATTCCCATTAGAATTGAAATTTTGAATTAGGGTTTGCTAACAAATATAAATTTAATTTTAGGCTTTTTGAAATTGGGATTGGGGCTTAACTAGAAATTTTTTTTGGGTTTAGTAATAAATATGTAATTTAATAAGTATATTTTTATTTAAAAAATATATAATTATATACTTCATCTGTTTTTCAATATTTGCTACGGACCCACCCAGCACGCAGTCCATGCACATTTTAAACCACTAATAACTCAAGTCCGGTACAAATAAAAATTCTAAAAGTTTGATATTTAAAAACTACACGACGAGACGAATCTAACAAGATTCCACTTAATTATATTTTAACTTGTATAACTATGATAAAACTTTAAGTCAAAGTGTATGTGTGAATAGTAGCGAAAATCCCAATGGGGCAATCTTTTGAAAACGGAGGAAGTATTTTATAATATATATCGATATTTTGGTATTTTCGGTATACCGAATATCTTATATTTTGATACCGATACCATATCAAAAAAAATTCGACAGGACACTATACTGTATCAAAAATTTCGGTATACCATAAATTTCTGTATTTTCGGCATTTTTCGTTATGATACGATAGTTTTCGGAGAAAATTGTCTCGCCCTAGTAGTTTGACATTAATTTGACTTGGTAGTTTTAGTACCATGATCCTACCTGTCAATTGTCAAAAGGAAAGACTAGTTTTCGGAGTAAAAGCTAAAAGAGAATAAAAATGCCAAGACACCATCAATGCGCAGGTTCCGATACATTATTATTGGAAAAAAAGACAAATAGGTCTCTTTTCTTTTCCAAAAATCCAAATCAGTCATTTTTCTATTTTATTATCAAAACAGTCATCTACAAATGCTAATTATGTCCAAATCAGTCCCTTATTCACTAATTATACTCTAATTGCTGACGTGACAAGGGTTTTAATTTAAACCTGACACGTGTGCATAATATTAGTCCTTTTTCTTTTATCTTTTGCCAATTCAGTCCTAAACTTTTGTTTTGTTCTATTTAGTCATCTACCCCAATCACTCATTTTTATATTAATTGGCCTCCAACCTTTCAAATTATTTCGTTTTAGGCCCAGAACCTTAAATTTTATTATTACTAATCCATTTATCAAATAAATGCCCAACATACTTCCATAAACAAAATTAAACACCAAACCTCATACATTGGGTTTGACTGCTTTGTTTCGGGTCTTCCAAGTACCGGAATTTTACGAACTCTCTCTAACCACCCGACCGCAACCGATGGTTCATTGGTTTTGGTTTCCTTCAGCAACAATCAACACAATCTTACTTTGCGTCATACCTTAGGATGTAGCAATGTTTGAGTAAATGATTTAACTTGAATTTTTGGAAGGTTATGGATACTGGAAGCCTTGGTTTTGTTGAAAAAAATATTAAAAAATATTATTAGAAATATTAAAAAATAGCATGAATTTTATTGTCCACAAAGTATTATTGTGCTGATTGTTGCTGAAGGAAATCAGAATCAATGAACCATCAGTTATGGTCGGGTGGTTAGAGAGAGTCCGTAAAATCCAGAACTTCGAAGACCCGGTAACAAGGTGCTCAAACCCAATGTATGAGGTTTGGTGTTTAATTTTATTTATGGTAGTATGTTGGACATTTATTTGATAAATGGATTAGTAATAATAAAATTTAAAGGGGCCTAAAATAAAATAGTTTGAAAGGTTGGAGGCCAATTATATAAAAATGAGTGATTGGGGTAGATGACTAAATAGAACAAAACAAAAGTTTAGGACTGAATTGGCAAAAGATAAAAGAAAAATGACTAATATTATGCACACGTGTCATGTTTAAATTAAAATCCTTGCCACGTCAGCAATTAGAATATAATTAGTGAACAATGGACTGATTGGACATAATTAGTATTTGTAGAGGACTGTTTTGGTAATAAAATAGAAAAATGACTGATTTGGATTTTTAGAAAAGAAAAGGGACCTATTTGTCCTTTTTTCCCATTATTATTGTCCATTTACATTTGTAGTCAGAGACATCAACATGGGTGTTCGGTTCGGACAACGCCAAAAAAAAACATGGGTGTTCGGTTCGGACAACGATTACAAAAGCCCCCCCCACCTTTGTTGTTTGCACTTGTGTTCTTAAAGCTTCGATCCGCACTTCTCCCCACCTTCACCTCCACCACCGCCCACACTTCTCCCCAATATTTCAAACTTCATTTCTTTTCCCAGAAATGATTTCACCTCTTTTCTACACTCCTTCCAAACCCTCATCGCCTCCATCCTTCATTACCCATTTCCCAATTACTCATTTCCCAGCGGCACCACGCAAAAGCTCCGGCCTTCTCCCGTTTTCCGGAAATGGGCATCGATGGCGTTTCAGGAAACTTATTGGAGTCAAGGCTAGGGCACAAGCTGATGATGGAGTTCCAGAACTTATTGATGGCGGGAAGATGAAGAAGCTGAGGATTCTTGTTGCCGGCGGCGGAATTGGCGGCCTGGTCTTCGCCCTGGCGGCGAAAAGGAAGGGTTTTGAAGTGGTGGTGTTCGAAAGGGATTTGAGTGCCATAAGAGGGGAGGGCCAATATAGAGGCCCAATTCAAATTCAGAGCAACGCCTTGGCTGCTCTGGAGGCCGTTGATATGGCTGTTGCTGAACAGATCATGGCCGTTGGATGCATCACCGGCAACAGAATTAATGGCCTGGTCGATGGAATCTCCGGCACTTGGTATGTTTTTCCTATTTATTTATTTATTTCTTTTTTCAGTTTGCACACTTTCTATAATAGCCAATTCGTAAGTGCGATTGTAAGCTTTAATTGGTATCTTGTTCACTGTAAATCGATGCGTTAGGTTTGTGAAGTTTGATACTTTCACTCCTGCAGTGGAGCGGGGGCTTCCGGTTACCAGAGTAGTTAGCCGTATGTCATTACAGGAAATCCTTGCCCGTGCGGTGGGGTCTGATGTTATAATGAATGAAAGCAATGTGGTTGACTTTGAGGATGATGGCGAAAAGGTTATTGTCTTATGTTTCTTGGGGACTGCTATGTTTTGGGCCTTTTGTAGAACATTTAGAGCCTTTGATTCTTAACTTTTCTGTGAATTTAGGTAACTGTGAAACTCGAAAATGGACAGCTCTATCAAGGTGATCTTCTTGTTGGCGCGGATGGGATACGGTCGAAGGTTCAATTGGACTCACTTTCACTCAATGAAATTTGAATAGAATGCTTACAAACCAGCATCAATATATGCATATTTGTTAGATAATGACTGTTTTGATTTATCGTATCGAGTGCTGCCTTTAAACTCAGAATGTGTGTTGTGTCCTGTTGTGGCGATATGATATGGTGTCGTGTTAACTTTGGATTTAGTTTGTTTGATAGTTAAAGTATGGGATTTTGAAGTTCTAGTATGATCGTTTTACGCCATGTTTAGGTGCGTGAGATTTTGTTTGGGCCGAGCGATGCTACCTACTCTGGCTACACGTGTTACACTGGCATTGCTGATTTTGTGCCTGCAGACATTGAGACGGTTGGGTACGCGTATCGTATACGTGCTCGTTATCATTATTATTCTTAACCATAACATTAAAGCACGCGCCTTTTTTTTTGTAGGTATCGAGTATTCTTGGGCCACAAACAATACTTTGTTTCCTCAGATGTTGGTGGTGGGAAGATGCAATGGTATGCGTTCCATAGTGAATCTCCTGGTGGTGTTGATGCTCCCGGAGGTATTCTTTCCGTGATTGTGCCAGTTTTCCTTTGCCTCATGTTAAATGTGTGGCTGCAAACCATTTTACGGACGTTTCTGAGCAGGTAGAAAGAAGAGGTTACTTAAATTGTTCGAAGGCTGGTGCAATAATGTCATTGATCTGCTACTAGAAACAGATGAAGATGCAATTCTGAGGCGAGACATATATGACCGGACTCCAATGTATTCATGGGGAAAGGGGCGCGTGACGTTGCTTGGTGATTCGATCCACGCAATGCAGCCAAACTTGGGACAAGGAGGTTGCATGGCCATTGAGGTGCAATTTTGCTTCGAATAGTAGTTTCTTTAGTGAATTTTTTTTTACTGTGTCAATTAGTGTTACATCTGTACTTGATAGCTAAGTCTAACGCAAAATACTATGCGTATTTGTTACTATCTTTGGTGGATTTCAGGACGGATATCAACTGGCATTGGAGCTCGGCAAAGCATGGAGGCAAAGCATTAATTCAGGGAAACCAATTGATATTGTCTCCGCATTAAAGAGGTAGCAGTTTGCATTCCAGCTGATCCTTGAGTTCCAAAAGAAGGAACAAATTGATTTGCTCGACTCAAATTTAAAATACGCTACAACGGTTTGTTTTTTATTTGCCTTGTTCAGATATGAAAATGCTCGAAGAGTACGGGTAGCAATTATTCATGGATTAGCCAGAATGGCCGCGACCATGGCAACGACTTACAGGGCATATCTTGGCGTTGGACTCGGTCCATTGTCGGTAGGATCTGAATCTCTGTCAGTTGAAAAATCACAGGTTTTCGTACTAGATGAAAGAATGCAATCATCTTTTTTGTAGTTCCTAATGCAATTTAGAATACCTCATCCTGGACGAGTCGGAGGGAGTTTCTTCATCAACTTTGCTATGCCTGCAATGCTAAGTTGGGTTCTTGGTGGCAACGGGTGAGATTCGATCCTCCAATTCAACCATCACAAAACAACTCTGAATCAGATTGATTTTTCGTCTCTGAGACGATCAACTGAAACACATTGATTGCAAATTAATTTATCTATGTGAACATGAGTAATTAAGCCGAATTTAGTACTTAGAACTGTTGAACCATTTGCAGCTCAAAACTTGAAGGAAGAGCACCGCATTGCCGGATTTCAGATAAAGTATGCTGCTCGAAGCCCAATCTGAATTCAATTATTATAAATGCAGTGATTGTTTTCTAGTTTAACAACTAACTAATGACTTAATGAATTTTGAACTTATGAAGGCCAATGATCGGTTGCAGAAATGGTTTGCAGACAGCGATGCTCTAGAGCGAGCTCTTGATGCTGAGTAAGTGTTCCTACTTTAACATAACACAAACGCTTGTCTGCTTATTTTACGTATTCATCTATCAACAGCTTATAAATCTTCATTTGCAGCTGGTTTCTGTTCCCATTCGGCGACTCAACTGCAGTGTGCAAAACTGTATGCCTTAGCCGGGATGAGAAGAGCCCACACATAGTCGGGTATGAGGCTAATTAATTTCCAACAGCAGTCGACTTTAAGGTATATAGTTAACATGTTAAATTTTCCAAACGCAGGCATGTTTCTCACTCAAATTCTCCCGGCATGTCAATAGTCATACCATCTCCTCAGGTATTATCAATTGGCTTGTGACCGTCTTTCCAAAACTGACGCCGCCACCATTAAAATTGAAATATGAATTACATCTAAGAGAAATGAATTGCAGGGCTATATTTTACTACTTTTCTGCTATTTTTTGTACTGAGATTGGGATTCGGGATTTTGGCGTTTTAGGTCTCAGAAATGCACGCTCGAATAAGCTACAAAAACGGCGCCTTTTTTGTGACCGACTTAAGGAGCCAGCATGGCACCTGGATCACAGAGTAAGCCACCGATCAATCATTTCTTGCCGTTGCATTTCTTTAGGAGGGTTTTAAACTCCTCAATCCTGGCAAATTAATAAAATTTTGCAGTAACGAAGGCAGGCGACACCGCATTTCTCCCAACTACCCAACTCGATTCCGTCCCACTGATGTAATCGAGTTTGGTTCAGATAAAAAGGTTAGCTGTTTTTTGCACGGATCATCAATTTTAGCATATTGTATCTGCTCAGTTCATCTCTGCAGCTGATTTATATTATGATTGATTCTCAGGCAGTGTTTCGGGTGAAGGCATTGAAGTGTGCTCGGACGAAGAAGGATAAAAATAAAGTTGTGGAGACGGTATAAAAGGTCGATAGAATCGATGGAAGCTATAGCCTATACAGGACACATTGGTGGCAGCCGAGTTTTTTGGCACAGCTGCTGCGGGAGTTGGTTTAGGGCAGAATACAAGATAATTCATATATTCAACAATTACAGCAGTACAGTAAAAATTGCAACTTCTTTTTTTAAAAAAAAATAATAAAAGCTTATGCTCGCTGTCTGGATTTAAATCTGGCTATTAGATTTGATAGATCCATTTGTGTAAATTATAGTATCATCAGGTATTGATCTGAATTAGCTTTGAAAACTCTTAGTGTCCAATGTCCGGACAATATCATGTCTAAAATAAATATTTGTCACATTAACTAACTGGTTGAATTATAATTCAGTACTTTTTAGTAAAATTTCAATATTGCATATATTGAATCTCTTACCTTCAGTAGAGTACCGTTTTTGGTGGATTAGGGAGTAAGAGAAACGTGAAGTAACAAATTTACCCCCAGTGGTTTTAATGGAGGAATATGACAACTTCTAAGATACTACTTTTTCTCTCTTTTTTATGGGTGTACAAATTTACCCCAGTAAGAGAAACGTGATAGATTGGGTGTACTTTCTCTCTCTCTCTCTCTTTTTCTTTTTTTTTTTTTTTTTTCTTCTAAATAACCTATACCGCTTAGCAAATGGATGGTGGAAATTTATGCCATACAAATTACAAAATGACAAAGGAAAGAGATAGGGGGTCGGATGAAATTTTGAACCCCAATCTAAATGTTGGAAATCAAGGACTTGACCACTAGCCAATTCTCTTTCAAATAATGTATATTATTAAACATACTTTATCCGTCTCATTTAACTTGTCTTGTTTGACTTTTGCATACAATTCAATTCATTTTTTCAATCGTTAATATCTCAAAATATGTACAATGAAAAATTATATAAAATATATATTCTTAAATTACGTGATCATACGATTTTAACAGGATCGAACTCGACTATTTTTTTTCCAAATATATACTTACAATAAAATTGAGTCAAAGCTGAACAATGAACAGTGTATTCAAACATGACACATTACATGTAGAGCTGTAAACGAGCCGAACCGAACCGAGCTTCAAGTATTTGAGCTCTGTTCGTTAAGCTTAACGAACGAACACGAACCGAGCCAAAAATCTTAACGAGCCAATTTTCATGTTTGAGCTCTGTTCGTTTAACCTTACGAACGAGCTAATAACGAACGAACACGAGCCTAGTCGAGCTCAGTTAACGAACCATTTATTTTATTAATAAATTTATTTGTTTTAGAATTAAATTAGGTGTGAAAATATAATGTATATTGTAATATAATTTATGAGAGAAATGTGAAATTAAAAAAAAATGAAAAATGGAAAGAACAGCTAGATAAAATTTGTATTTTTATAATATATATTCGATTAAAAAAGAATTTCAAAATGTTCGCGAACTTAACGAACGAACACACAAACCAAATTATGTGTTTGAGCTCGGTTTGTTTAACTTACCGAACGAGCTGTTAATGAACGAACACGTGTCGAAACAAGCTCAGCTCACGAACTGTTTGTTCTATTTACAGCTCTAATTACATGGGACGAAAGGAGTATTGTTTTTAAATTGTAAGAGGCCTAAGTTCTATTTAACACTTCTAACATTGTTGTTGAAAGCCTAAAAAATAGGCTTTTAATTTAAGTGGTTCTTTTACATCATAAATACGGATTGGGGTGCTGTCTTTTAATACAACTTTAAATCTTAGACCAATAGATTAAAGTTATTTAAAAAAATTTAAATGCTCTTGAAAAAGAATAAATATAAAATAAATATATATTAAGATCAATCACTCCATAAAAGTTTACAACGAGAGATGCCTCAAATGTATGGTTAGCCGCAAATTTGATTTTCATAATATGTAATGATTCATGGTCCAACTAAGGATAGATAATGGTTTCGGATCAAATCAAAACTGAGAATTGAGTCAGATTCAAGCTTGAGTTGGGTCTTGGTTCTTATAAAATTGGACCCGAAACCGACATGTTGTCATTCCTAAGGATAACAATAGGTCCGAGTTAGACCCATGACCGAACCGAACTCGAACATTGGGTTGAATCTTGGGACTTGATGGAATCGACCCAAACCCGACTCATTGCCATCCCGAGTACCAACGTAGGTGCAAGTTATCACAATTCACATACCAACAAGTACTTTATCCGTCATAAAAAAATTTTAACATTTCATGTTTTTACGCAATCCAATACACATTTTAAAAGAGTGATATTTCAAATTTTATGAAATAAAGAATTATAAAAATTTAATACTCTAAAACTATATGATTAAACAAATCTAACAAGATCTCAGTTGACTATGTATTATCTTATGTAATTGTATTAGAAAATCGAATCAAAGTTACTCAATAAATCCGTATTTTAAAAAAACTAACGTTGCATAGTAAACACTATTCATTGAGTGATTTTGATTTGATTTTTCCACACAGTTACATAAGATAAAACATAGTCAAGTGAAATCTTATTAGATTCGTCTAATCACGTAGTCTTATAATATTAATTTTATAATTTTAGTTTTTACTTTATAAAATTTGAGATATTACTCTTTAAAAATGTGTATTGAATTGCATGAAAACAAGAAATGTTGAAATTTTTGAATACGGAGGGAGTAATTTTTACTATACCAATGTTACTACTTTCTCTATTTTTTAAAGATTGTTACGAACCCACCCAGCACGCAATCCAATGCATATTTTAAACCATTAATAACTCAAATTCAGTATAAGTAAAAATTCCAAAAGTTCGATATTTAAAAACTACAAGACGAAGCGAATCTAACAAGATCTCATTTAGCTATATTTTAACTTGTATAACCATGATAAAACTTTAAGTTAAAGTATATAAGTGAACAGTAGTATTTTATCAAACGTAGCTGTGAACCAAGAAAATTCTTTGAGGGAGAAACCTCATTTTTGATTGATGAGTATCAAGAGGATTACAAGAATTGCAGAAAGGAAATTACAGGAAATTAACGAAAGCTGTAAAGGAATGAAATTACGGAATGAAAACACAGAAAAGAAATTGCAGAGAATTTAAAGTGCAGAAAGTAAAATAAAAATAAAAATAAAGTGCGGAATCCTTCTGGATGAGTTGAGGTGATCTCCTGGGATGCCACCTCCTATTATTTATAGGGAGGAAGACATCATCCGTCCTTTTGATGGAGAAGGTGTAACGCTTGTAACGCTCCCATGATATTCTACATTAATGGCGCCTAGTCTTCAATGCCACCATGATTCTCTCCAAAAGATCGTCTGGTATCTGTATTCCTCATACCTCGTGGTCATCCGTTCTGTACTCATTGTGGACTGGGCCGACTACTTTGATTATTGGGCCGAAAAATAATGGGTCTTAGTAACTTTTGGGTATTAATAGATGCCCCCTTGCGCTTTCGGTCGATGGAACGGAGATTGAAAATGCGCATATATTTTGTTACTGCCGCTGTCGGCATTCGAAATTGAGAAACCAGAAATCGGGCATATCACTCTTGATTTTATTTTACTTATCATATTTATATATATATATGTATATATTTTTTTTATATTGAAATTGCATGTATTCATGCAATTTAAAATCAAGCCGCCAATTTAAATTGGATGGCGGCGGACTTTGTAATTTTCTTTTTTAAAAAACTTGGCGGCTCTTCCCATTTTTTTTTCATTTTTTTCTTTTTTGTTTAAAAAAATGCATGCCGCCAACATATGTGCATTATGCCGGCACCTCCAAACCTTGTGCTTGTGCATGCCGCCATCTTTTTTTTTTCAAGCCGCCACTTCACTTTTTTTTTTTTTTTGCCACCATTCGCATTAAGACAGGCATCATTTACCTCCTTCCAGGCAACATTCGTATCCCTCTAGGCACCATTCATATCATATGCGTATCCATCTAGGCACCCTAAACCATTCGTATCCCTCTAGGCACCATTCGCATTACCCAGGCACCACTAATATTACTCTAGGCACCATTGGCATCACTCCAGGAACCATAGCCAGCCGCCATTGGATTCGCCCGGGCCGCCATCAGCTCAGCTTCCGGCCGCTAGTCTCAAAGTCAAGGGCTGCCAGCAGCATTGCGTCGTCGAGGGAGAGGCCGCCAGTCCACGGGCCGCCAACCTTTGAGCGCCGCCACCCCTTGAGTGCCGCCACGCCAGCCTGCTCCGGGATCCACCATCAGGCCGCCACCCATCTTCATTCGGGCCGCCATCTTTATGCCACGGCCGCCACTTGGAATTTCCAGGCCGCCATTGGCCTCTCTCCAAGCCGCCATCCACTCTATACCGCATACTTGCACCAACCGCTATCCAGCTTCGCCCGGGCCACCACCTGCCTTCACTCCAGGCCGCCGCCGCTCGTCTCTCAGCCGCCATCCCGGAGCAGCCGCCGTTCACCCTCAGTCACCCGTGTTTACCTCGGCCGCCATTGTCATGACGCCGCTACTCAGCCACCAACTACTCAGCCGCCAAGGCCGCTGTTGATAGCATCTTAGGGCCACTATCCAGGGTTGTTTCCACCTAGGATTACTGCGTTGGCCATCACCCTTGGTTCGTCTTCCTTTTTACTGGGTTTCAATTCATAGAAAGTAGACCCGTATGCAGGTCAACGCTTCTCATCTTGTTCCTCAAGGAACTTTTCCAAGCAGGCTGCTCTCTCGGCCAACTGGGCAAGGTCAGTGCAATCCTGCAAAATTAATTGCTCTTTAAATTTTTGCAACATATTCGCCACTGCAATATTGCCGATCTCCCTATCAGGGACCGCCATTGTGCATCGGCCCTTAAGCCGCTGTAATCTATTGATAAAGGTGCTTGCCGCTTCATCGGCAAATTGTTTAGTATTAGTTAACTCCGCTAAACTGACGCGTGTCAAAGGAGTGTAGAACCTGTCGTGGAAGGCTCTCTCTAGATCAGCCCAACTCTGAATTGAATTAGGCCGCAAAGATGCATACCAAGCGAAGGCAGGTCCAGTAAGGAATATACTGAACAACCTCAGCTTCAGCCAATCATTGGTCGCCATCTCACCGCATTGTGCAGTAAATCTGCCCACATGCTCCACGGTGGACTTGCCGTCGTTCCCCGAGAACGTAGTAAATTCGGGCATCTTGAATCCTCTCGGATAGGGCTGTATCGTATCCACCCAGTCAGGATAGGGCTTTCTGTAACTAGGCCGCTCTATCCGCCTTAATTGGATCCCGAAGTGCTGCTTGATCACATCTGCAAGTTGATCAGGTGACACAGCTGGTGCCTGCATAGGAGGCATGGCGGCTGGAGGTGTGGCATGAGGCATGGCGGCTGGTGTGGCAGGTGTCGCCGCCACTCCATATAGCTGTGGCGTCTGCCCCCTAGTGTTGGCGGCATCCAACCAGGGTTCAGTGGTGCTGCCACATAAGGTGTGATTGGAATGTTCGACACAGAAGGTCCCACTTGACGTGATACCATGCCAAGTCCACCAGAGGCCATCGTACAGCCTGATGAAGCACTGGAGGACATCAAACACCCTGGTGCTGCGTAGATTGGCACAGGTGCCACGTACCCAGAATTCGGCATGCTGGGTGCCGTTGGAGTGAAACTGTAAGCCGCCTGATAAGGAAAAAGAAGCGTACTGACTAGGCCTCCAGCCTCGGGGAATGGTGGCTGGCCATGTGCGGCTCCCCAGGCCTTTTGTTGGCCGCCTGACGACCCTGGGCATGGGAGACTGGGCGGCATACCCGTGTTGTTCTCACAAGCGGTTCCATCCTGTTGAAGGTGCATGGAACTGCATAATTTCTCCATTTGATCGGCCATAGCAGGCCGCAATGCATCCATAAGATGCTTGGTGAGCAACGATATGATCTCGACTATCGACTTTGTAATCGATAGCCGCATTTGCTCAAAAACTATAGGGGTCTACATAATCCCCTGTTGTGGTTGGGAGGTACTTGCCGTCTCAGCGGCATCCTCCGACCGTGTTCTTACGGGTGACTTCTCCTGCAGAGACATCTCTTCTAATTTCTTTGTCAAATCACTCACAATTTTTCCGGATCTAAGACGCATACACACTTGAAGCGAATATGGCTTTAAATTGTGTCACACTGGGCGTACCAATTTGTTAACCAAGAAATTCTTTGAGGGAGAAACCTCTTTTTTGATTGATGAGTATCAAGGGGATTACAAGAATTGCAGAAAGGAAATTACAGGAAATTAACGAAAGCTGTAAAGGAATGAATTTGCGGAATGAAAACACAGAAAAGAAATTGCAGAGAATTTAAAGTGCAGAAAGTTAAAAAAAAAAAAAATAAAGTGCGGAATCCTTCTGGATGAGTTGAGGTGATCTCCTGGGATGCCACCTCCTATTATTTATAGGGAGGAGCACAACATCCGTCCTTTTGATAGAGAAGGTGTAACGCTTATAACGCTCCCATGATACTCTCCATTGATGGCGCCTAGTCTTCAATGCTGCTATGATTCTCTCCAAATGATCTTCTGGTGTATGCGTTCCTCATACTTCGTGGTCATCCGTTCCGTACTCATTGTGGACTGGGCCGACTACTTTGATTATTGGGCCAAAAAATAATGGGTCTTAATAATTTTTTAGTGTTAACAGTAGCTAACAAAAAAACAGAGGAAGTATTATTCAATGACGAGGGAGTATCTTGTAAGCTGGGCCGCCGTCAAGATTACGGGTTGCTCAATTCTTACAATACAAATTACAATAATGGCAATTGGCAACTGTCAAGTCGCTAACGAGGTACACCTCATTCATTATTCACAAGACCCATAATAATATTAGGGTGGACAAAATATTCGAACCGATTCGTTAAATCTCTGAGTCGAATCGAAATCGAATCGAATTTCCGATTAACCGAGGACTTCGGAGCAAATACAAATATCAAATTTCAGTATTCGTCCGGTTCAAATACAAATACAAATACTTTAATTTTTCCCCCGATTAACCGAACCGAACCGAATATATTTATTTTATTTTAAAGTTATATATATTGTATATATATTATAGGCATTTGATGGCATAAAATTATATATAGATATAGATAATATATAATCATTATTTATTTAATTATTTAAGTATATAATAAAATAAATATAAAATATTAAAGAGTTAATTATCAAAATATATCACATGAGCCTATATTGATTTTTTTGTGTTTAAGAATGTCTCATTATTGAAATACACCACTACATTAAGATTTGTTACTTATACTAAAATATTTTGATAACAATAAAAAGAACCAATGGATTACATAATTATATACTGTATATTTTTTTCTATAGTGTAATAACCTCAAATATAAAATCTACGAAACTTGAGAATTAAAAAATGAAAACTTGATTATACATTTTTAGAGGGCCGGAAAAAATATTCGAACTGCATCGCTTAACTGCTGAATCAAATCGAAACCGAACCTCCGGTTAACCGAGAACTTAGGTTACAAATACAAATACTGAAATGAAGTATTTGCCCGGTTCAAATAAAAATACAAATACCTAAAAAATTCAGGTTAACCAAACCGTCTCCACCCTAAATAATATCACTCCCACTAACCACACCTGTTTCCATCACTCACCAAATTACTATAACTAGTGTTTAGAAATTATTTTTATTTTATTACGAGTACATTACGAAGAATTTAATTAAATTTGGTGGGGGGCCAGAGAGACAAGTAGTCGGGACTCGGGGTTGGTGAGTGGGCTTATTGACCGTTAGAACAACATTTTATTTTATTTTTAACTATCATTTTCAACCGCGGTACCCGCGGTTGTTATTAGGTATTCATGTTTCTTAATAAAACATTTGTTATATAAATATTAAATTGAATCGATTACTTTCTGAATTATAGAAGGCAAAAAATCACATAATACAGTTTTGAAATAGACTTAATATAAGCTTTATATTAGAGGTGGACCTAAATTGGTCAGTCCGCAGGCTGCCCGCCCGCGGACCGACCAATTTAGATTCAATTCAATTGAATTTGCTTTAGTAATAGATATAATAATTTTATTAAAAAAAATCATTTCTTATAATTATAATATACATAAGAAATAACTTTATGGAATATAAATATTGTAAATGAGTCTATGTGTGTATCATTCCAAATGCACAATTGTTAATAATTATAGTAACTATATAATTATAACTTATTGTATTAGTATTGCATAGAATGCCCAAGTGTTGACCGATCCCGCTGGCAAATTAATGTACCACTCAAATGTTGGGCCAGTCAACGACAAACTGAACAATATCAGCTTGTGAAAATCAT
Organism: Hygrophila difformis; assembly: GCA_030278955.1. Taxonomy (NCBI): domain Eukaryota; kingdom Viridiplantae; phylum Streptophyta; class Magnoliopsida; order Lamiales; family Acanthaceae; genus Hygrophila; species Hygrophila difformis. Next base: position 42,656,301 of record JAOANR010000011.1, read on the forward strand.
TTTGCGCGATTCTGGTGCATTGAGCTGTAAATCGGCCAATATGCTCAATTGTAGAGCGGCCGACTTCTCCAGAAAAAGTGTTAAAATCTGGAACCTTCACCCCTCTAGGCAGTGGATACTGCTCCTCAATGTAATCTGGATAAGGTTTCCGATACATCGGCCTATTCTCCTGGCCGATGAGATTCCCAAACTGTGTACGAATAATCTCAGCAATGAGCTCTCTGTCAACCAGTTGTGGTGGATTCTGCTGAAGTGGTGCATATTGTTGCTGAACCACTGGAGCAGGCGGTTGAACAGCTGGTTGAGGCGGTTGATTCTGTTGCTGATCGTACCTCTGCTGCGGAGGAACAAAAGGCCGAGCTCCGTGCCCTCCTGGCGGCCTAAAGGCCTGCTGTTGAAAATTGAGAGGATTTTGGATCGCAGGTGGTGGATTTTGTGCCACTGGAGCTTGCTGCGTTCCCATCGGATACATATTCCTCGCTATTTCAGCTCTGAACATTGCTGGCATCGCTGCCAGAATATTTCCTTCGATTTGGCGAACCGAATTAGTAACCGCCGCTTCCACCATAAATTGAACCTGATCTCGGAATCGCGGGGTTAAATCATCGTTTGAAAACTCCTGATTGTGGAAATGTGATGGTCCGGGGAACCCTGTGGGGAATTCTCCGGCTTCTGGTGCACGTTCTTCCTGGATCGGCGGCAAATCAGTCCTCGCCGCCGTGTTTGCTGCTGGAGTTGCTTGTTCGAACGCCATTTTGTGTCCCACTGGGCGTGCCACTGTTTGGCTCGGGTGTAGCCAAGGACCTTTTTCTCCTCAAGGGAGGCTATCGGAAAAGGATCAAACCGATTACGGGTCCGGATTAACAATAATGCGCCCACAATTGACTGAATCTTCTCTGAATTGATCAAAAATAACAAGATACAACGGAGAATCTGTCTGTTGTTAAGAAACAACGGCGGAATTCACCAAAACAGGGAACCAAACTACCAGCTGCTAAGGAGCAACGGTGGATTTGGAAATGGTAACCGCTACAAACTAGGCTAGATTCTAAGGAAAGCTGTAAAGGAAAGCTGTAAAGAAAGCAGTAAAGATAACAAGGAATTAAATTTGATAAAAGGAATTTGGGGGTTGGATTGATCTCTCCGATTTTTTGTGTGTCGACCCCTATTTATAGCCGGAGCTGGAGTAACCGCTCTCCGGCCAATCCTTCTGAGCCGAATTCTTTCTTTCTTCATTTCGGTTGTTTTAGTTTCGGCTGTTTCTTCCCATTTCGGCCGAAATCTCTCTCAATCTCGATTCCCTTCCTTCGGTTTACTATGGACTTTCGGCCTTACTGATCTCGAGCCCATCCTCCTTTCGAACTTTCTCTTTCTTCTGGCCCATGTCTTATGGCCCAATAGCTTTTCGCGGCCCATTATTTCATATGGCCCCAACAGATGCCCTCCTTACTTGGGCGAATTTCTTTCATATGCGAAGGAGCCCAAGTAACTCCTCTCTCTCTCTTCCTCTTCGTGCGCTAACTCCTCCTTAATATCCGGCCACGTCCTTCTGTGCCTTTTCATTTGCCTTTACTTTCGTTTTTAAAGCCATTTTCCCCTTTTCTGTTTTCCTCATTCTTCCTTCGTCTTCTTGCTTCTTTTCCCATCGATGGCGCAACCGACTCTTTCCCCTTCCTCTCAAAAGATCAAAGATGCTGAAGATTCCCTAGTTGAGACTTCTTCGCTTCGTCTCATTGATGACGGCCTCGTTACTCTTGGGCCTCTTGCGACTTCAACTGAGGCCACGATTTCTGCCTCTGCTCTTTTTGGGGAATTGAAGACGATTCCCTTGTTTTCGGACTATTTCTCTGTCAAGCTTTTCGGCCCTCTCAGTACTTGGCCGCTGGTGACTCAGGAACATGTTGCTTGGTACGAAAGGGCCCTTCCTCATTGTGGATTAGGTTGGGTTAACTCTGGTATTGTTCACCTGATTAAGTTGAGCTCACAACCTTTTCCTACTACTTACAACTACATTCAGGCCCTTCTTTGCTTCTGGAACTCATCCATTAATTGCTTCTGTTTCCCATGGGGCATAATGACTCCAACTATTGAGGATGTTAAGCTTCTTCTGGACTTACCCTCTCTTGGAAAGCCCGTCTTAGGTGTTACTGATTCCGACAAGCCTAATACGAAAAACACCGGCTATGCTTCCGGGCTCACCTTTTCTTCATGGATTAATAAGTATCGTGGGGATAAGCCCGAATTTTCTAAGGATGAATCTGTGGCTTTTATGATGCACTTCCTTAGCCGATTCTTCTGGTGCGCTCCTGCCAAGAATGTTGTTCTTGAGACCTACCCTCTGGCCAAGGCCCTTATGAAAAAGACTCATTTGCCTCTTGCTGACTATTTCTTGGTGCATTTGTATTCTGGCATTTCTTCCCTGGTTCATGGATGGGCTGATGGCCACTCTAGCCGATCTCATGGCCCTCTCTGGTTCCTTCACCTCTGGCTGGTATGGCATTTCAGGGATATGTCTCTTTTTGAACCTCAACCTTTCGAAACTACCCATCCTTCTGCTAACGATCTTCTCGGGGTTCGGTTTCCCGAAATGCGCACTGAACAATGGATTTACTACTTCATGAACCGATCCCCACTTGGTCCTTCTTCCTGCCACCTCTATTCTGGTACTCCGGATAGTTGGGTTTCGGCTATCAACACTCCCCCTTTCGGTAGACCCCTTCCGAAGGCATTTGCTCAAGTCTGGAATGCTTGTATCATTCCTCGTCACATTTTCAACTGCTCGTTGTTTGTTCCCCCTGACCATTCTATCCCTTCTGAGGTTTACAATCCTCACTTAGTCAGCCGTCAATTCGGCTTTGTTCAGGATGTGGTCATTCCTCTCTATGGAGACCCAAATCGATACAGCAAATCCTTCAAAGGATTCGGCTCTGAGAACAGCCGAAATCTCTGTCGTACTTGGGCTCTCCGGATTTGCAACTTTGAAGTTCGTTCTCTTGACGTCCGCCATGGTCTTTCAACCGAGCGTTTCGATACCTGTTGGGAAAAAGCTCTTTCTTATGCTAATTTTGGCACTAACTTGCAGAGCCTCCTTGTTTCTCGCGACTTTCCAGGTATTATGATGTTTTCGGTTGTTGGTTCAGCCCCTGATTACTCCTGCTCTTCTCAAGAGGATGACCCTCTACTTCCTTTACTTAGTAAGTCTTTCGGCTTTCTTCTTATTGTATATCGTGTATCTTTCTCAGATTTTTCCCTATTTTTTTCTCGCTTTGCAGGGGCTGCTTTGGATGATGTCTCGTTTTTTCCATCTCATCCGCGTATTTCGTCTGCTCCCGCTACTTCCGGAAAACGAAAACGTGCTACTTTTAGTTCAGGGAAGTCGAAAAAAGAACCTGCAACTAAGACGCTGCGACGTTCGGCTCGTTCGCCTATTCCCAGCTCGGCCTCGTCTGCTGATCAGGTTTCTTGCTGCTCTTTTCTTCTATATTTTTTTTTTTTCTCTTTCCTTGCTTACTATCTTCCCTTTAACATTTATTTCCTTTTCTTCTAGGCTCCTCGAGTTACCGTTTCTTCCGGCCCTTCCGAGTCACCTAATCCCTCATCTACGGCCCTTGATCCTATTGATGAGAACCCGGCCATTACTTCTAGTACAACTCCTGTTTCTTCGGCCGATATGGGGCTAGGATTGACTTCTCGAACACCTGAGGGTGGCAACACTGATTCGGTTGTTCCCATATCGACTACTTCTCTAGCAGTAGCCCTTCCCTCTTCTTCTATTGCCTCTATTCCTGACCCCTCTCCTGTTCACACTCGGCTGGGAGAATTAGCCGTTGGTAACGTTAATCCTCCTTCACCTTTCCCGGATAAGGATATTCTGGATGATTTCTTTTCCCTTTCATTTGTTTCTTCTTCATCAGAATTTCCTCGCTCTTTCAAAGCCTGCTTGGATAAGCTTGAATGCTTGATTTCTGAACAATCCGACGCCTTCTCCGTCCAAACCAAGCCTATCCTTTTGCTTATCTCTTATATCAGGCAAACTTTTCCTCAAGATCTTCTGGTCTCCGGTTTGTCAAACATCGTTGATGCAATGTTCACCTGTCTCTTACGGATAGACATGGAGCTTCCGAGCCTCTTGGCCTTTCGCAGAACACTCGAAGATGAGCATGCTTCTCTTACCCTTCACAGGGCGGAATTTGATAAGCATGCTTCTGATTATCATTCTTATATGAGTCAATTATCGGCCAATGATGGCCTCAGATCCAATTATTTGAATCGTCTCTCCGCCATTGACTCCGAAATCAGCCGACTTCAACATGAGGCACAAGGCGTGAAGAATGCCTTAGCCGAAGTTGACCAAGAATCGGCTCACTTGCAAGGCCTTGTAAAGCAGCTCCACAAATCTGCTCAGGCTCCGAGGGATAAACTTGCTAGTCTCAAAGAGAAAACAGACTATCTTTCTTTGAGGTTATCCTTCAGTGACAATGTCCTTGGCGTTTTTCGTGGCTTATGGTCAGACACTCAAAAGGCGCTTGATCAGATTCGCTCTGTCGCGGTTCAACTTCCTCCTGTGCCAAATACTTCAACGGTTTCCGATAACCTTTTCGTCAATCCTCCTTCGGGGGATAATCCAAGGAATTCTGGTAATATTTAATTTGTTCTTTTGGTCTTGATGATATACGATGATTATGTCTTCCTTTTCTTTTGATTTCTCTTCTTAGATGCTCAGTGTGATCCTTTCCAAGACACTACTGACAAGCTTTTCTCGTCCCAACCCGATGATCCTCTGGTTTCGGCCGAAGCTGAAGCTCGATCGTATCAGGAGTTTCAATCAGTATTGGATCCAACTTCTGTTCGTAGTTCGGCCGCCCCCCTTACCAGTGATTTCGGCGAAGACATTGCTTATGATCTGAGTGGAGATTGAACTCTATTGTTGTTTTTTGAATGTAATAACATCCCCTTTATTGTACTTTTGGCTTTCATTTCGGCCGATCCACTTTGTATACTTAATCGGCCTATTATGAAATATTTGTCTTTTTGCAGACTTGTTTCGTCTGTTTCTTCCGTGTTCCCAGGGATATTTTCTGATACAATATTATCTTCTGCAGCTTTATTGGGATTCTTGAAACGTCTCTTCCGTAATCAATGCTTTTCTCTTTACGTTTCCATTTTTTGCTATAACTGACATCCCTTCATTTCTCTCTATAAATACCAACTCATATCCTCTTCTTGCTTCATAATCTCGCAAATACCAATCATGAACATCTTGATGCTTTTAATTTCTTCTCCTCTCTGGCCTCCTTGGCTCGTTGGCTCTTTGGTTGATCCTTTACTTATAAGCCGAAAGCCCTCCTTATATACAACGCGAGTTCAACTAATCCTTTTACCATTATCTTCATATAAATTGGGAACTTTCCACACTTTTCTCAACATGTATTCCGACGGTCATACTCGAGCTCTGCTCTATTCCCTCATATTGTTGTGACCTGTCGTAATCTTACTAATATCGGTCCCAAAGTCTTGGGCGGTCGAATAATAATTGCGCCTTTCTATGGGACCGAATTATCTTCTAAGCTCCGAAGGCCATACCCCTCGAACCTCGTCCCTATCTTCAATGCTAAGAAGGGGGTATCCTTGCTGGAGCAGATTAAAATTTTCTTCTTCCTGGTCTGGGAGTTGGCTTTATTGGCACAGCCATCTCTTCTCTCGCCGGCCAGAAGAATTTGGGCTTGGGAATGAATGTTGGCCATCTACCACTTCAGATCCCATTGGCCTCCGCTTCTTCCTAGCTGTTTTAGCCCAGGACGTTTCCCTTGTATATTGTAATTTCGGGCTATCGACGCCGCTTTCGGCCGAAGTAGCACCCTTCTTGTACTTATTCGTTCATGCAATAAAATCTTTACTTTTTCGCATCACTTCATGTTTAATCCCATACTGATGGATAATATTTCTTCATGTATCTTGCATTAACTGGATTTGACATCTGCTCACCATTTTCGTCCACCAAAGTGTATGCTCCATTCGGTAATTTGGTATGAACAATAAATGGTCCCTCCCAATTGGGACTCCACTTACCTAATCGGCCATCCTTCTGCTTAGGTGGCCATATAACTTTCCAAACTAAATCTCCAACTTCAAACCGCTTAAGACGAATTCGCTTATTGTACCAATCGGCCACAATATCTTTATTTTTCCTCAAGTTCTCAAAGGCTTGCATCCGATTGGAGTTAATTTCCAATAATTCATCTTTCATCGCACAATCGTACTGTTCGGCCGACATTGAATCCGCCTGGCTTGTTCTCAAAGTCGGCACTGTTATTTCGGCTGGCAACACTGCATCCATTCCATAAGTCAGCCGAAATGGTGTGAACCCAGTAGCTGAAGTTTTAGCATTTCGATAAGCCCACAATGCTTCAGATAACTTCTCATGCCATTTTCTTGGTTGATCTTCGATCATTTTCTTTATAATTCCTATTAGCTGTTTGTTTGTAGCCTCTGCTTGTCCATTTCCTTGTGGGTAATATGGTGACGAATGCACAATTTTTATTTCGTATTCATCTGCAAAGGCCTTGACTTTTTCTCCCACAAATACAGTTCCTCTATCTGTTAGAATCGTCTGTGGGATCCCGAATCTATAAATCAACTGTCTCTTGATAAACTCGATCACCTCCTCTTGTGAAATACTGACGTACGCCTGAGCTTCGGCCCATTTCGTGAAATAATCTGTTGCCACTAGCACGAACTCATGTCTTTTCGACGAAGAGGGATGAACTTTTCCTATGATGTCCATGGCCCATCCTCTGAATGGCCATGGTTTGATCATTATGTGTAATTCTTCGGCCGGTAACTTCTGAATCGGCCCATGTTTTTGACATTCGCTGCATCCTCTCGCATATTTTTCACAATCAGGACCCATATTCGGCCAATAATATCCTAGCCGAATAATACTCCACTTCATCGATTTTCCTGCCCGATGTGCGCCACATATTCCTTCATGAACCTCTCCCATTACCCTTCTGGCATCTTCTTCTCTGACGCATCTGAGCAATAATCCATCAACAGCACGCTTGAATAATAATCCTCCTATTATGACGTAATCCATCGCTTTCCGTTTTCGGCTGGATTAGCCTCCGAAGGATCTTCTAATGTCTGTGCTATCTTTTTTATCCATTCGGCCTTCTCTGTTTCGGCCAAATGTACTTCCACATTCCCTGCTATCGGCATCAACCGATATCTAGCTGCATGTTGAGCCAATTCATTGGCTACTTCGTTCTTTTCTCTCGGGATATATTCAATGTATACCTCATCGAATTCTTCTAACAAACTAACCGCTTCTTCGTACAATCTAATCAACTGAGAACTCTTAACCGAAAAATCGCCTAATAATTGCTGAACAACTACTTGCGAGTCCCCTCTGATAATGATTGCTCTGACTCCTTCTTCTATCAACCGTTGTAATCCCGAAATCAACGCTTTATATTCAGCTTGGTTATTCGTATATGACTCTGGCAGTTGCACGAAATACTTGTATACCTTGCCCTCCGGTGTTTGTAGGGTAAACCCTGCTCCGACCCCTGAAGCGGCTTTAGAACCATCAAACGTCATCACCCATGGTTGCAAGTATACAATTCCTATCTCATCGACTTCTTTCGGCTGATCTTGATGGTCGATGTCATCGATTATCGGATATGTCACATGATCAGCCAGAAAATCGGCTACAATCTGTCCTTTCATAGCCCTCAGAGGGTTGATATCTCAAATCGTATGCATTTAATTTCATGGCCCATTTGGCCATTCTTCGGCTACTGACCGGATCATTCATCATAATCTTAACTATGTCAACCGAAGCTACCACTATCACTTGCCTCGGTTGAATATAATATTCTAATTTCTGGCATGCATGATAAAGACTTAAACACAATTCATGAATCGGCGAGTACCTTACTTCGGCGTCCCTTAGGATTCGGCTGAGATAGTAAATCGCCCGATCCCTTCCTTCATCGTCTTCTTGCGCCAGTAATGCTCCAATAGATTATTCGGCCGCTGCTATATACAACTTCAATGGCCGTCCTAAAATCGGAGGAACCAACACAGGTGGATTCATCAAATCCTGCTTCAACTGTTCAAAGGCTTTTTGTTCGTCGATTCCCCATTTGAACTCCTCTTCCTTCTTCAACCTCAATAAATCGGTTAGTGGTTTCGACTTTCCGGCCGCATTTGCTAAGAATCGTCTCAGGAAACCGATCTTTCCAAGAAACTTCTGTAGACTCTTCTTATCATGTGGAGGTTTGGCTTCTTGGATAGCCCTGGTCTTGTTCGCATCAACTTCTATTCCTTTGTTATGTACCAGGAAACCGAGAAAATTTCCTGCCTGTACTCCGAAAGCACACTTGGCTGGATTCATCTTGACTCCATGCAGCCTCATCCTTATGAACACCTTCCGCAAATCGTTCAAGTGGCTTTCGATATCTTTGGATCTGACCATGACGTCGTCGATGTACACTTCAACACAATCCCCTATGAGGTCATGGAAAACATAGTTCATGGCTCTCTGGTATGTAGCTCCTGCATTCTTCAGTCCGAACGGCATCACCACCCATTCGTATATCCCTATGGCACCAGGGCACCGAAATGCAGTCTTGTGAATATCTTCTTCGGCCATAAAAATTTGGTTGTATCCTGAATATCCATCCATGAAGGATAACATTCCCTGTTTTGCGGCCGAATCAATCAACAAGTCAACAATAGGCATCATATACTCATCTTTTGGAGTGGCTATATTAAGATTCCTGAAATCAATACAAACTCTCAATTTTCCATTCTTCTTTATTACAGGAACAATATTTGATAGCCATTCTACATATTTAGCTGGCCTAACAAACCCGGCCTCTAACAGTTTCTCTATTTCTTCTTTTATTTTTGGGACTAATTCGGGCGCTGCCCTCCTGGCCGGCTGTTTATGCGGCCTGAACCCTTCTTTAATAGGCAATCTGTGCTCTACAATCGATCGCTCCAATCCTGGCATCTCTGTATAGTCCCATGCGAAACAATCCTTGAATTCGACTAGAACCTCCTTGAATCGGCTTGTCATCTGCTGATCTAGATTTGCACTCAACGGGATCTCCCTCGGGTGTTCGTCTGTACCAACATTGACCATTTTCAAGGGGTCTTGAGCTTTGAAATCCGGCGTTCGCTTTGGTATTGCGTCTATTAAGTCGCTCCATCCTGCTTTGTCTTCTGAAACTCCGAGTTCGGCCGATTCGAACTCGATCGCTTGATTCGGTTGTGCATCCATCATTTCCTCTCTTTTTCATTTGGCCGTTCATCGGCCTGATATCTGATCTCAAACCCCAAATCTGTCCAATCACACTCGACCACCTGCGGGTACCGATCCCCTACCACCGCTAGGAATGGTTGTATGGGCTCCTCGTATAACACCGCGTCAATTCGGCCGGCTGAGCTGACTGGGAACGGAGGTTGATCACCATCTACTTCTTCCACTGTGCCATCCTTTTTCCAGAACCATACTTTCTGGTGAAGCGTTGATGGCAAACATCGGGGTGTATGAATCCAGCATCGGCCTAGTAGGGCCGCATACGGGACCTCTGCATCTACCACAAAGAACATGGTCGGAATTGAGATCGTTCCGACCGTTACATCCACCAAAATACATCCTTCAGCCGCAGTTTGAGCTCCCACAAAACTCATTACCTTCATTCTCGTAGGGAGTAAATCTTCCTTCGAACGGCCTATCTTCGTCAATGTGGATAACGGCATGATATTAACAGTGGCTCCACCATCGATAAACATTCTTCTGAGTGGTCTCCCATTGACCCAACCTTTAACGTATAAAGGCCTCACATGCTGAGACATTTTCGCAGTTGGAGGCAAAATCATACCTGGTTGAGCTTCTGGAACAAATGCCTTATATCCTTCCTCAAATGATTTCTCTATTTCGGCTTCCGGCCGAAATACCTCAAGTTTATCGAAACAAAAATCCACTATAGGTTCTTCATCACCATAGTATTCCCCTCCTTTCTGACAGAAAACCACAGCTGGTTCAGAATCCGACCAGTACTCCTCCTTCTCTTCGGTGGTTACCGTCACCATATTCGCGCTAGATCCGAAGTCGAACTTAAACTGCCCGACAGGGAGTGAATCGTTATTCGGAATGATAGTTGTCTTTGGTTTCCATTCCCTGGTTCGGACTGGTCTAGGCTTCCATTCTTCTTTCGATTTCGGCTTCTCACTTTCAATTTTCGGCTGTATTACTTTTGGCCGAAATTCAGTTTTGTTCCTTAGCCGATCCTGTCCTTCTTTCGGCTTCCTCTCTTCTTTCGATTCGGACTTCAAACGAGCCGAAAATACTCTATTGAGTATTCTTCCTTCCGAGAACGAACAGTCATCTGGGAAGTCCTCTTCCATATGCATCATATCGTACTCCTCTTGCTCAGAAACAGCAGCTGCTTTAAGCCGTTGCATCCTTCGTTTGAAAGTACGATATGATCCCTTTCCTTTCGGGACTTTTCTCTCCTCTGCCCTCCAAGCTGAATGGTCAGACCGGCGTTGGCCGAAATGCCTTCTCTCTGGAGAGTTTTGGACCCATCGGCCTACCTGAGTATTTGCTGGTGGCCTTCTGAGCTTCTTCATTTCGGAACTAACAGCTTCTTCAGGGACTGTGATCTGAATCACAGTTTTTCCATTCTGCTTGTTAGCTGTTAACTTCATCTCTGAGTCCCATCCGTTAGTTATGATTTTCAACGTTGGCTTCTCGCTCTTATCTCCGATCTCGATCTCCTGATGTCTCTCCGATTGCTTGACCCACTCTTTTACCTCATAATTCCCCAATCGGTCAAAAACATCTGTAACTTTCTCTTTTCCCTTCGGAGACCCTAATCTTTTCCATACTCCCGACTTCTGAGCCGATGGCCGATCCCCAAGCCGATCGTGCACAGAACTCTTGCTGGATGATGTCTGATCCCCCAATCGATCATACACAGATCTATTTTGGTCGGGCTGCACCATCACCATATTGGCGACAGGGAACGGATTCTTATCAATCGCCATAAGCCTATCTGGGAACTTCAGCTTCCCATCATCGACATGTTTCTGAATCAGCTTCCTAAAATGTCCATAAACTGCCGTGGAATGAGTAGCTGATCCATGGAATCTGCACCATCCGGCTTCCAACTGCTCCTTGGTAGGCTGTGGATGGTTTCCTTTAAACTCTAGCAATCCATTCTTCTGGCAATAATCAAATATTTCGTCCATTTGTGACAAGTCGAAAGAGTAAAACCTTTGAGATTCATCTCCTCCTTCTTTCTCCTTGCCTCTGGCTGGCCGAAGTGCTGGACAAGTCATAGGCTTTTTTATGATTAATTTTGCCCTTGCAACTTCGGCTAATGCGGGAACGTCATCCGTGTTGTACTCTTCTTGGACTTCACATCTATCCAGAGATTCAGCAAATGAGGCAGCTGACTGGATAGGTTGTGATCTTCCACTTTGACTTCGGCTTGATTTGAAAGCCGCTTGTTTTGCCAAATAAGTCTCCATCCTTATAGCTTCAGCCGTTAATTCGGCTACAGTCCTTGGTCTTGTCACCATCAATCTATCCTTGATAGCAAACTTCAAATTCTGCTTCAGGATTTGAATATATTCATGCTCAGGTAGCATTGTTTTCATCTGAGCCTTGACTGCATAAAACCTTTCAATGAATTCAGTAATCGATTCGGACGCCTTCTGCTTGGTTGACGTCAGATCAACTACCGAAACTTCAGGACTGGTATTATAGAATCGGTCATGGAATAACCGCTCCATTTCGGCCCAAGTGTTGACCGATCCCGCTGGCAAATTAATGTACCACTCAAATGCTGGGCCAGTCAACGACAAACTGAACAATATCAGCTTGTGAAAATCATTTTGCGCGATTCTGGTGCATTGAGCTGTAAATCGGCCAATATGCTCAATTGTAGAGCGGCCGACTTCTCCAGAAAAAGTGTTAAAATCTGGAACCTTCACCCCTCTAGGCAGTGGATACTGCTCCTCAATGTAATCTGGATAAGGTTTCCGATACATCGGCCTATTCTCCTGGCCGATGAGATTCCCAAACTGTGTACGAATAATCTCAGCAATGAGCTCTCTGTCAACCAGTTGTGGTGGATTCTGCTGAAGTGGTGCATATTGTTGCTGAACCACTGGAGCAGGCGGTTGAACAGCTGGTTGAGGCGGTTGATTCTGTTGCTGATCGTACCTCTGCTGCGGAGGAACAAAAGGCCGAGCTCCGTGCCCTCCTGGCGGCCTAAAGGCCTGCTGTTGAAAATTGAGAGGATTTTGGATCGCAGGTGGTGGATTTTGTGCCACTGGAGCTTGCTGCGTTCCCATCGGATACATATTCCTCGCTATTTCAGCTCTGAACATTGCTGGCATCGCTGCCAGAATATTTCCTTCGATTTGGCGAACCGAATTAGTAACCGCCGCTTCCACCATAAATTGAACCTGATCTCGGAATCGCGGGGTTAAATCATCGTTTGAAAACTCCTGATTGTGGAAATGTGATGGTCCGGGGAACCCTGGGGGGAATTCTCCGGCTTCTGGTGCACGTTCTTCCTGGATCGGCGGCAAATCAGTCCTCGCCGCCGTGTTTGCTGCTGGAGTTGCTTGTTCGAACGCCATTTTGTGTCCCACTGGGTGTGCCACTGTTTGGCTCGGGTGTAGCCAAGGACCTTTTTCTCCTCAAGGGAGGCTATCGGAAAAGGATCAAACCGATTACGGGTCCGGATTAACAATAATGCGCCCACAATTGACTGAATCTTCTTTGAATTGATCAAAAATAACAAGATACAACGGAGAATCTGCCTGTTGTTAAGAAACAACGGCGGAATTCACCAAAACAGGGAACCAAACTACCAGCTGCTAAGGAGCAACGGTGGATTTGGAAATGGTAACCGCTACAAACTAGGCTAGATTCTAAGGAAAGCTGTAAAGGAAAGCTGTAAAGAAAGCAATAAAGATAACAAGGAATTAAATTTGATAAAAGGAATTTGGGGGTTGGATTGATCTCTCCGATTTTGTGTGTGTCGACCCCTATTTATAGCCGGAGCTGGAGTAACCGCTCTCCGGCCAATCCTTCTGAGCCGAATTCTTTCTTTCTTCATTTCGGTTGTTTTAGTTTCGGCTGTTTCTTCCCATTTCGGCCGAAATCTCTCTCAATCTCGATTCCCTTCCTTCGGTTTACTATGGATTTTTGGCCTTACTGATCTCGAGCCCATCCTCCTTTCGAACTTTCTCTTTCTTCTGGCCCATGTCTTATGGCCCAATAGCTTTTCGCGGCCCATTATTTCATATGGCCCCAACAGATTCTTTTGAAGTTCAGCTGTGGTTTTGTTTTGTTATTAAGATGTTGACCGTTTTGTTTACTCCTTTTTCTTCTTCTTGGATTTTGGATTGCCCTATCTTGTAGACTGTATCCAATATTTTGGTTTTGGATGGAATATATGAAGTTTTGTCTCAAAAAATAAAAAATAAAATATTGTATAAATTATTGTAAATGATTCTCTATTTGCAGCATATCAAATGGACTTTTATAATTTGTCACTACAAAAATAATAAAGTACAACAATTGTGATATATTATAATTAATCATTTTTTAATATTAAAAAAATTAGTTGTTTGATTGAGGCTCAAACATCCATAATAAATTTATAGTAGTTCAAATTTAAAGCCATTTTAAAGAGATTGTGCACATTAGTTTATTACACTGTTTGTTGCCAAAATAATTATGCCAAACCTAAAATATTGTATAGCCCATTGATATTGCTCTGCAGAGTATTGATTACCAAAACTTTATAAATTCATCATCACTTACCACCATGAACAACAATTTTTAATATTTAAAAATATTTAAAACCTAGAATATTTATATACTTACCACCTAGAAATGCCCAGAATCCGTCCCATGGAGACTAAATAGATTATTGGACCCGATCATGACATTGTTGAGATGTGGTGGGGAGGTGCGGGTGCAACATATACTGAGGGAGCGGAATGACATTGCGGACTATTGGGCTAGAGCCGGGGCAAAGGGTGAGGGGGTGGTAGAAGTTTGGCTTTGATGCTGGTAAGTACAGGGCTCAACAGAAATAGAATCCTGGAGACCTATCTTAGTCTTGGTAATGTTGGTTTTTCAGAAGGAGAGGTTGGTTTGGTTGCCGTAGAAGGAGCAGATTCTGTCTATCGGTAGTTGAGTAATGGTACTGGTCTGGTGAGCTGTCTCTGAATTGGGTATATGTATAATGGTGAGCCTTGGATTCATTATTGGTGGGCTGTACCTGAGAGAGATTTAGATTAAACTACTCAAGAATCTTTATACGGGTTTGTAATTTGCCATGGGAAGATCGGAAGGGTGGGGCAGGCCTGGCGCTCGGTAGTAGGTGATGATTTTGCGCTGAATGGCGCGATTGGTAAAGCCAGTTGGATAAAATGCATTTGCAGTGAAGGAGTGTGGTGGAGTGGTGGTCTCTTTAAGGCAGTTGAGGCTTGGGAGGATTTCACACTGTTTGTGGAGCAAAGGAGACGGCATAATATTGAGTTTGTTTGTTTAACTGACATGTTATTTTTGCAGGGGACATATTTATGTGGGACTTGGTGGTGCGCTGGAGACTGTAAAATTTATCATATAACTGGAGTAAACCGGGAACTCGGCTGTGAAGGATGTTGTTGGTATCTGTTGTCGAAACTTAAAGGACTGGGGGATCAAAGCTGCTGTTGAGGGGCTGCTGTCTTTCTGGAGACTGATGTTGTAGATTCGGATGAGCCACCATTGATGATTGATTAGCGCTCACTGCTGGCTGGTACAGATTTGGGGACGATGCTGGTATATAAGAATCGGGATCGAGGAAGGGCAAAAGGATTAATGTTATCCCAAATCTGTGCGGAATACTAAAGTGGAAAGGGACTGAACTGAGATGGGACTCATTTGACTACGTGCTGGGAATATTGAGGCTGAGGTCGAAATTGATATAACTACTACTTCATATGGAGTTGCAAGGCCTGCTATTATCATCTGCTAAGTGGAGTCATCGCACAATAACTCGGTGAGATTTGCGTCTTTTTAGATCCTAATTGCACACACTGGTGGTAATCATACAGACATCTTATTATTGCTCAATCTTTGCTTAATCATATCTTTCGAGCTTGCTTTCACTTATATCCAATGTATAGAAATTGGATAAGGGCATTGGAATATCCTTGACTGAACCCTACTTCTCTTCCCCTCTTTGATACTAAAACTTCTCACATCCTTTTTTAATTTTGTCACCTTATTTCATTATCTCCTAATCTTGTCCCGGTTAACCATACCATATCCACATTTAGGCGTCCAATCTGTGCTGTCCTTATTTCTGGGATGGCTAGAAAAGAGTCATGCACCCCCATATGATTTTTCACTGTATAGTTGATGATTTGGGGTTGGTTCATTTTGAGGGCTGAATTCAGTTTGGACAGGTTTCATTTTGAGGGCTGAAATCATTTTGAGGGCTTCATTTAGTAGGAGACCAGGTTTCTAGAGTCGAACGGAGTAATTCCATTAACTGATTTTGTACTGGATTGCCTCTTGGAACAATGATGAAGTCAGAAACGTTTGGTTAAAGAAAATTTGAAAAAAGACAGTATTGGAAAAAAGAAGAAAAAAAAAAAAAGGAAAAAAAAGAAGAAAAAAGAGAGAGAAAAATAGAAGAGGGTGAGATGTGTATACTGGGGGCAGCATTAATACGTTGTGTTTTACTTCATATATGCGGCCAGTACGATGAGAGGTTTCTCATGGGTTTTCTGAAAAGATAGTGCTTGGAATTTGGTCTTGGTGTTTGTTCCTCCAGGTTTGAGAGCCGTGCTTTGAACTTAATGGTCTCCATTGCCATGATTGTGTATTATTCTGGAGTCCTATTACTGAACTCTTGTCATATTACTGAACTCATAGTTTCAGTCCTATTGCTGAATTCATCGTTCCAGTCCTCATGTGTCCATCCTTTTGTTTTTTTGTTTCCTCACCCCATTCTAACCTCTTTCATACAACTACCCTTGATTTCCTCCCAACGTGTCCTTTGCCCCTTTAAGTTCTATGCATTGGATTGAAGTGAATTGCAAGGGAAGAAAGTTTATGATTCAAGCAAGAGTATGGGTATGAATTTGTCTGGGTTGATGATCTGGACCAGTTGCTACGGGATAAGGACGCTGCTGCACCATCTCGGGTTTTCATGGCGCAAACTCTTGATTGATGATGATTGTTTTTGATGCTGCTTGTTTTTGTTGCTATTTTGATGCTGCTTGTTTTCGTTGCTGTGATGATGCTGCTGCTCTGATGCTGTTGTGGGAGGATTGCTACTATGAGTTTCACGACATTGCTGCTGTGGGAGTACTGCTCCTATGAGATGTACGAGCTTATGGTATGAATTAGGATCCAATGTGTGCTTCTGATGCAGATCTTCGAATGGGGATTTGGGGCCCTAGGAATAAGCCAATGTGGCGATTATATTGCGATAACTTATGATTGTACGACTCACTTTTGTATCTTCCAATCAATGCTTTGCTGTAACTCGACATTGATCTTGCTATGGAACAAGATTCTTTCACCTCAAAAAAAAAAATACTTACCACCTAGAAATATTTAAACAAAATTTAATATATAAAATTTATGGATCAAATTGTTGATTCATTAGGGATTAGGGTTTAAGGATTTAGTTTATATTTTTATAAAAATGTGATTAGTGATTAGGGTTTAAAGATTTAGTTTATATTTAAAAAAATGTGATTAGAATTTATAATGATTTAAAGATTTTTTTTTTACATTTATAAAAAACCATGATTAGGATAAAGGGTTCAAGGGGTTGGTTTTTATATAAAGTAATTTTTTGTTTTCGAATACATATATTTTAATTGAAAAAATATATTAATGTAGTATGTATCTTTTCATAGAAGACATCCCTACTTTGAATGGATTTTGCACTAATACTTGTAACAACTTCCCAGATTTATTTGGAAATGCATTATATCAATAAGTTGTACTATATATCTTCCTTGCGAAGTGTATCTTTTTTAAATGATTTTTTAATATTATATATTTTTTAATATATCTGAAAAGTTGGTTAATATATTTCATACACAATACTTCCTCTATTTTATATTTTATTAATTCTAATATTTGCATAGTTCATAATCGACAATATTTAATAAGTATATATTCACTGGACTTTTAAATATAGTTATATAAGATAAAACATAATTAACTAATATATTGTTAAAATGCATATCAACAGTGGAATTGATTATACAACTTATTTGGGATTTCCAAAGACAATAATTATTTTTGGAATATTAATTTTATTTACTTAGGGTAGTGGTAAATATAATTTTACTAAATTACCAATATAATAAAATTTTGGAGGCTTTCAAAAGAAATCATCATTATGCAAATTTTGCTAAAATACGGCAATGAATTCTGAATAGGTAACACAATAAATTCTTAACTGCAGAGGATATCATTCAACTACTGACTTACTTAAATATTTGAGATATATATATAATATTATTTGTTGGGGTAATGGTTTTGGTTAGGTTCCCAAGAAAATTAAATTTTTTGTGGTTCCAAAAATAATCATTATTTTCAGGATATGTATATTTTTTTATTTGTTAAAAGATAGTATGTATATTTTTTTTATTTGTTTAAGATAGTGTCAGATATAATTTGGCCATGCTACTACAGTAATTCAAATTTTTGATTCTCTGAAGCAATCATTATTCTTGAGATATTTTATTCAAATTTTTTTCAGAGTAATTGATTACAACTTTATTGGAACTTGCACATCTCTCTTTTCCATTTCAATATTTTATTCAAACTTTTTAAAAATCAGCTATAATAATGATGATGGGTCCAGTGCAAAGCTTCTACGAAAAACTACTATAAAATAATGTGGGCCCAATTTAAAAAATTACTGCGGAGTAATTAACTAAATATATGCATTTGCAATTACTTGTGAGCTATTGAGAAACCAAAAATGTGCATCACATCTTGTACGTACCTTAGATATGACCAATTAAATATATACTTCTATATAGTTATAGATTTTATAGAAGATTGGACAGCAATTGCACAATTATCAAGAATTTAATCATCATTACTCAGCCACCACTGTTATGTGAACTAAAAAATACTAATTTTTTTTACCTCAATATCATATTGAGTTAATGTTGGACCCGTAAATATTATTATTGAAATTTAAATTTAAAGAAATCTTAAAAGTATTAGAATCCATACTTGAAAAAAGTCCCCGATTTGACATCTCAATTATTATGGGTGAGAATATAGCATATATATTTTATTACTTGTACATATATATATATTATTTAAAACTAAAAAATTCAGAGAATTGAAATAGAGATTATGAAAAAAATAATTTTTATAATAAATATTTTTTTGAACATGAAGAAAATAAAATGCGGACTATTTTTTGCGGGCACAATGATTATGTTTGTTCTTTTTTCGGCTCTATTTTTGTAGCTTTTATCTATCTTCGTATAGTTTTTTATTCATGATTTCCTTCTTTTGATTTTGAATTTGGAAGACTATTTTTCCCCTTCTCTATTTTCGTAGTTCAACATTATATTGTCTTCCATTATTTTCCAGTTAGCCAAAATACTTTGAAGAAGCTGTGAAAAATAAGGCATGGAGAAAAGCCATGGATGATTTTAATTGAAAGTATAAAAAAGAACCCGACATGGCAGCTGGTTGACTTCCAGAAGGCAAAATACTTTATTTAATTTATTCATGAAATTTATGAGTATGCTAATATTGCATTATTTTCCAGTTAGCCAAAATACTTTGAAGAAGCTGTGAAAAATAAGGCATGGAGAAAAGCCATGGATGATTTTAATTGGAAGTATAAAAAAGAACCCGACATGGCAGCTGGTTGATCTTCCAGAAGGCAAAAAGCTATCGGACTTAAATGGGTCTTCAGGACCAAGTTTAATGAAGATGGATCTGTGGAAAAATACAAGGCAAGATTAGTTGCAAAGGGGTATGCACAACAGCCCGGAGTTGATTTCAAAGAGACCTTTGCTCCAGTTGCACGAATGGAAACTATAAGGATGGTTCTTGCTCTTGCTGCCCAAATGGAATTAAAGGTGTTCCAACTTGATGTCAACACTGCTTTTCTAAATGGAAAATTAGAAGAAGAGGTATATGTCAAGCAACCTCAAGGTTTTGAAGAAAAAGGAAAAGAAAGAATAGTGTACAGGTTACACAAAGCTCTCTACGGGCTAAAGCAAGCGCCAAGATGCTGGAACAACACCATGGATGCATACTTTCTGGAAAATGGATTTTTCATAAGTCAATCCGAGCCATCACTCTATGTGAAGAAAAATGAGAAAGATTTCTTGATGGTTTGTCTTTATGTTGGTGATTTAATCTATGCAGGGACAAACATGAAAATGGTTCAATGGTTTAAGGAGGCAATGATGAACAAGTTCGAGATGACAGATCTTGGAATAATGAAATACTTTCTGGGCATTCAAGTTAAGCAACATGATGGGTGCATTTTTATTTCTCAAGAAAAGTATACCGGTGATATATTGAAGAAGTTCCGAATGGAAAATTGCAAGCCTACTGCAACACCAATGGCGCTGAATGAAAAACTGAAGATGGATGATGGGGCTGAAAATTTTGATCCCTCCATATATCGAAGTCTCATGGGATCGTTGATCTATCTCACTCACACAAGGCCTGACATATTGTATGCTGTAAGTTTAATTTCAAGATTCATGGAGAAGCCAAGCAAGATACATTTTGCTGCTGCAAAAAGGATTCTTCGATACTTACAGGGTACAAAAAATTTTGGAATCACATATGGGAAGGAAGAAAAGGTTGAGCTAATTGGTTTCGCAGATAGCGACTGGGCTGGGAGCGTTGACGATAGAAAAAACACATCCGGATACGTCTTTTGCCTTGGAACAAAGCCAATTTCATGGAGTTCAAAGAAGCAAAGTTCTGTGGCTCTGTCATCAAGTGAAGCTGAATAGATTGCTGCAAATGAGGCTGCACGAGAAGCAGTTTGGCTGAGAAGAGTTCTAAAAGATTTGGGGCAAGAAGTGGTCAAGGCGACACCAATTTACTGTGATAATGAGTCAGCAATTTCCATGGCCAAAAATCATGTTTTCCATGGACGATCAAAACATATTGAGTTAAGGCATCACTACATCCGTTCTAAGGTTCAAGAGAATGAAGTTCATATGGAGCATGTCGACACATTGTCCCAGCTTGCTGATGCTCTCACAAAGGCAATGTCATTTGAGAAGCTTCAAAAATTCAAGGAGGAGATGAGAATTACAAATTAAAAGGGATGTTAAATGTTAATTTGTAATTCCCAAGCAGACAAGCTCTTCGGTTCTTTCCTAAGTAGCAGCCTTTCTTCAATAATATTTATTGTATGTCTTTTATTTAATTATCTCATCACTTGTAATTGCACTTATAAAAAGAGTTTTACACAAGTGATTGTATCAAGGAAATATTCAGCAGAATCAAAAAGGCCGCAGCCTGTCTTAAAGAAAATTGATTGTTCAATTTTCTTCTTTCACTTCATATCCAATCCCAACATTAACATTTTAGCTGAGATGGGGGAGTATATATACACACCTTCTGACGAGTTGAAATTTCACCAACTTGAATCAAGTATTGGCAATTGAAGGTGTATATTCAAGTAGTGGTTATCGCTTTCAATAACTGAATTTAATATATTTCCTTAAAATAAATTCGGTAATACTACCAAATAATTTTAATGCGGTATGGCCAAAAAATTCTTAAGTTAGAAGCCATGAAAGACAATCACTTTGGACCAATTAATTGGCATTCAAACCTATTTGTAGGTAGGCACATCACAATTAATGCATAAAATGGAAGTGAATATTAAAAGTAGGGTATCTTTTCAAATCAAATGACCCTATGCATAATAGCAATAGCAATAATTTGGTAAACAATCAAAAAGCACTTAGTACAGAACATACAAGATTAATTCAATTTTATCATGATTTGTGACGAGGGCTTAGTCCAAATGGTTAAATTCCTTGACTTCCAACTTGAAGGTTGGGGTTCTATTTTCCACCGGCCTCCTATCCATCCCCTTTATTTCCTTTGTAATTTGTGTGGCATGAACTTTCACCACCCTTTCTTAGCCTGTATAGGCTATTCATAAAAAAAAAAAAATCAATTTTATCATAATGATATGAAAAGTTAAAAAAACACTCAATTGTGGTGTTGTTAGGATCATTTAGTCGTATAGTATTACAGTATACAGTTTATATAGTTTTTACTTATATAAATTTTGAGATACTAAGGATTAAACAAGTGAATTTTGGCTCAGTTTAGAAAAGAATGTAGCAATTTTTAATAGGAGAGATAAAGTACTACACCAGTTCTTTTCTAAATGCATATTTTGAATTTTGTCACTATTCATTGAGTAATTTTGATTCGACTTTTTAATACAATTATATGAGATAAAATATAGTCAAATTGGATCTTGTTAGATTCGTCTAATCACATAGATTTAGAATATCAAATTTTCATAATTTTTACTTGTATGCAATTTGAATCATTAATGATTAAAATTATGTATTGAATTGCGTAAAATATAGGTCCGTAGCATTTAAAAATGAATGGAGGAAGTATTATATAAAAACGCCAAAAAAAATAAATCTAGCCACTGTTTATTTTTTTTAGAAGCCGAAGCTTAAGAAAGGATGGTGGGAGCTCATGCCTGGCCACTGTTTATTTGAATTAATGTACTAGTCGTCTTGAAAAAACAAAAAAGGAAGAAATCTTAGTAGATTGAACTTCAAAATTCCACATGAAACAAGATCTGGATGAGGATAAAAGTACAATTGCTCAATCGATTTGACTGAGGAATGATGTATTCATGTGATGTGAGTTTGTAATAATTAATCCTTTATAACATATAAATTTTATAACATATAAAGTAATAACATTCTACACACACTTTCCCCGCCTCTTTTATTTTCCCCACCCAAACAATTTTTTATTACTTTCTCTTTCACCCACTAAAACATTCACTTTCAACATAAAAAAAATGTAAATGACGTGGAAACTATCTCTTACCATCCAATCAGATTGTTCCCAATATTTAATTGTCTCAAACCCACTATCTCAAATCTATTTTTCTCCCTCTATTTAAAACCCCTAATTTATACAGCCACCATCCGTCTTCCTTCCTCTGGCCAGGATATAAATCCAACATATTCCCTTCCGGTCTTCCCTCCGTGAGTCACCTGGAATCTGCTATTCCACCACCGCATTTCACTGTCGGCACCACCACCATTTCTCGACGTGAGTCCCCAGCTATCTGATATTGCACCATCGTTATCCGGCTTCAATCTTCCTCCATCTCATTTTTTTTTTGCAGGTTCCTCTATTGGTGCTTGGTAGTTCCTCCTCCTTTGCACACACTTTCTTTATCATCTCCCTTACTGTACCATGTTATTTTAAATTAATCTCTATCTTATTGTTCTTATTTTGCAGGTTCTTATATTATTGCTACATGTTTGGTAATGAGTTCCCTTCACCATCTCTCTTATTCCATATTTTTTTGTATATTATTCCTTCGTATTTGTATCTATTCAAGTGTCTTCATTGAAAAATATGTGTATTTGTTGATGCTGAAGAAATCGAAGCCCGCGAAGAACAATGAAGAAGAAGCTGCCGGTAATGGGAATGAAGATAATCAGGGCGGAAGGGCTGATGGTTAGCCGCAAGTGCCTGGGAAAAAGCCGGCCAGCCTCCGCGGCGCCGCTGTAGACAGCGGCGTTAAACCGCCGCGACGATTGTCTGCTGCATCTCATTCTTTTTTTTTTTTTTGTTTTCATTCTACAGGTTCCTCTAATATTTCTTTCTTTAAAGGTAATGAACTTTTCTCAAATGCACGCACTACCTGATACTTTAATATGCATTTTGTTCTTATTTATATTTTGTTGTTTGATTCGTTCATTTGTTTATGCTTATTTTTTGCATTTTGTTTTACGGATTTTGGGTGAGATTTTTTCAGGTGTGATTACAGTTGATGAATTGGCGTCGGTGATTCAATATCTGAACGAACATCCCACCGCCGACGAGATTCACGAAACGATGAACAAATTGGATGCCGACGAGGACGAAACAATCGATTTAGAAGAACTTTTGGCCATAAGAGTATGGCACAGATTGAATTGAGTATTAGTTAATTTAGGATGTGTTTGAACACTGATGAAAATTTAGAAGTATTGCACCGATTCGATTGGCGTGACATCCTTTTTTGTCTATTATTCATTTATGCAAATTTACTGAGGGTAATATGAATGATACAGATTTGTTATCTTAATTATTCTCTGTTATTATTGAATGAAGTTTGTATTGTTGGTAAAAGCACATGACTATTGCTATTGCACACTATTATTTAGTTTAATTTCAGCATGGGTTTAAATAATCAGCTTAAATATTTAATAGATATCTATTTATATTAAAACCCACAAATATTTAATATCTTTTCAAATTCGAATATTTTTCAAGAGTAATGACATGTCTTTGGGAACATATCTCAAATATATCTATCCCAAAAAGGTTGAAATAAGTAATTATCATTTTATAGTTCCCATAAAAAAGTGGTAGTTTAAATTTTTTACACAATCCATCACTGTATTTATTACTTTATATATAAGTAATTATTGATTCATAGTTCCCATAAAAATGGTGGTAGTTATTACTTTATACTTCCTCCATTTCAAAAAAAAAATTGTAATGATGAGTAATGATGATTCAATTCTTGATAGTTGTGCAATGGCTGTACAATGCTTTTTTACTCTTGAAAAATCGTGCATGCCTATTTGAGAGTATTTTATTATGTCAGCTCAAGGTTGAGTAAATGTTATGTATTTTGTATTCCCAATAAAGTGAGAGTGCATTAAAACTAATATTAACAAATGCATAGAAAATAAGCATTAAAAATATCTTAATTTCAAATTAAAAGTTTGGGAACCATGAAAATTATATTTACCATTACACTAAATAAATTAAAAAATATCTATATTCAAAATTTTAAATTTATTTGTAATCGTTAAAATTTAAATTGTTTGGATTCTCATCATTATTATACTATATAATTTCTAAAGATTTGTTATTTGACTTGATAAATCTAATCAAATATTTAAAATGGACAAAAAGAGATGTGTATGTTCCAAAAAAATGTCATTAATTGCAAATGCATATACTTAATTAATTAATTTGGAGTAGGTTAAAAAATTGGGCCTGCATTATTTTATACTCCCTCCATTTGTTATTAGTTGTCTTTTTAGAAATAAAAAAGTATTGCAAAATAATTGTCATTTTTCAATATTATCCTTCTACCCTCATTAATGATTTGTCTATAATATTGTGCATTATCTCACATTTTTTAAAATTAACCAATCCATACTCTAAACCACCATAATGATGGACAAAAATATAAATGTCTAAAGTAATTATTATACTCATTGGTTTGTGCAATTTGGTCCAAAACAACCATTAAAAAGGAATGGATGGAGTAGTAGCTTTTGGTAGAAGCTTTGCACTGGAACCCCATATCATTAGTATATCTGATTTCTAAAAAATTTGAATAAAATATTCAAAATGGAAAAGAGAGATGTCATGTGCAAGTTCCAATAAAGTTGCAATCATTATTTCTCTAAAAAAATGGGGTTTTGGTTATTTATATAAGCTTTTGGTGGAAGCTTTGGAGTGTAAAATTATGTTATTTATGTTTTCTATAAAATTAGGTAATCATTACTACTTTATTAACCCTATTTCTCTCTCCACCCCAAGTACATTTCTTGGTAAGTGAGAGTAGTAGAAATGAAAGATTGTGTGGTAATAATTATGTTTCTTGGTTTGTGTAATATTTGCTAGAAAGAGAACAAAAAAAGAACAGATATAGTATTACTTTTAGTCTTTGATATCTTTTGCAGATTTATTAAGATTTTGCATGGTATCATCATTATAATATTTAGACATAATCATTCCTACCCTAATTGTACATCCTATTAAATATCACGATTTTTTTGTAGACATTATTCCTACCATAGCAATACATTAAAGTAATCATTAATTGTAGACATTATTGATGGTTATAATTTTTTTATGGTTATAATTTTGATAAAAAATACACATAAAGTACCCCAAAACTAATTATTCAAATATCTCATTTTAGCCCTAAAATTTGAAAAGAATCATAAACACAGTAAGTTATAACTACATAATCATTATAATTATTAACAAATTTGCATTTGGAATACTACAAATAGAGAATATATTGGGTATTAGTATTTCTGTATATGTTAATTTTTTTTCTTTCCGTTTTTTTTTAAGATTTGAAAATAATTTTTATTTATTTTAAAATATATTTAAAGGTGTATTTTAAAAGTATTTAATTTTTTTGTTTAATGTTATTAACCCAATATAATGATTTATTTTTAAAATTATTTAAATTATTTTTTAAAAATATATATATCTGAATATTTAAACTTATTTGGGAGCCATAAAAATTTAAATCGTCTAGAATCTCATTATCATTATATCTGATTTCTAAAAAGTTTGAGTCAAATATCCAAAATAGAAAAGAAAGGTGTGCATTTACCAATAAAGTTGTAATCAATTACTCTAGAGTCTAGAGTTCAAGAATAGGGCCTACATTATTTATAGTAGCTTTTGATGGAAGCTTTGAGTAGGAGAGCGGTACCTCCTTGGCTCATCATCTGAATCTCCTGAATCTGATCCTTCACCATTGGTGTCATTGAGTGGACTTTCTCTTTGAACTGATGGTGCCAGTCGTGGCAGTAGTGACTCAAGCTCAACAAATTGTGTTGTTGTCTCATCTTTCCATTTCCACATACCACTTTCATCAAATATTACATCTCGGGACATTACCAATTCCTTGGTGGCTGGGTTGTAGAGACGATACCCCTTCGACTCGTCGCTATAGCCAATGAAAATCATCTTTTCACCTTTCCTATCAAATTTACCTCTGTCTTTTGCTGGAATAAGAGTATAAGCAATGCAACCAAAAACTTTAAGCTGACTTACCATTGGTTTTCTTTGGTGCCATGCTTCAAAATGAGTTTTATTCATCACTGCTTTTGTTGGACAAAAATTCAGTATGTATACGTTGGTACGGACAGCTTCGGCCCAAAAATCATTTGGTAAGTTCTTTCCAGCTAGCATGCTCCTGACCATTTCAACAAGTGTACGATTTTTTCTTTCGGCAACACCATTTTGTTGTGGTGTGTAACGACTGGTAAGTTGCCTCTTAATGTCTTCTCTTTTGCAATATTCCATGAAGGGCTTGAAGATGAATTCTCCGCCCCGATCAGTCCTCAGACACTTTATTTCACATCCACTTTGCTTATCGGCTAAGGCTTTGAAGTGCAAGAATTTTGAAAAAGCTTATGATTTCTGCTCAATTGTAAACACCCAAGACATTCTTGTAAAATCATCAACAAAAAGTAAGAAATACCTTTTGTTTCCCAATGATGGTGTCCTTGTAGGTCCACAAATGTCAGCATGTACGATTTCAAGTGGAGCCCGTGCATGTCCTGTTGCTTTAGGAAATGGAAGTCGATGAATTTTTCCATAAACACATCCTTCACATATTGCTTTATTTTCTTTAATATCTGGCAATCCAATCACCATGTGTTTCTGACTCAACAGCTGTAGACCTTTAAAATTGAGATGTCCATACCTTAAATGCCAAAGGTATGATTCATCACTGGTACAATTCAAGGCAAGTTGAGATATCATATTGATAGGAAATAGATTGTTGGCTGTCATCTTCACATTTGCAATACACACTCCAGATTTCTTGTGCATGATCTCGCATTGCTCATTATCAAAGATTAGCTTGTACCCATTCCTCATCATCTGCCCTACACTCAAAAGGTTTTGTGAAATATTTGGAGAGTAATGAACATCATGAATGAACCTTTCGTTTCCGTCTTTTGCGTTCACAGCAATGACACCCTTTCCTTCTACTTCCGCCTTCTTCCCATCTCCAATTGCAACATGATTAAAATAGCTCCTATCAATATTGTGGAATTCCTTCTCATTTCCTGAGAGATGATTGCTGCATCCACTATCCAGGTACCAAATTGAGGGAGATTTTTCAGCTTCTATTCTTGAGATAAATAGCTTGCTTGATTCATCTTCCGCCGAAAAATTCAACTCAATTTTCTCCTTTCCTTTTTTGTTTTTAAGCCAGCAATCTTTGTCGGAATGGTTTGGAATCTTGCATGTTTTACATTTATACCAGCAATCTTTGGATTCATGGCCCTTTTTCTTGCATACCTACATACTGGATCATCATTCTCAGATTGGTAAGAATTTGAGTCGCCTGTTCCTCCGCCTTTACCATTATTTCGGCCACGTCCTCTTCTGGATGATCGTCCGTATCGGGACTGCGTCGCACCGTGTGGCTAATAGACCGATTCCCAGCACTATTCCGCCAAACGGTCCATCCGAAGGGTCGGGTTAGACATCATCATAGAGCTAATTCCGAAAACTATGGGATACTTCAATTTATATTACAACGGCAGACGAGCCTTACAGCAACCATAAGCTTCGGGACTGCGGGCCAAGGGCGACCACCAAGCGGAGCCTTTGGCCATCGGTCAACATTCTCCCCCCGCTAAATTGGCGATGCCCTCATCGCCGTGGCTCTCCAAAAGTCTTCGACGAGAGGTTTGAGAGCATTCTTCTCCGTGGCTCGCTCCCAAGTGGTCTCTTCCATCGAACATCTCGCCCACTTCACTAGATACTCATCGTATCTCCTCTTTTTATTTTGAGCTACCCGGTGTTCCAGAATGGCTTCTGGTCTCTTCTTTGGGATCTGCCCGAACTCCTTAGCCAAATTTACCGCCCGAGAGAGACTCCAACCTCATGTTGCGTCCAAAGTGTGGGGAATGAGGGGTTGCTGTCCAGTCACCACTTCGAACGGGCTACGGTTCGTCGTGGGGCACTTTTGGGAGTTAAAGCATAGCTGGACCGCATCCAACAACTTCACCCAGTCCTTCTGGTTATTGCTCACAAGGTGCCGAAGGTACTCCTCGGGCATCGAATTGAATCCCTCCGTTTGCCCATCAGATTGTGGGTGGTAACTCGAGCACATACTGAGGTTTGAGCCCCTCAGTTTTGAATAATTCCGACCAAAAAAGGCTCGTGAATTTTTTTTATCCCTGTCACCGACGATATCTTTGGTTAGTCCTCAGTACTTCACCGCATGGCTGAAAAAGAGATGAGCCGTCGTCTCGGCCGTAACATGTTGCGGAGCCGCCATGAATGTGGCATATTTGGAAAATCGGTCCACTACGACGATGATGCTCCCAAGGTCTCCCTTTCGTCATCAATAGTCCCTCATCAATCCAGAATTGTCGTGTGGAACCTGTTGCCATCAGTTGCTTCAATTGCTTGGCCACATGGTCCGACTCCGATTCGCTCCCTACTTTCTGTTGCATACTGGCTGGGGCCCTTGACGATCTCATCGGTCGTCATAATAGTCCGTAAGCCTTTCTGTTGCCGCCATCGTAGGGTTGAGGTCATTCACTCGCTGCCTTTGCAGCTCCAATCGCGTTCCTGGACAGAGGCCCTCCATGAAGGCGAACAACATGTCCCTCCATGAAGGCGAACAACTTGTCCGTTTCGAACATGTCCTTGATGTCGAGCATCAGTGCCGAGAAAGTTTTAACATATTCTCAGACATTTCCTGTGTGCCTCAAATCTCTCAGAGCTTTCCGAGCGTGATATCCCACATTTTCCGAGAAGAACTGACTCCGAATCGCTTCTCTCAGTTCTGCCCAGGTATCAATTACCATTCTACCTTGCTGAATCTCAGCATATTTTCCACACCATCATAACTTTCCGTCTCCCGCCAGATACATCGTGGCCGTAGAAACCCATCTTGTTTCATTTTCAATACCCAAATTCTCAAGGTACTGATTCATATCAAAGAGGAAGTTCTCGACTTCCTTAGCATCGCGGTTGCCCGTGTAAGGCTGAGGTTCCGGGACACGCACTCTTGGGCCGGAACTCGGAGCAACTTCTTGCTCTCTACTTACAACTTTTTGGTTACATTCACTTTTGCTTGAAAGGTTTGTTCAAGCGGCTCATTGTTGTACTTGCTAACACGCTGTTCATGTGCTTCTAATGAACCCATTAGCTCATATTGTGTCACACCATTGAGATCTTTCGTCTCGGTGATGATTGCAACAACATGCTCGAATTTTCGTGGTAGACTTCTGAGAATTTTCTCCACCACTTTCTTCTCAGGAACGTCTTCTCCACAGCTTTTTAGTTGATTCACGAGTTCGGCAATCTTCGAGAAGAAATCCTTGACTTGCTCATTTTCCTTCATTTTTAGTGATTCAAATTGCATCCATAACCTATGCAGCTTTATGGCCATCACATTTTGAGAACCTTGGAACTCTAGTTTCAAAGTATCCCAAGCATCTTTAGCTTTCTTGATTCCAAAAAATTCTTGGGTAAATAGATTTGCTCACCCCTTGTTGAAGACATCGCAATGCCATTGCATTTTTCTTTACTGTTTCTCTGTACTCTGCAGTCATCTCCTCCGGTGGCTCCGTGAGACCTTCTTCCACGACATCCCACAAGTCTTGTGAAATGAAGATAGTTTCCATTTGAGAACTCCAATAGTCGAAATGCTCTCCTTTGAAAATAGGGATTTGGTTGCTTGTATATGAGAAAGCTGAGTTTTCGGATGTATCCATCTTCTTTGGAAACCAAAGTTCTGATACCAAATTTGTTGGGGATTGGAGATGAAGTGAAAGAAGAAAATTGAACAATGAATTTTCTTTAAGACAGGCTGCGGCCTTTTTTATTCTACTGAATATTTTCCTTGATACAATCACTTGTGTACAACTCTTTTTATAAGTGCAATTACAAGTGATGAGATAATTAAATAAAAGACATACAATAAATATTATTGAAGAAAGGCTGCTACTTAGGAAAGAACCGAAGAGCTTGTCTGCTTGGGAATTACAAATTAACATTTAACAGTTACTCTCTCATTCCTATTTAATTTATCTTGTTTGACTTTTGCACACACTTCAATACAATTTTTCAGCCGTTAATATCTCAAATGTGTAGAACAATAAATTATTTAAAATTTATATTCTATAACTATATGATTATACGATTCTAACAAGACCCGACTCGACTATTTGTTTTACAAATATATACTTGCAATAAAATCGAGTTAAAGTTGAACAATGAACAGTGTAAAAAAGTCAAACAAAACACATTAGTTGTGACGGAGGGAGTACAATTTAGTTAGACAACTTTTAAGTATATATAGGTATGAAAGAAAATAGACTTGAGCATGAAAATTGAGGTATGGGGGATTAGTTTTAAAATAAAAGGTATATGAGAGAATGTAGTCCAGGTCGTTCGGGTTTCGGTTTTGTGGTTCGTGATGATAATGGTATTTGGATTGGAGGAGGTTGTGGTTTCCTTGGCATAAAGTCTAATACCTTTGCTGAGTTATTTGCTCTTGCTACAGGCTTGGAGTTCGTAGTATATCATTTAGGTGTGAGGAGAGTTATATGTTATTTGGATTCAAAGGTCTCTATTTCCTTGATTGAGAATCGCGATGAATACCATCCTTATGCGGCCCTTCTCTACAAAATCAATGAATGGAGGTCTTCCTTTGAAGATTGTCGGATTTTCCAAGGTCCTCTGTGAAGGAAACAAGGTTGCAGACTGTTTGGCTAAACGTGGCGCTTCGAGTGAAGAGTTCTACACTACTTGTGCATTTCTACCAGATTACGTGAAATGGGACGTGACGGCGGATGTATCCGGCGTATGGTTACCAAGGATCTAATTTTTGATTTATTTCTAGTTTTTTCCCGGTTTTATTTTTACTTTTTCCCCATTTTTTTTCTTGTTATCTGGCTTCGGCTTTAAAAAATAAATAAATAAATATGAATATGGATGAACTGGGCTAAAAAATAGAAATGTACTAATAATTTGGGAGTAACAAAGAAATATGAAAAGCGTAACAATTTGGATGGGATGGCGAGAATAAGAATTGGGGATGGAGGTGATGCCATAATAGTTGAGGGTAGGGGTGTCAATTTGGACACGAACCCGACCGACACGAAAAATTTCAGATTTGGGTTTAGTCATTTTGGGTTTTTTCCAAATCAGGTCGACCCGAAACCCGACATGAAATATTATTCTACCTGCTCAACCTGACACGAACACGACCCGAAACCTTAAATTTTGTCAATTTTGTCTATAACCCGAAAAAACGAACCCGAACGACACGAAAAATTTCATGTTTGGATTTAGTCATTTTGGGTTTTTTTCCCAAATCAGGTCGAACCCGAAACACGACCTGAAATATTATACAACCTGATCAACCCGACACAAACGCGACCCGAAACCTGAAATTGACACCCCTAGTTGAGTGTATGGTATAAGTTAGTACTTCCTCGTCCCATCCGATTTGAAATTCCTTTTTTGGGCACGGAAATTTGGATAATAGAGATTAGGTAGTAAAGTAATAGGCCGATTATGGACCTAAGCTAAGTGGTTTTGCTTCCTATTTAATGACCTTATAAATCTTTAGCGGAATTCAACACTTTTTAGTTTAACAGGCAGACTTTGTAATACAGTTCAATTTAATTTTAATCACACTTTCTTAATTTTTTTGGGCTAAACAACCTATATAGGTAGCAAATGGTTGTTGGGCTCATACCATACAAATTACAGATGAATAAAAGGCAAGGATAGGGCCAGATGGGGATTCGAAATCCCAATTTATAAGTTGGGAGTTGAGGGACTTAGAGCCTGTTTGTTTTGCCTTAATTATTCTCCTTTTGACTTTTGCTTCTTCCAAAAGTCCTTTTGAATTTTTTTAGCTGTTTGTTTTGACTTTTTTTTAAAATAAAAGGAGAAGTAAAAGTTAAAATTCTATTTTTTTTTCAAAGTAGGTAGGGGGTTACTTTTTTTAAAAGGAAAAGTCAATTAGTAATAAAAATACAAAAATAACCCTATTTTAAAAGGAAATAAAATTAATTATATGAAAATGTTTTTTGGCAGAAATGTTTTTTGGCAGAAAATTAATTATTTATATGAAAATTAATTACAAAAAACAATAATTTCATTATATTCATTCCTAACGGCCTCTATACATGTTTTTTGGCAGAAATGTTTTTTTATATATTATATTCATTATTTATATGAAAATATATAATTTTTTTATATGTGTTCACACTCTTTTCATACGATAAGGAAAACTCGCGTCGTACAGGACTACACATCAATACTCCCTCCGTTTTTTTAATAGCTCCATTGGAGTGACGACCACTATTCACAAGTATTTTTTGACTTAAAATTTTATTATATTTATACAAGTAAAAATATAGCTTAGTGAGATCTTA
The DNA here is from genome assembly GCA_030278955.1 of Hygrophila difformis. Lineage (NCBI taxonomy): Eukaryota > Viridiplantae > Streptophyta > Magnoliopsida > Lamiales > Acanthaceae > Hygrophila > Hygrophila difformis. Next base: position 42,688,806 of record JAOANR010000011.1, read on the forward strand.
TTGAATTCGTCTCGCCGTGTAATTTTTAAATATCAAACTTTTAGAATTTTTACTTGTAACGAACTTAAATTATTAGAGTAATAATTTAAAATGTGCATTAGACTGCATGCACACACGGTCCATGGGAATACAATCCAGGTTGCCCTTTTGAATGATACTCCTATTATTTACCCACCACAAACCTTACTTTTGTCCTTTTCTTACTAGCTACTAGTGGCATTTTTTTTTTTTTTGGAGTTGGTATAAGAAATGATGGTGAGAGTGTATACTACACAAATTATAAAAAGAACAAATAGGAGGGTTAGGAGGCCGGGTGGAAATTCGAACCCCAATCTATACCCTACCACCCGCATTTGATTATTCACAAACAGACAAAATTGAAAAACTAAAATAAAATAAAAACAATATTCGGTAATAATGCTACTACCCTTCCCACCATTTGGCATTTGTTCATGTAACAAAATTTTACTGTTGTTTTTTGTATTCTTGAATTTTGTAAGTAAGAAATTAAATTAAAATTTGGAAAGCAAATGAGCAGTAAAATAGTAGTAGTAGAGGGCGGAGGGGGAACAAATTGAATCACGAAGTAATATACGACAGTACCCTGTCAGGTGCCTGCCATTATCTTTTTTGACCGCCGACAAAAAACCTATACTTTTATGCCCGAAAAGTCAAAAACGACCCTGGGTCGACAATGGGGTCGACGTCGACCCCGGTTTAAGAAGTCGAACCCGAGCTTAATTAATAATGTGGATTAGGGAGGCGGGGTCGTGTGTCATGGTGGACCCCGGGTTTCCGAAGTCGACCCACGACCCTGGGGAAAGAAGTCGAACCCGGGCTTAATTTTTTTTTTTTTTTTTTGCGTGTGGGCTTAATTAATATTTCTTACTACTTATTATTTTTTATTATTTATGAATTATTATTATAATTAAATTGTATAATTATTATCAATAATAAATTTTAATAAATAGTATTAAAAAAATATTATAATATTAAGAAATTATTTATTATTTATTATGAATTATTATTATAATTAAATTTGAACAATTATTATCAATAATAAATAGTAAGAAATATTATAGTATAAATAATTTTACAATAATTTGAATATTTAAACTGACGATTTATTAAATGTAATGCTAATATATTATTTTACAATTATAATAAATATTCAGATTTTTTTATAAATTTTTTTAAAAAGTATTAAACAATGTGTATTATTATCAAAGGTGGAATTAGTATCTAGTGTAAAACTAATTATTACAAATATTAAAAATTTGATAAATTAATAATTTAATAATAGTAATAATTAATTTGACTATTTATTACTTTCATTTTAATCCAATCATATTTATTATTATTATTTTAATTAATACTCTTAAAATGACAATATTTATTGTATTATAATTAATGAAGTATTATGGAAATATAATTATTTTAATTTTCCGTCTACAAATATTATAAAATCTATTATAACAAAATAATAATAATAAGTTTTATGTATTATTAATATTACATTGTTATTATTAATATTATTATTATTATCATTATTATTAATATTCTTTTACTATTGTTTGTAGAATAATTATTATAATGTATTTATAGGTGAAGAAATAGTCAAACCTTATAGTAATAAAATATTAATAATAATGATAATAATTATTCCATTGCAGTGCACCCGCGCCGACGAGTCGAACACCATCACCATGGGTGCCTACTCTTACGTCTCGGAGCTCTGGAAGAAGAAGCAATCCGATGTCATGCGCTTCATACTTGGGGTTCGTTGTTGGGAGTATCGTCAGATTCCCGCCGGCGTCCGCGTCACCCACCCTACTCGCCCCGACAAGGCAAGACGCCTCGGCTACAGGGCAAAACAGGGGTATGTGGTTTACCGTGTCCGTGTTAGACGTGGTGGAAGGAAGAGGCCAGTTCCAAAAGGAGATTGTACATGGTAAGCCCACCAACCAGGGTGTTACTCAGCTGAAATTCATGCGCGGCAAGAGGTCCGTGGTGGAGGAACGTGCTGGCAGGAAACTTGGGGGACTTAGGGTTAGTTGTTGGGACTATCGTCAGCTTCCCGCCGGCATCCGCGGCACCCACCCTACTCGCCCCGATAAGGCAAGACGTCTCGGCTACAGGGCAAAAGAGGGGTATGTGGTTTACCGTGTCCGTGTTAGACCCGTCGGCGCTGGTGCACGGGAATGGAATAATTATTATCATTATTATTAATATTCTTTTACTATTGTTTGTAGAATAATTATTATAATGTATTTTTAGTTTTAATACTAAAAATATAAATATTAATATAAATATTAAAATTATACATTATTATTATTAATTTAATAATAGCAAAAATTATTTTGACTATATTTATTACTTTCTCTTTTGTTATAATAATAAATATTTTTGATTAATAATTTTCTCTAATAATATTGTAACAAACATAAAATAATTGTAATTATGAAAGGCGTCGTGTATGCCCAAATTTCAATTTGCCGCCACCCCATCCACCATCCCCTCCAGCTCTTTGAATCTGCAAGGCCATACTGAATGTCCCGAGAGGAGTAATATTTGGAATGTCATAGTCAGCACATTCTTCATGATGCAGTTATTGTGCTTCCAATGACGGTCCTTACCAATGCCGCCCATGCCAAATGTTGTATTTTCCAATACCTTCCAATTCCTGATTCGGACAAAATTGATAGGCCATACTCAATGTTCCCGAAAGGAGTAATTTTTTTAATGTCACGACCGCAACATTAACGTTGATGTTGTGATCGTGCTTACTGTTGATGCATGCCCAGTGTTCCACAACAGCAACATTCACCCTGATGTGGCGCTTGTGATTCCGAATGTGGCACTCTTACCTATACCTCCCATTCCCCTGAAATGGAACTGCCGACTTACAACACTAACCTGCAGTTAAGCATCCAGAATATATAAATCATTAGATTGAATAATAATAATAATAATAATAATAATAATAATAATAATAATAATAATAATAATAATAATAATAATAATAATAATAATAATAATAAACCATTAGATTTGTTATGTGAAAAACTGTAAAATTACCTCTAGTGAATCATTGTTGGGAATTCATCCTAGTAGCTCAATTTAACTCCCTTCGTTGATTACTCTCTGCAGCCTTCTGCACCATATGCAACCGAAATAAATGGTGCTATCTACGGTGCTGGTGGCTATGATGGGGACTGCAGAATTTTATCCTCTCGGAAAGCCGATTCTTCAAGCTCTGTGATATAAGATTTGAGCTTGATGCATGCCCAGTGTTTAACCTGTCGCAACACGACCTATGTGGGACAGGCTATACTCATGCTACACGAAAGGAGTAATATTTGGAATGTCACGATCACTACATTCATCCTGATGTAGTGATTGTGCTTCCAATTAGGGTCATTACCAATGCCGCCCATTCCAAATACGTCCAAATTGAAGTTGAACACCAAAACCCTCATGTTTTCTCCAGCCACTGAAGTTGAACACCAAAACCCTGAATTGGAGGAGTCTTCTCAAATTGCAAGAGATTTGGAATTGCATATCAGATGCATGGACATAGGGTCTTTAATAGAGTTGCCCAAGATTCAGGTGCCGTTTTGTCCTCCATCTCCATACCACCCACCAAGGCTTGCCCCTCTGAATGTTCTACGGTCCTAGTGCACCCGCTTCCATTTTGACCGCTGAACAATGGGAGGTGGATCGAACCGTCGTCATTACCAATGCCGCCCAGGCCAATGTTGTTGTTACAAACGTGGCGACCATGTCGCGGGATGTTGTATTTGGGCAATACCTACAAGTAAACATTACAAAATAATATTAATAACGGCGATCAATACATTTTTGTAAAGTTAATGCTAATAATATGAATAGTAATAATGAAATTAATACGACTAATACCACTCTGGCCGCCTGAGTTTATATTGTGATCAATCCGCTGCTATCCTTTTCCCATGGCATCTCGCATTGGCCACTGAACCGCCCAATTTCCTTTGGAATGTCGTGTATGCCCAATTTTCAACTTGCCGCCTCCCCATCCACTATCTTCGGCAGCTCCTTGTATTCATAGGTCATTCTCAACATTCCGAAAGGAGCAATATTCGGAATGTGACGACCGCAGCATTCACCCTGCTGCGACGCTTGTGATTCCGAACGTGGCACTCTTACCTATACCTCCCATTCCCCTGCAGTGGAACTGCGAAATGTCGATGTCCCATGTGGCAAAATTTACCCAATCTCCGAAATGACCTACAGTTATCATAGCAAACATTGTGCACAATATGATATTAGTACGCGGCCAAATAATAATAATAATAATAACAGTTAAGAAGACGCGCGCTAATTTTCTTTATCCAAAGGACATACTTAGTTCTAGATGGACACCACGCTAATGCTTGCCCCTCCGAGTGTGGTCATTGTGGACCTTCCACGGGGATAATGCCGACTTTAATTTTTCCTTCATGTCACTCCGATTGTATTTTCCAATACCTCCCATACCAACTGAAATGGATGTACGAACTTGCAACAGTAACCTGTAGTTGAACATATGAAACTTTTGACAAATTTCATTAACACGAGTATTTTTCAATAAAATATATCAGGATTGATTTTATTAAATGAAATAAGTTATGAATCGGTGGAAAGGGTTTAGGGATATATTAAGGTTGTTACTCTTTATTACTCATGTGAGGGGCTTTAATTTCAAATGGCAATGTGATCCTCTCTGCCATGAAACTTCTGACAAATCTCATGATACAACCGGGATAAATTGACCTTCAGCCTGTCACACTGAGGGTCCCCGGCATATGTGCCATGATACTTCTCATGATTTCATGTCATGAGATTCCCTGCCATGAAACTTTCGGCAGATTCCCACTACATGAGTATTTTCTGAAAAATCACATTTTTATTTACTCGTGTTAAGAAACTGTGCCCCCGAAAGCGCACGGAGTCAAAAATTGCAGTATTTATAGTAAGTACCGGATCGTTCACTGGAGGATGTGCGATGGAAGCAGGGCCCACGCCATTTACTAAGATTTTCCACTCGGTTACTCGATTCAAGTTTGTGGTTTGACTACCAACTACTTGACAGAATTTAAATTAGATTATGAAAGCAATAAAAATAAAGCAGATAAAATTATTCTAGAAAGCGAATTAAATTTAATCTAAGAAAGCAATAAAATTAATCTAAGAAAGCGATTAAGATTATTCTAAGAAAGCAGATTTAAAATGGGACAGAAGGGACAGGAAGAAAATAATAAAGATTGGACAATATTCAGATGAAACACAATTAAACTTCCATTTTGTTACACAGATCTTTGTTTGGGATAATTCGTTCAGTTAGCTAATTCTCATGCTCTCTATACCATGTTCCCTTTAACAGACAGGTACTTACAGCAAGAGTTTACATGCTCTTAATAAAACAAACTCTAAGATACCACAGATGCATAACTACCCTTGCAATGGTATGTTATTTATCTGTGGTGGATAAGCAACACCTGACAAATCATTAGTTGAAGTGTCAAGTACCGCTATCATTCCCCCATGTCACGCCCAAAGATTCTAATTAAGCCCTGAACTATCCCTTAACTCTCAGTCCTAGTAGCAGTTACACAACTCTCAATACAACCGAGTGACCTCTAAAGAAAGCAATTAAAAGAAAGCGGTAAAGAAAGCATTTAAAATCCTATCACTCGGAGGTTTTTGAAAGTCTGACCCTGGTAGTGAAAGAAAGCCCCCAGTCAGAATGACCGGATGTGGATCAAGAATTCCCTATTCTCGGTGAACCGCTCGCAGTGTTCACTTCTCGTCGGGTGGTTATGAGATACAAACTAATGAAACGAACTAATAAAATTAGTTCGTTCCGGATGCACTCACTCAGGACTCAAAAATAGGCTTTGGCAGAAGAAGATAGCAGTTGAAAGAATACTCAACCCTACCTTAGAAAATAACCAAGGCCCGAATGTTGTTCCTCTAGTATTATCTGTCACACCTTATCGGAATCCAAGTGGAATCTTACCCAGTGCAATATTTAATACAAGATTTCCAACAAACGGCAATTTTGGAAAATAATCGATGTGAAAATCATTCCCTAAACAGGTACTAGACTCTCAAATAAAACACAGATCCTTTCAGTCTAGGTGAGACCTAATCGCTGACTCTGCTTCTAATTTCCCAAAATCAACCCCCAGTCGGATATGAATTAGTCATAACTGTCGAATTTATCCCTTACTCAGATCCGGATTTTATAAAGGAATTTTTTGTTGGAAATTTATTATGAAACATCTGATTTAAATCAAGACTTCTATGTCCAAGGAAAGGATCCCAAAATAATATTGACCACAATATCTACATAATAATATCATGCATAAATTTATAGAGAAGTGTAAAAGTAAATAACCCAAAATATAAGACGGGTTTAGACAGAAGTTGGAACACAAAGATGAAATAGCCGGAGATGAGAAGAATTTATTGTGGCTAAAAAGGTGGCAAAATAATTAGGGTTAATTGGATTGCAGTTATCTGTGGTCCAATTCCCTAATCATTAAGGTGAGATGATTTTAGACAGCAGAATAATCTTAAATGACAGTGGTCGCTATCATTCAGACCCTTACTATCTGTGAATCAGAGAAAAACCTACATGTTCCTTGACTGTCTTAATTACTAGACAACATTGACCTATGTCGTCTAGTGTTGGCACAGTTAGAGATTCGGGTTTGAAATTAAGATAAAGAAAAGAAAACTGTATCCGGATAGGAGTCAGCTGAGCAGCTATTATAATCCCGGATGGATGAACCGCCAAGGCTTCCACCGGCCACTATCCAGACCATGCAAAATAACATCTAATAATTAATATACAGACCACGAGCTAGTTATCCGTGTGGGAATACCCGCCAACATTAATCTGATATACTCCTTATTAGCTGTTTCACACATTACGGGAAAAGACAAAATAAATAAAAGAAAAATATTTTTGGGTCATCTTGCATGAGAGACATTGGTTTCTCATGCAAGGTATGGAAATTATTCCATAATCACTCCTTATGGTCTAAATAATCTCTCATTCCATAATTAATTAATTAATTAATTACAGTCCGGATTATATACTTAGATCATTAGAGTTAATCATTTGTAGAAGAATCTTTTAATGGGGAATTGAACAAAGTTCTTTATATCAAATTAATCATGGGTTGAATGATCTCAACCTCAAAATATTAATATAAAGGTTCAATTAATTAATGGAGTGAGATGAAGAATAAAAATTTGGCAAAAAGGTGCCACTTTGTCGCGGAATAGAGTTTGTGTCGCGGAGCACGGTTCCGCGACAAGGTTTCGCGACAAAGGGGTGGGAAATAAGAGAAATGGATATTTTGAAAAATTAGGGTTTGTTTTGTCGCTAAGCAAAAATTTTGTCGCGGAACATGGTTCCGCGACAAGGAGGTATAGCGACAAAAGGGTTGAAAATTGGTAAGGACATAATTCCTGGTCGCGGAACAAGGATTTTGTCGCGGTACGTGGTTCCGCGACAAAGGTTCCGCGCCAGAGTCCTCCCAGAATAAAATTACAAGTATTTGGGTCCTTGGTCGCTAATCAAGGATTTTGTCGCGGAACGTGGTTCCGCGACAAGGGTTGCATCGCGACCAAGGGGTTTCAAAATTAATGGCAAGGCATAATTTTCTGTCTCGGAATAAAATTTTGTCGCGGAACGTGGTTCCGCGACAAGGATGCTCGGCGACAAAAGCCATGCAGACAAAATGCAAGAATTTGGTCCTCTGTCGCTAAACAGGGGCTTTGTCGCGGAACGTGGTTCCGCGACAAGAGTGTATGGCGACAAAGGGTTTTAAAATATTTTATAAAAATTTCGGCAGCATAACCCCTTAAATTGGAAACTCGGGGTGTGCGTCTTAATCCGTGGGATTAAGACGGTAATGATGCAACCAAAAATAAATGCACAAAAAAAAAATAAATAAAAATAAATAAAAATTAAAATCTATCTAAAACATAAAAATAAAAATAAATAGGTCAAGTGACCCAAAAGCATAAACTAACACAGTAAACCAACAATAGAAAGAAAACAACTCAAAACAGTTTTTTTGAGACATTTTCTTGGATTAATTAACACAAACTAAAAATATGTTCAAAAACACCCATTACTTGAATGTTTTAAACCAAAAGTCTAGTCTAAAGAGCTGTGAAAAATATAAAATGTGGCTAGCTTACAACTAACAACCCATTATAAACTAAGAAACAGTAAATTAAAACTAAAACTAGAATGAAAAATACATTACAAAAATTAAATCTAGCTACCCTACACTACTTGAGAGAACACTGTTTCCAAGAACAATATTTAATTTCTACATTGTGCGGCTACTGTTCAAGAGAACAAAACAGCTATTTATAGGGGAGCAAAACCCTAGGCCCATTAACACACAAATCCTTTGCAGCAGGGGGCGGGAGCTCGAGTCCAGCAAGATAAAACAAAAGTTTTTACCCAGCGGGACCTCAAGTCCCGGGAGCTTCCATTTGATTACCCATGTGATGAAATTTGAATTCTTGGTCGCGGAGTCCCTGTTTTTGTCGCGGTCCATTTTGTCGCGGAACATTGTTCCGCGACAAAGGCACTTCTCTCTCAGTTGCGGAGCAATATTTTGGGCGCGGAGCATATTTTTGGGCGCGGAGCACTTTGTCGCGGTGTACACATTCCGCGACAAAGGTTAATTTTCTCTCTCTCTTTATTCTCTTTCCCAGTCTGTCTCGATCCCATCTCTCTTTTATTTTTATTTTCTCTCTCTTTCTCTTCTTCTTGATTCTCGATCCCTTTCTGTTTACAGCTTTCTTCTTCAAATTTCTTCTTCTTGCTTCCTGCTTCTTCGTCCAGTTTCTTTCTCGATTTTTCTTTTTGCTTTCCAAAACTCTTGGCTCAAATTAGTGGTGGGGAGGAAGGCTTCGCCGGAGATTGGAGTTGCAGCGGCGATAGGGATGGCGGAGAAGCGGCGGCGAACGGAGACGAGGCTGTGGCCGGAGCGGCGGGTGCTGGCGGTGGCGGATCCAAGGGCAGTGGTGGTGGAAATGGGTTGCGAGATGGGTGGTGGCTGCCGGAGTAGGGGGTGGTCTGTTGGGGCGGCAAGGGCGGAGGAAGCTGTCGGAAATGGTGGCTCGGGAGGCGGAGGATTTCGATTTTTTTGGGGTTTTTCTTGTTTTGTTTTTGGGGTTGAAAATTGGTAGGGTGGAGATGGTTGTGGCTTGATGGTGTTGAGGGAATAAATGGCCGGAGGTGGTTGGAATGAGGAGGTAGTGGCGGCGGCCACTGGTGGCGGTGGATCTGCGGCTGAGATCTGGCCGGAGAAGGCTGTGGTGGCAGTTTTGGTGGAGAGGGCGGCGACTGATGGTGGCTGAGGCGGACGAAGGTGTCGGAAATGGTGGTGCTGGCCGCCGGCCGGCGGCGGCGGCGGCGGCGGCGCAGGCGGCGCAGGCGGCAGGGGTGATTAGGTTTAGGGTTAGGATTAGGGTTAGGTTAGGATTTGGTGTAATGGGCTTGGATGGAGTTGGGCCATGGGTGTTGTATTGGGCTTTGGGGAAATTTTGTGGTATTGGGCCTGCTGCAATCTTGGACTTAATAAAATCTTTGGGCCAAATTTAAATCAAATCCTGCAATTAGTTGAAATTAAAAGTGATTAGTGGACCCATTATTTCTAAACAAAACAGAAAATGGAATTAGAGAAAAACATAAGAAATAAATAAATATATACATCAAAAAGTAAAAATAAAAATAATATAAATATAATATTTATTCCACTTGATTATTTAGTCTGTGTTCCATTTAATGAACTCGTGTTCCACCGAATAGACAACAACGAACCAAAATTAATCAAGTGTATGATTTTAATATTTTATCATGTTTTTGGAATTTTTAACATAAAATTAATGAAAATAACCATATTTTTGTGTTTTTCAATACCAGTTTATTATTTGTACAAACTTGCATATATCTGTCGAATTCGACTGCTTTCTTATTAAAATAAGACCGGAATGCGATCAAATGTCCGTATTAGACACGGAAATAGATTGAAAATAATGGTCAATTTTGGCCATTATCAACATACATAATATCTAAGCTAATAGGCTTACTAATAATAGTAAAAACTGTGAACGAATATATAAGACAATAACGATAATAATAATAATAATTTACTATAAGAATAGTAATTACTGTTGTACCCATTGCAATTCTTCTCCCTATGTTCAACCTCTCTCAACCTCCCTAAACGGAAGGAGTAATATTTGGAATGTCGACTCATAGTGTTTCTTCTCCCGATGCCCCTTTATTATGTCGGGCCATAGTGTTTCTTCTCCCTATGCTCAACCTCTCTCAGCCGACTGCTCTCTTTCCTCCATCTCCCTATTCCCAACCGTTTCATGTGTTTCTACGGTTCCCGGTACACGCGTTGCCAAATCTACCACTAGAATAATTTTCTGAACGGACATTACCAATGCCGCCCAGACCAAGTGTGACGCGTGTGAGTCGAAGTGTAGCCATTACCAATGCCGCCCAGGCCAATGTTGTCTTTTCGAATGCCGCTCATGTCCAATTGTTGTATTTGGACAATACCTACAGGTAAACATTACAAAATATTATTAATAATGGCGATCTAAAAAATTTAATTAATATTAATGCTAATAATATGAATAGTAATAATACGAAATCAGTCACAATAAATTATTGATAATATTATTATCAATAATTATCAATAATTATTAAAAAAAATTAACCATTATTATCAGTAATGGTAACTTATTACCATTATTGATAATGGTAAATTAATACTCATAATTTACCATTATTCAATTTATAACAAATTAGTATAATCAATTTACAAATTTAACAAATAATTATTATGCTAACGAATAACACATAAATTTAATCAATTACAATTTATTAACAATTAAATTTATTAATAATTATTAACAAAATAAGTATAATAACAAGTTAATAAATGAAGAAATTTAAATGATTTAAAAACACCCCAAAAAATTTAAATTTAATCAATTATATGTTTTATTAACAATTAAATTTTAAAAACGCTTTAAGTAATAATATAAATGAAATTAAAATAATGAGGACGTGGGCGGGAACCCAAGCGCGGACTCCCAGGGCAGGATCGAGCTCGCACCCACTGAGTCGACGTCGAACCGGGGGTTCGAACTCGATCCTGGCGGGTCAACGTCGATCCGCTTTAAGTAAACCCTGGGACCGACTTGTTTTATTTCGAATTCCTAAGTCGACCCCCCCCCACCGACTCACGCTCTCTCTCTCACTCTCTCCGGCGATTTTTTGGGTGATTTTAACGGTGACGGTTGCGGCGGCGGAAGGGGGATTTGTGGACGATGGACGGCGAGGATGCGGGGGGTGACCTTTCTCGGTGGTTTGTTGTGGAGGACGAGGATGCGGGGGTGCATCCGCTAGACGCTCTCGGCGGCGACGGAGGCTTAAGCGGCGTCAATGTCGACGCCGCCGGAGATAGAACGGCCGCCGGGCCGGAGGAGCAACGCCCGGCGGAGGCAGTGGGGCCGTCCGGCCACGACCCCGCCAAGGTTAGCCCTTTTTTTTTGTTTTTGTTTAATTATAGCTTTATTTGTTGAATCTCAATATTTAATTGTTTAAATATTATAATGGTTGTTGAACACGGTCCATTATCGGTTGTTGAATTTGTAATGGTTGTTTAAACTAGTAGATTACTCTTAGTTTACTCGTTCATTTAAAATCGTAGATTCGTCTAATTGTTTAATCTCTATAATTCATTGTTTAATTTTGTACCCTACGCTGTACACATTATTGATTTTTGTTAAAAATTGGTTGTTGAATTTTTAACCCTAACAGCTTTAAACCCTAATCACTGAACCGTAAACTTTTAGGCCATAAACATTATTATAATATTATTAATTATTATATTATCAAATGTAATATTATTGTTAATTCGAAAATAATAAATATTATAATATTACACACTATGAAATAATTAACCCTTAAAACCTTGTAATTTTTAACCCTAAACCCTTAAAACCCTTACATACCCTAAACCCTTTAAACCCTAACATGTAAATCCTTCAATTAATAATTATTATAATATTATTGTTAATTCGAAAATAATACTAAATATTATAATATTACACACTATGAAATATTTAACCCTTTAAACCCTTGTAATTTTGAACCCTAAACCCTTAAAACCCTTACATACCCTAAACCCTTTAAACCCTAACATGTAAATCCTTTAATTAATAATTATTATAATATTATTGTTAATTCGAAAATAATAAATATGAGTATAATATTACACATTATCAAATATTTAACCCTTTAAACCCTTGTAATTTTGAACCCTAAACCCTAAACCTTAAATATGAAACTATTAACCATTACTAAAGGAGGTTCTTAATCATTTTATAAACATTAGGGAGATTGGTGGTTCGTGAGACCCAAGTGCCAAAATTCGTCCCCGCATTTGTTTTTATACACACGGCAGGCGACTGTTGTCCCCCTGATACAGAGCGTACTTGAGGAGGCGGATCCTGAGGGGTTGGCGGAGCTGCGGGGATCATGTTTGGGACACTATTTTCGCCCTGATTGGTGGCGTGGGTCTGTTTCTGGCCTTGCGCTGAACGAGCTTTTAGCGCGCGAGGTTGTATTCCATGAGCCGGTTGCCGACCAGCTCTGGACCACGGGGAGTGATGATTTCATAACCTTCAGGGTGGGCGACACATTCATTCAGTATGGGCGACAGCAGCATACCATGTATACGGGGCTCCGTTTTTCTCCGACTACGGATGTCGACATTTCTGGGCGTGTGTCGCTTCCATCGGATAGCGTTCGAATGCGGTACCGCCAGCTATTTAAGGCGAAGATACCGGTGTGGAGGAGAAAGTTTGAGAAGGAGCAGGCGTTCAGGTATAACTTCTAATCACAATTTGATATAATAAGTATAAATTTCCTAACATGTATATGTTGTTCAGAGAAAGAAAAATATACTCCCTCCCTGATAGTAAACTTGTCCTTTTCCCGTCAGGGACCGGCCGGGCGATGTTCTGAAGGTTGCGAGGGTGCTGACCGCGTTCCATCTGGTGTTTGGGCATGATCCGCGAGCACGCCAGCCGGAGGATTGGATATGGCGGTTGGTAGAGGACACAGAGGCATGGGAGCGGTTCCCTTGGGGACGTTTGTCATGGCAGGTCATGCGCGGATATATCAGACAGTTCCCACGGTGTAGGTACAAACACCGTGACTCCGTGCACCTATACGGGCCCAGCTACGCGATGTGGGTAAGTATGCCAACACAATCTAGTGTATATGTATATTAGGTTTTCCACATAGGTGCTAGTAAACCCCTAAACCCTTAAATTTGTGTTTTGTCAGATCTGGGCGGTTGAGTCGATCCCACCGCTCCGTACGTGGGCGAGGGGCAAGTATTTTGATGAGCCCGCTCTACAGCAGCCGCGGATGGTTGTTCGATTCCAATTGGTCGCAGTACACATGGTCGCATGTGTACAACGTTCCGGTGAGTGTCATAATTTGTTGTTAACAATTATAAATCTTTATTATATGCAACCATACTGCTGTAACCCTTGATTACTGATTCATTATGCATGTTATGTGCAGGACCCTTATATTACTGAGGTTATGCTGCCGACCGAGGTTGAGCTGCGACATCCTTATATGGCTGACACGGACGTCGTTGTCCCACGCAGCTTGGTCTGGATTCCGTTCATCAAGCGGAAGCGTGCGGCACCGTCAGGTGGCAAGGGCGGTAAGAAGAAGAAGTCCAAGAAGACTGCAGGTACGGACCGGGAGCTTTCCCCCCAATCTGGATCGGACGATAGTCCATCCGGCAGTGACGCGCATGGAGTCGCCGACACCGAGCCGCATTGTGCATCTGAGCCCGTGGACCCTATCCCGGAGCACGACCCAGCCGGCCAAAGTGTACCACAGCAGGCACAGGACCAGGGCTATCAGGCATTGATCGCTGCGTTCACTGAGATCGTGGCACAGTCCGAGCGACGCATTATCGACGACGCCGAGCGTCGGCACGCCGCGGCTGCCAGGCGGACGGAGGAACTTATCGATTCGGCGGTGGAGCGCATGCGCGGCGAGGTTCAGCGATCAGTCACCACATTCATACAGGGGTATATACGTGACCGCCGGGCGCCCACTCCAGGCCAGCAGGGGCATGCGAGAGTTGTCCGTGAGGGACATGGAGGATCATCGAGCCAGGACCAGGTGCGAGGTACCCCTGACGTTAGCGAGCGGGATCCACTGCAGGAGGTACGGGAGGTCCCGCAGAGAGTGCCGCGTGTGTCGTCAGAGTCGTTAGACGTGAGCGGCTCACCATCACATGGGCCGACAGATCCACACACCCCACAGACGTGCGCACCCCAGGCCACCTCCGAGGGCACAGTTCACACGGTGACACGACACCCAGGTTATTTTCCAAAACCTAAACACTTTTTTTATCAAGAGAGTCTACTTACGGTTGATCTTCATACCTGATATATGTTTAACACAATGTGCAGGTGATTCACCAAGGATTCACGCGACTGATCCACGCACGCCCCAGACCTGCGCCGACCCTGCCACATCTGAGCCTGAGGGGCCAGTTCCGACGCCAATACCTGACCCAGGTTTGATTGCGAAACTATTTATTTTTTCTGTAAACCCCAGGGCTGTTGTAGTCATTGATATGCATACATGATATATGTTTTCCACTAATGTCTAGGCGCATCCACACGACCAGCGATCGATCCAAGCGCGCCACAGACCGACGCGGACCCTGCCACTACTGAAAGGGCGGTTCACACGCCGATACCGGGCGAGACGGTTCCCGCGTCGAGTATACACCCGACCCACGGCTCCACAGGTATTACTATTTTGATTTCCCAGTATCACCATCATTGTTTGATGTGTGACTCCAGACAATGAACATATAATCTTTTTTTTTTTTTATAGTGACACCCGACTCCCGACTGCACCCACAGCACGATGATATTGTCACTGTCCGGCCGCGTGGATCGGCTGAAAGATCGAGGTTCCGCGTGCGACGGCCCTTCAAGTTGTCGCATCGTTTATTAAGCCCATTCATGCCACTGGTCCGCAGGCGCCGCACGGCAAAGGAGCAGGACTTTTATACCTATACCCTCGAGGATCCACATGCCGCACCGTACGTGGTTCTAAATACTAAACCATTTAATTTTTTCAGTCTCTCTTAACAATCGTGTATTAACTGTTGGTTGGTGATAGGTTGAACGTGGGGGGATGGGTACTAGCTGGACCAGCTTTCTTCAAGACGTGGCTCAACATCAAATCGTTTCTCGAAGACCAGGTATGTATTTCTAATGAAGTATTTTGTTTACGGGTTGATTTTTATATATATTTAAGATAACTGTAAAATAACATTTCATACGTTTCTGGTTCAGCACATAGATGCGTATCTGGGGATCTTGCAGTACGATCCTGGCTGGCTCGGCGTCATCCCCCGCCCGGGTCACACGTACGCCATCATGGATGTCGACTTTCTGGTGGGTCTCCTAGCCTGCACCCACTTCACATTCTACTACGTATTCTTTCTTCGTAATTTTCAAATATCGTAATTGATTTTATTTTAATCACATCAGTCCAGCCTGCTACGCGAGTGTTGGGACGTGGCCAACCGTCAAGTCTGTTTCACGAGGTCCCAGGTCAGACACTTCAGTCTATACGTCACTGCGTGTAAGCCTTCTTGGGGGTCCACAGCACACTGGACCGAGTTAGACGAGGTATGTGGAATACATGTTTGGGTATCTTTGTCGTTAGTGATAAAATAACTCGCCCTATCATTGTACCACGTCTTCTTGTTGCCCGTACAGGTTATATGTCCGTACAACCCAGGGGGTCACTGGGCCATCGTACGGTTGCGGTTCAAGGACCGGCTCATTGTCCTGCACGACAGTCTAGTCGCGGTCCGTGGTTTACACCCCGAGAGAGAGACTGACCGCCTTCAGAAGATGTGGCCATTGCAGAAGATCATGCCGGAGTTGTTAGGCCGTACTGGTTGCTATGGACCGGATTTCGATTATACCAGGGCCAGTCAATGGGACTTCAGGTTCGCTCCTGAGAGCGAAGTGATCGACCAGAAAGACGGCGTCTCGTGCGGACCCATAGCGTTGTTCACAGCAGCAGCTATCGTACGTGGGGGCTTCCCTCGGCCGCCCTTTCCAGATGCAGGCACGATGCGACAGGCACAGGCCTTCGACGTGTGGCGCTTTAGTGCTGACTGGGACCAGGGCCCTTGCCGTACCACTGATGCTCCACCGCCCGCCGAGTTTGACCTCGATGATGGCACGCCGCCCTGAGTTTTACGTTTTTTTCTGCCTGATCACCTTATGTATACCGACTACTGCTCCCTTATGCACATTTTGATCCACACTTATCACCTTGAGTTTTTATTGATCTTATCGTGCCATTGAATTATAATAACAATAATAACAGTAACATATGACCGTCCCATTAATAATAGTTACATACACCCTAATAATAATAAGGAGCAGGCCCGTTTAGGTCAAAACTAAAGTTGGAATTGCAACAGTTCGTCGCATCATGCCCCTCGCCGCCACATGATGCACATATCTGGGGTGTGGACGGTCCATACTCAGATGGTCCAGCGCGATCGGGATTGGGGCCCGGACATCTCTTCCAATTATGGCCCACTAAGCCGCACGACCTGCACCTCTGTCGCCTTCTCGACCTGCGCGCTCCTTCCGGTCCGGATGGAATTCGACTTTCTTTTGGCCGACCGGCCTGCCTCGGGCAATCTGGCGGCAGGCACGTTGCACTAGCAATCCGGGTCGGTAAAATCCAGTCGTTCGGGTGCGGCATCGGATAAACTCTTGGTGTCCATGCACTAGCAATCCCGACTTTCTCTATGAGATGCTTGTATGCACCCGGAAACTGCTGCTTCAGGGTATCCATGTGTCGGTTGTAATCGGCAGTCTTGAATGCATAAGCGGCTTCAGTGAACAAGTCGGTCGCTCGAGTGCCATACTTCTGTAGATTGGACTTGATGTGCACGCAACATAGGACGTGGTGGGCTTGCGGTAACACCTACGCAATCGCAGCTCTAATGGACTTATGACCGTCCGACAATATCAAAACATCTTTCTGCAAGTTTAGTGCCCGGTGTAACTGCAATAGAAACCACCGCCACGTTTCATTCGATTCGGTTGGCCCAACAGCAAATGTGAGCGGGAACAAATTGTTGTTGCCGTCTTTCGTCACGGCCACAAACAGTGTACCCCTGTACTTTCCCTTTAAATGTGTCCCATCAATTGCTATGAAAGGCCTCATCAGTGGCCACCCCGCAATAGAGGCACCGAGTGCGAAGAAGGCCATCCCGAATTTCCCATCCCCATCCAGAACGTAATCCGTAATGGTTTTCTCGTTCGTCTCCTCCAGCATGTGTAAGTACGAATGGATCATCTTAAATGACTCATCGTGATCGCCAAAAATTGAGCAGATTGCGTGGTTTCTTATCTTCCGGGCCATTTCTATCGAGATATTAACGCCCTTACGCTGCAGCTTAGCCTGGATCATCACAGGATCTAGCGTCTTCTCCTCGACAACTATTTCCGATGCATAATAGCTGCCCAAATGTCTCGAGGGGAGTGTCGTCGGTTGTGGCCTGTCTGGGTCTGCGCTGCAAGAATGCGGAACCAATTTGTACACCTTCCAAAGCGATGCCGTTCCACTTGCTCGCATCTCAAATTCGCAATCTTCAACCTTACACCTCACCCAGTACCTCTCCTTATCCGACTTCCACGTGCGCATACCACACCGGGCAGCCACAAGATATTTTGTCAGCATCGCTTGCAACTTCGCCTTCGTTGCGAACATTGAGCCGACCGCGAATGATGAATCCATAGTATCGTCAACGTGCTCATCGACCAGCCTTTCGGGTAAGTCAAAGTGTGGCCGAGGGAGGTTCCACATCCCATGACTCATATCCGGGACAGTGTATACTTCTTCTGTCCTCGTCCAACGTGGATTATGACCAGCTTGCAGCCCTGGACGCCCCTCCCTCTCGATCCGTTCTTGATTCCGCTCTGTATCTCGCACAATACTGTAATAGTACTGAAAATCTCCCCAAGTCATGGGCATACGAAGCTCATCCTCACTCTCCGATCCCGAGCTACTTTCTTCAGCACGGTCTGCATGACCATCGACCTCCAACCGCTCGGTCACTACTGCATCTCCGCATACATTCTCCACCGGCTCCGGCACATCTTCGATCCGCAACTGCCTTCCTCCTCCATGTGCTACACCGCGCCCATATCCTGCAAAATTACCCATACCGCTACTTCCGTCCACATTTCCCCGTACCACTCCGTACCCGTGGCTGCTCCCAGCTACATTTTCATTCCCGTATATATTTATTGTCGGTGTCGGGCCAAATATGTTGTCCATCACGCTTCCAGAATGTAGCTCAACGTACGACATGGTTCTTTGCGCGTCGTAGTTAGTTGAGTTCTGTGTCTCTTGTATCCCTTCAATTCCCAATAATATCTCAAACTTATAGAAAATACTGATGGGGTTAAGCGTTAACTGAGTACTATGGATACCAAGTAATCTCATGTAATGCAGCGTTAACATTTCTAAATTATTCATATTACGATGGATTTACGCAGCATTGCAAAATAAAACTTACGGTTTCGGCCTTGCTCTTCCTCTTCGTGTGGATGTCACTCGCCCTGGTACCATGTGCTACCGGTCAGTGACTCCCAGAATGACATTGCTACGTTTAGTCAATCACCCACACCTAATAACACATAAATTAACAATAATAATATTAGTAATATTACTACTAATAATAAATAATATTATTACCAATAATATTAATAATAGTAATATAATTAGTTATAATAATAATACTAATAATAATATAAATAATTAATAATATTACAAATAATAGTAATAATACTAATAATAATAATATTAAATTATAACCGAATTCAATAACCACTTCAATAAAGAAAATAATAATGCTGATAAAAAAATAATAATAACATTAATAATAACAATAAGAATAAATTAATAATAACAACAGTAATAAAAATAATAATACTTATTAATAGTAATAATAATAATAATAATAGTAATAAAATTAATAGTAATAAATAATATATTATAACTGTTATAATAATAATAAATAATTATACTTAATATTAGTAATAAATAATAATAATAATAATAATAATAGTAATAAAATTAATAGTAATAAATAATATATTAAACTGTTATAATAATAATAAATAATTATACTTAATAATAGTAATAAATAATAATAATAGTAATAATAATAATAATTAATAGTAGTAATAAAAATAATAGTAATAAATGATAATATTATGACTGTTATAATAATAATAATTATTAGTACTTAATAATACTAATAAAAAATAATAACATTAATAATAACGATAAATAAATAATAATAATAATAATAATAGTAATAAGAGTAATAAAAATAATAATACTTATTATAATAGTAATATTCATATAAACAATAACAATTATAAATAAATAAATACTAATAATAATATTAGTCCTACCAATGAAATAAATAATAATAATAATAATAATAATAATAATAATACTACTAATAATCCTAATAATAAATACTAATAACAGTTAAATAATACTATTAAATAATAATACTAATATTACTCCTACCCTAAACCGAAATAAAACAATAATAATAATAATAATAATAATAATAATAATAATAATAATAATAATAATAATTAGTATCAATAATAAATAATACTAATAATAAATACGAATAACATTTAATTAATGCTATTAAATAATAATAATACTAATAATAAATAAATACATTAATAATAATAATAATAATAACAACAGTTAAAATAAATAATATTAATAATAATAATAATAATAATAATAATAATAATAATAATAATAATAATAATAATAATAATAATAATAATACCAACGAAAATATGAAAACAAACAAATTAAACCTTAGTTGTTCTACTGTAATGATAATTAACAACATAAAACATAAAATTTAAGAAATAAATCCTAAAAATTAAGACTGTTTCGGCATTTTTAATACTAATATACCATATTTTTAACTAAATTAATATTACTCATTGTGCTACTAACAATTACACATCTATATTTGGTATTAACATAAACACAAACAACACAAAAACAACATTTTAAACTAATACTACAACATATTTAACTACTCACTGCATTTAAGCACTTAATAATCGGAATTACTAAACAAAGCATACTAAAAATTATACCTCACAGCAAAATTGAGGCCGTAAACAGCAACAATGCCCTTGGATCTCAAGGCTCCCTTCCAAAATGCAGCAACAATACTCCCTTCAAGTTTGAGAAATGAAGCTGTGCATGTGTGCAACTTAGATCCGAAATTTATTGACTTCAAATTAATGGTGGGTGGTCAGCAATTATTCCAGGGTCGGAAGCGGGTTCGACATCGAACCCACTAGGGTCGAGACGACCACCACTGACCTCCGGTCCCCACAAATGGCAGAGAATCTTAGGAAGGGTCGACTTCGACCCCAAAGGTTCGACTACGACCCGGGGTTCGAGGATCTTCGACGGGTTCGTCAATGTCACGACCCCGACCCCGGGTTCACGTGCCGGGTTCGTCAATGTTACGACCCCGACCCCGTGTATCTTGGGCCCACCATACCACCCACGTGTCCCTCCCGTTCGTGCTGACTACACCCAGGGACCGACCCCGACCCTCTCTAATCTCACGAACCCGGGTTTCTTAATCCCCATTATTAATTAAGTCCGGGTTCGACTTCTTCCACAGGGTTCGACGTCGACCCTATTGTCGACCCAGGGTCGTTTTTGACTTTTCGGGCATAAAAGTATAGGTTTTTTGGCGGCGGTCAAAAAAGATAATGGCAGGCACCTGACAGGGTACTGCAATTTGGAACCCATTGAATCACCTCATAGTCTTGTTCCTGAAAAGGTAAACCTGTAAGCTTCGGGTTTGGCTGTCAGATTCGCACACACGACATCTGGATTTGGAAGCCGACTTTACACATTTTTTCACCACCATGTCAAGCTCTTCATATACAGTATGTTAGCATAAAAGATTTAAAAAAAAAAAGAAAAGAAAAGAAAACGTACTCCAAGTTCCAACTACCCAACTACTTCTCCATCTCATAGTATTTTTTACATACCAGCTTTTCATGCAGTTCAATGCACATTTTAAACCATCAATAACTCATGTTTGGTATAAGTAAAAAATTTAAAAGTTCGATATTTAAAAACTACACAACGAGACGAATCTAACAAGATCTCACTTGATTATATTTTAACTTGTATAACTATAATAGAACTTTAATTGAAAGTCTGTTTGTGAATAATAACATATTATCAAACGTAAAGAAGATTACGAGACAGATGTAGTATATAAACATTTGATTCATAAAAATAAATTAAGAAAATAAAAATGCGAGTAGTACTAATCATTTACTTATACAGCTGTTTTATAATTAGAAAAAAGGAAAAATTATTTAAAAACCCCCAACAGTACCACCACCTTATTCCTCCAAAATACCCACAAAAATTTCTATTCCTTTCAACCCCTGGAGAGAGAAAATTTTCAAAAAATATCAATTTTACCCTTAAATCACCAAATTAAGGGAAATAATGTCAAAAAATGATTTAAATAGTTTAACACTTCTCTAAAAAGTGCCCAAAAACACACCCCCTCTAAAAATTTGGTATCACAGCATAAGTGTCGATTTTAGGGCTTATGGCTAATGACGGATTAAAAGATAATCAAAACGCAATTAAATTAAATGAAAATATTAATTATGAAAAATTCTTAATAATTGACATTGAAAAGAAAAATATATTCAAAAACCAAACTAAAGATTGTAAGATCTGTAAACAAAATAAAATAAAAATTAAAAGAGTAAAACTCAAGAAAAATAGAACCTTTAAAAACTATTGCGAACTAATCGTAAGGTTAGAAGCTTTAAGACAACACTTAAAAACTCATGAATAAAATGTTAACAAATAAAAATATGGATATACAAAGAAGTCTTCAATCAATTGAAGTAAAACTAGATAAGTTAGAATTATTAGGAAAACAAAATAATACAAATCTTAAAGTAATATTAGAAAACCAAACATACTTATCAACCCAATATGATAAATCATCTAGTGGAATGAAAAACTTATCTAAAACCATAACAACACTTCAATATGAAAGTTCTAAACTAGTTAATGATGTCCCAAATCCAAGAAAAATCATTAACCATAGTGAAGAATTAAAACAACTACAAGATAAGGTTGAAAAGCTTGATAAAGAAATAAAGGAAATTAAAAATATTGTTGAAAACAATATTGAGAATGTAAATGAAATGTGTAACAAAATCATAAAAATTATTAAAGGATAATGGAAACAGCCTTGAAAGAAATTAAAGAAACAATAGAAAACTTTAAACAAGAAATTAATAATAAATTTAAAGAATTAAATAAAGAATTAGTAGAAGTAAAACTAAATATTAATAATCTTCATAAGAAGATTGGTGAAATAACAGATCATAATAGAACAAATAATACAAATATTAGTCTAATTGATAAGAAAATAAAAGAGCTAGTAACAACTGAAATACTAATGAAAAAAATTGATGATGTACATGTTCAAATGGAAAACATGAAAAAATATCAAGACCCTGCATTAAGAATAACTATTGAAAGCATAGATGAAAAACTTGAAAGAATACAAGCTGTTAGAATGCCTGAAGATAATACAATAAAACAATTAGCTGAACAAATTGCAAAATTACCTGCAGAAGCTAGAAGGAAAACTAAACCACAAGAAAAACTAAATTTTTGGGTTGTAAAACCAGACGAAAAATATTTACAAAAATGAGTAGGAGATCCTTTTCTCTTACAAATGAATCTAAAAACAGTCTAGTAGAAAGAAGCAATTCTCAAAGGATTGAAAGCTCAAACTTTGAAAAAACCTTAATAGATAGAATGTTTAGAGAGGCCAACAATAATTGAAGAAATAATTGACCCTGATATTGAGTTTGAAAACTTTAAGAAAAGAACATTGATCCAATTGGAACCAAGGTTATTGTATGACCAAAGATTCATTCATTGGAATACAGGTTATTACAAATACCATTACACAGAACCAATAAGCTGTCTAAAAGATGACAAAAAATTAATAATATTAATAAGCAATAATGAAGCAATCAGACTTCAAAGACAATGACAAAAATACATGCATATGGGACTAATCTCCATAGGAGTAAAAGGTTTAACGAGAAAAAATTTAGGAACTAAAGTCCTAATGACTGTCCTAGATACAAGGTGGACTAATCCAACCCAAGCTATCATAGGATTAATGGAAATTGATATGAACCCTAATGTGGGAGTATGTTATTTGGCACCAGATTATATGATACAAATAACATATTTTATGAGGCATATCCAAATAGGAATTCAAACTGTAGGATATGAAGAAATGGAAACTGGTCACAACCTAATGATATATGTAGGCTTCTTAGAAAGAATCACAAACAATGGTCAAACCAGGCATAAAGCAAAAATTGAAACTGTGGTAAGTATCATAGGAAGTGAGGGAGTAAAAATGATAGGACCAACTGAAATACCATCAGAAGAAAATGCGGGAAAAAATTGGGATCTATCAAAATTCTTTGAAAAACCAAATGTTAAAAATTTAACTCCAAAAAATGTAAACTACTTCATTAACTCCAGAGGAGAAACGTCAGTAAGATTTAATGATTATGAAACCGCAAAACGACCAATAGATTTCACAGAAGAAGAAGGTCAGGAGGATGAATAAGCAAATGAAAAAGGTTTATTGTAGAAAAACCAGTAACAAATAACTATGTGAACTATGAAGGAAAACATATCTTCCACCCTAGTGAGGATGAAGTGGAAAGAATTGCTAAAGACATACAACATATTTGTTTAAAAACAAGAAACTTTGAAAACTTTAAGAAAGGAAAAATTTTAAATAAAAGAGAGTACCATGACAGGTATGAAAGCGTTTTCTCACAACATGTGCATTCTGCCTTGACTAAAAAATTTAAAAATAAAGGAATATTACCTCACAATTGTCAAGATTGTAAAATTGATCTCGATAGAAGACACTCTAATAAATTAACACATATGATCCATTTAGTAGAATGCCCAAAACATAGTGGATATTTTGAGAATTGGATAGAAAATTATGAAGAAATGATAAGAGAAATATCAAAACTAAATGAACAAAAACAAGAATTAAAGGATAAAATGAAAAGAAAAAATAAAGAATGGAAGAATAATTTAGAAGACATTATTGAGAAAGAAGTACAGAAAAGATTACAAAAAATACAAATAAAAGAAGAACAACAAGCAGACATCGAAGCTCACTTGTTCTTAAAAGAAAACTCACCAGAAGAATGACAAAGTTCTGAAAACACATTAATGGAACAATATATGGGAGACCATATGTCCTTACATTCTGAAAAAACAAATAAAACATCTAAGGAATTCATGAACCAAGATATTGTAATGAAAAATACAGGAGACAGTATAACAAGAGTCCCTGGAACTCCATTTGCCTCATATCAAAGAGGAACTGAGTGGAGACCTGGAACTAATTATACTGGAAATAATTCTAGACACTCAATAACACATGTTCATCCAGAATATCCTTATGGAAAAGTACAACCTGGAATGGTAACAAAACCTAGAGGAATTAGGCAACCTTTAGAACGAGAATATTATCATAATCCAGCAATATTAGAAGTGACAAATGTAAGCCCTCAAGAATGGGGCTCAGTAATTGCAAATGGAAAAACATAGTTGTGGCTGATTACATCAAAAACAAAAATGATTATAATGATACAGCTGAATCAATGTATGGATATCTTGAAACCTATTTAGGAGAATTCGCACAGTCAATGTGAGAAGTATTTAAAAGAGACTATCCAATGGATTATCAAGACTTAATAGAAAGAGGACCAAATCCTTATAACTTTATAAATAAAATATCAAGTCTAATAACGGGTGAAGATGGAAATTCAGGACATATAACAACACAAATGGATGCCTTAATCCATCTAGACCAGATGCATTTAGATGACTTGTATGGAACAGTAGACTTTTTAAATGAATACATCTATTATACAGGCCTAGCAGAAGGTGCTTTTAACCAAGAGTTGGGAGAAAAATTATTTATGAAAATACCAAGACCAATTGGTCAAGATATTCAAGATACATGTAATAAAATGGTTGAAAAGAATCCTCAACAATGGACTATTAGTATGAGGGTTGTCCATGTGGTAAAAATATTAAAAGATAAGTGTACAAATATAATAGCACAAAAACAACTTAAGAAAACCGATTATTCATTCTGTAAAAGCATATACACTCCTCAACGATATGGTAGGCCAGAGCCATTAAGGAAAAAACCTAAATTCATAACAAGAAAGAAATATTTCATAAAACAATCAAACAGTAGAAAACCTTTCTTAAAACAAAAACATCACGTCAGAAAATATAATCCTAGTAGAAATTATACAAAGAAACTTGCTTGTTTCACATGTGGTGATGAAAGTCATTTGGCAACAGCATGTCCTAAAAGAAAAAACCAACATTCTAGACAGGCAATTCTTACAGAATGTATACAACAAGATATATTAGATGTGGACTCAGATGTTTCTGATACTGAAACAACATATAGTATAGTAACGGTAGAGGAAAATGTTATAGAAGAACAAGAGGATAATGATCCCTATGAATTGATAAATATGCTTGCAAATGAAAACTCGTATAATGGTATCACATATAGAGAATATATGATGCCATATGAAACTGAGTATATGATGAGAGAAATTAATGAATGCGAAAACCATAATTGGCTTTTCAAGGTAGGCACTGATTCTACACCTTGTATAAAATGCTCTTATTATCCATCAAGAAAACTTAGAGCTAAATGTACAATATGTCACGTAGAAATATGCCAAATATGCTTGTTAAAGTATTATAAAATTAAATTCCCCGAGAAATGCCAATAACAAAAATTGATGATAATTATACATTCATCACAAAAAGAATAGATATAATTGAAAGAAAACTTTTTGATTTACAAGGTATAATGAATCTTAAAGAATTGAAAACCAGAATTGAAAACATAGAAGAAATCTTAGAAGAATATAATATGTTAAGTCCTAAAAATACGGGAAATAAAGGAAAAGAAGTTCCTGAAGAAGAATCTAATGATGAACAAAATCCTAGTACAGAGTACATGTTAACACAAAACCCTGAGTACATACCTGTGTGCCAAGATCCTTCATCATTAACTACACTAAGGGTACCAATAATCTTTAAATTAAGAGAATTGGTATTCCGTACTAATGCGATAATCGATACAGGATGTACTAGAATAATAATAAATGAGAAACTTATCCCAGAACATCTACAGAAAAGCTTAGCAAAACCCATTAAATCAGAATTGATGGATGGAAGAATCTCATATACAACAAAACAACCTATTTCAGGTAGACAGATATTCTTTGAAACCAATTGTGGAATATCAGAACCCTATGGAGTTCCAGATAGTTCATATATAAAAGAATTAGTAATAAATGCAGATGTAATCTTAGGATTACAATTCTTCTTACAAAATAATGGAGGATTATTTATTACAAAAGATTATATCCAAATTGTTGAAAAAGCAACTTTGGCAATGTTTGCACCTAGTATTAGTAATGCGAGAACCAAGCTTTTAACAACATCAGAGTTGCGAGAGAAGCGTGGTGGAGCCCCTACTAATACAAAAACAAAAAATAAAAAACTTTTAAAAGACAAAGATATTGAAAATTGTAAATGCAAAATAAAAGGAGCATGTAAACAAACTTGTAAAGAAAACATACAAATTACAGAGTTTGAAGAAGAATATATTCCTGAAACTCCAAAACTGAAAGAATTAATAAGTATAACTAGATTTAAGCCTGAAGAAACCATAACAAAATGGATTGAGAGGTTAGAAAAGTCCCAAATTATTGGAGATAACATCCAGAAATATTGGGAAAAAGATAGAACAATATGCAGCTTGAAATAATAAATCCAGAATTGAGAATCTCAACTGCAGAAATAAATCCTACAAATCTGGATATAGCAGATTTCAAAATGCATATTGATGAATTAAAAGCTTTAAAAGTAATTAGAAAATCAAACTCCAGACATAGGTCTGCAGCTTTTATTGTAAGAAAAACATTCTAAAATTGTAAAAGGAAAATCAAGAATGGTCATTAATTATAAAAGACTTAATGACAATACAAAAGATTTTGCTTACAATATACCAGATAAAACAGTTTTAATAAATAGGATTCAGGACTCAAAAATGTATAGGAAATTTGATTGTAAGTCAAGATTTTGGCAAGTAAAAATGCATCCTGAGTCAGTCGAATGGACTGCATTCACATGTCCAGAAGGTTTATTGGAATGGCTAGTAATGTCATTTGGACTAAAGAATGCACCAGCTATATTTCAACAAAAAATGGATAAAATATTTAAACCATACCAAAAATTTGTTTTAGTATACATTGATGACATTCTAGTATTTTCAAAAAATAGTACTGAACATATGAGTCACCTCGACACAGTGTTTAGGCTATTCGAAAAGCATGGAATAATCATCTCAAAGAAAAAGATGGAAATTAATAAAACTAAAATAGCATTCCTTGGGGCAGAAATTGGAAAAGGAAAAATAAAACTCCAAGATCATATTGCTAAAAAGGCTATAGAATTTCCTGATAAAATGGAAGATACAAAACTATTACAACAATTTTTAGGATTGGTTAATTATGCTAGACCATACATTAAAAACTTATCCTCATTAACAGGATCATTATATAATAAACTGGGAAAAAACGGTTAAAGATATTTTAACCAAGAAAATATAAAAAATGTACAAAAAATTAAAGAAGCATTAAAAACACTTCCGGAATTGGTTTTGCCAGAAGATAGTGATTATCTTATTGTGCAAACTGATGGATCACATGAAGGATGGGGAGCTATCCTTTTGCGAAAAAAGGATGTCTACTCACCTAAAAGCAAAGAAGAAATTTGCTAATATGCATCAGGAAAATATAGAGAAAAGGGTAACCTTTCCCTAATTGATGCAGAACTATTAGCAATAAAATACGCACTCGATAAATTCGAACTGTTTCTAACAGGAAAACCAGGATTTACAGTAAGAACTGATTGTGAGGCCATCGTAAAATTTCACAGCCAACTCCAAGAAAAAAGATCAATGTCCAGGAGAAGGTGGTTGAATTTTACAGATGTTATTAGTCAGAAAGGCTACAAAATAAAATTTGAACATATTAAAGGAGAAGATAACAAAATTGCTGATATATTATCTAGAATTCTGATTAAAGAAAGAGAAAAACCATTATATGATACTGAATTTAAAAACGAATCAATTGATAATTATGATGAAAATGATGAGGAAAAATATAAATTAAAATGGGATCAATTTTATATAGAGGACTGGAATATTGAGAATTGAATAATATTGTTACAGGAATGGCAGAAAACTCCCAGAAAAACTCTCTGAAAACCAGCAATGAAAATGGAGTAAAAACCACAGGGATGGTAAAAACCCCAGAGGGATATTACACAATCCCTTCTAAAACCATCCTCCCAGAAGGAAAGAAAAAAGATAAACTCCCAGAAAAATGAGTGAAAATCTGCTTTGGCAGAAGAGCAGAAATTGGTAATAATGTAGAATTAATTTTATTTGATAACATGAAGTACATGCCTATCACAGGGTCGAACTACACAGAGGAACAGATCTGCCTTTGTGATAATATCTGGAGA
Organism: Hygrophila difformis; assembly: GCA_030278955.1. Classification (NCBI taxonomy): domain Eukaryota; kingdom Viridiplantae; phylum Streptophyta; class Magnoliopsida; order Lamiales; family Acanthaceae; genus Hygrophila; species Hygrophila difformis. Next base: position 42,717,775 of record JAOANR010000011.1, read on the forward strand.
GCATCCTTTGACAAAAACAACAGCAGGTATATTGTTACTTGTCTCTCTGATCTAAGCATGTATTTCCAGAATTCAACAACATAAAACCATTTTTATATTATGTAGTCTATGAAGGCTATAAAAAATGAATTTATGATAAAAATGATATTTTACCTCTTAATGAAGACAATGAAAAACCTCTTCATAAAGGATTCTATGATATAATGTCTGCAATTCAATTTGCAAAAACCACATTGGCCCCAGATTTCTTTGTAAGCCCAAGTTTGAAAAACATTGTTGATGGTTTGAGGCCAAAAACCCAAAATCCTATAGGCCCAGTCCAATATTCAATTGGACATTCTTCTAAAACCCACATTGTGTTTTGTGACCATTGTGAAAAAATGGCCAAAGAAGTCTGTAAATATGAAGCCCAAAAGGCCGAATGGTTGCAGAATTTTGAAAACCAAAAAATGAAAACCCTTAAAGCAGAGGCCCAGATTGAAAACCTCACCAAGAAACTTGAAATCCTTCAAAACCAAAATGAGAAATTGACCTAAAAAATTGTGTCCCTTACACTGAAAACACCAAAGCCAGAAGAAAAACCAGTCTATGGTCCAGAACCCAAACCCACCAGTTCTATGACTGCAGTAGAATTGGCAAAAGCCTGAATGCAGCAAAACCAGGAAAATTCAACTCCTGAGGTCTTTAAGGATCAAAAGTTTGAATCTAGTCCGTCTCAAACGGCAGACGGTAAAGACGAGTCAAGTCCGTTGATAATTTTGAACCAAACCAGGAAAGTTCTAACCCTGAGGTCTCTAAGGACCAAAACAATGAACTAAGCCCATCTAGCCCGGTAGATGGTAAAAGCACATTAATTCCGGTTATGGCTGGTAGTTTGCCAAAAACTATGAGTCCAGTACAGACTGGAAAATTTGAAAACCTCAGTGAAGAAGAAATTCTCCATGAGCTTGAAATGGAACTAAGACCTACTTTTGCTGAGACAATGGCAGCCAGGAAAAATGGAAGATATGGTGCACTGGTAGCATTAAGGAAAAATGAAGCAAAATACCAGGCCAATAAAATTATAAAAAACCAGAAAAAGAAAGTGGTGGTCCCCCTTATGATGAAGAATATTAGGAGAGCCACGCAGAAATGAGCTGGAATTCACAATAAATACCAGCATGTGAAGAAAAGAATCCGGAAAAGAAGAAGTCAAGAAGAAAACAAAAATGCTAGTAGAGCCAAAAGCACCACTAACCATGTGAAATAAGGAATCCGAGGCGTATAAAACCAAAAAGCAGACAAGAGCCATGTGACTCTTGGAAAACCGTGTGAAGTGGGCACTAGGCCCCTCTATATTTAATTATTGTACAAATTTTCATCCGAACCTTATCTGATAGCTTTGCCACTTGGCACGTTTTTATTGGGTGTTGTGGATTGCTTAGATAACATTTCCATCTATAAATAGAGGGATGGTCTTCACTTGTAACACACACACACTCACTTTGCTCTCTCTCTCTCTCTCTCTCTCTCTCTCTCTCTCTCTCTCTCTCTCTCTCTCTCTCTCTCTCTCTCTCGCTTAAGGTTTTTGAGACTGCACTCTTGCTACTCTCGAAAGCTCTTTTCTCTCTCTAATTCTCTTGTATTCCCAACCCTTTCAGTAATAAAATTTCAGTTTGTAAAGAAAGATCCGGTGTGGATTGTTTCCTATTTTCTTTACTTTCTGAAATACAGGGGCCCGTCTGAACGGGAAAGTTTCTCCTCTCTCAAGGTATAGGTTAACTTATGATTTATGTTATGGTATGATTGTCTTATGTGTGGATGATAATGTTATAAACATAAATACGTAACCTTTTAAAACTTAATTGATGAGATATGCCATTAGGGGAGTAAAACAAAAATTTAAAGGGCTTCATGCCTTAAAAGCTGTAAGAAAGACTCGTTAGGGGAACCACAATTCAGGGATGTTTGTTAAACATGATGATGTTTTGTTATTATTGTGTCCCTTTTGATTTGCCCATTAGACCCCCTGCTTACATTTCAGATCTAGGTCTGAATAATTCTAATTTGAATTTGAAACCCGAAACAGGCCCAGAGAAATGTCTCATCAGTAAAAGTAATAAGTGGATTGCGGACTTAATGTTTATGATAATATTTCCATAACAAAGGACAATCGGACCCATAACACATAATCAGAAAATTAACACGACCAAGAGAATAATAGGAGATGACAAGTACCTAGTAAGACATCACGACATATAAGTTTTTCGCGTACAGAAAATCAGTGTTTGAAAACCTCTTGAAATAATTAATATCTTTTATCAAAACAAATGGAGAATATGAATAAAACTGTTGAAAACCCTAAAATAGATTTGTTTAAAACAGAATCTTTTAAAAACACAGAAACAAGGTTTGTTATTGTACCTTACCCGAAAACACACTTTCTATGCCAAGAATGTGAAAATTGGCTTATCAGAATGATGAATAAGCGAAATCAAATAGACATGATTTGCAGGAAACAAAGATTGTTTGAAAATATTATAAAATGGAAAGTAACAAAAGAAGTTGAATTTCTAAAAAATGAAATAGAAATTCTAGAAAATAGTTATCAAAAGCATACAAAAATTTATAATGTTTTTGAGAAATTACGGGATAACCATATAGAAAAATGTGAAAACCATTTCATAACATGTGAACTTGAAGAAAAAATGTTTAAAAAATTACAAGAAGAACGTTAGCAAGAAAAAACTGATTTGAAAATGGAAGTACAAACACTTTTTGATATTTGTCCAGAATATGGAAACTTGGAGAAACTATGTGGAATATTGAAAAAGAAATAAAAGACCTTAAAGACGCAATCTCAAGGTTAACAGAATACAAAGAAAACGAGGAAGAAGACGCACATGAACTCATATATGTGTTAAACCGTGATGAAGAAATAAAAAATATTTTAAATTCGGTTTACATATATGAAGAAGTTATAAGTTACCAATCAACAGACCTCGAAACAAAAATAGAAGAGTTAAACACTTCCAAAACGAACTTTATTAATCATATCAGAAATCAACATTAAAAATGACCCATAAAACAATAAGAAACTACAGTAAATGGGAGAAAACTGCGATTGAAAGATATCGCATTAAAAAAGAAATTGTAAAAATCCAAATCGAAGCAAAAATAAAATGCTTGCAACTCTTAAACAGAAAAAATCTCATAATAGAAGAATTAGATTTAAGTTTTTGGATAAACGATGAAATCAACAAACTACATGCATATGAAAAGGGATTAGATTGGGAAAGAAAACAGTGGCATGTTAATTATACCGGTTAATCACAATTAAAACTCCTAATAAAAAATTAAAACTGCTAATATAACCAAATATCCAGAAAAGATATTGAAATTTAGCATAAAAGTACTGAAATCAGAACAAGATGTATCAAACTTGTAAAACAAACGTACTGGACTTAACCAGGGGCATGTTTGTCAAATTTATAACCTCTCACCTCCATGAAAACGACATTAGGTACCTAAAAGGAATAAAAATTCCTATAGGTACTGAACAAGTAAGAGAATATGAATGGGAGGTATTTTTAAATAATTTGCCCTTAGAAAAAGAAAAAGAAAAAAAAAGGAAATGTAATGATTGTATTGAAAATTGAAAAATGTGTTAAACTAGAGTATTGATGTAATAAGGGGTTCAACAAAAGGCGAATTGTAGTATGAAGCAAGGTTATCAAGATTAAAAATAACATCATTATAACCAAAACCACAAAGAGTTAGAGACAATAAGTAATTTATCGGGAAAAAAAGTGTAGGATTGGATCGCTCAGCGATCCTACCGATCCCACCCCGATCCTACCAGGCGATTCAGATTGTTCTTCCTGGATGGGATCGTAGGATCGTGCGCTCCTACGATCAGGATCACGATTTTGATAACTATGGTATGAAGTATGAAAGGGAAGTTGGCCCAATAAAATTGGTTTTAATTAAATGAAGATTGAAGATCAATTCGGTTACGATACAACCCAATCTCTTTAGGAGTAAACATATGCAAACATCACATAAAATGTTTTTCCATCACATATTATCCAATCACACAAAACATATCACAATTTCATCCATCACATAATATAGCTCTCACATCACATAAAGGTTATGCAGCCTAGAGCACCCTATCTCCATCCGAGTGAAGAGAATGCATTAGAAAATGTAAAGGCGGTTTAAAATTAAAATGTGGGTTGGTTTCAAGTTGCGGATGGGGTTGGCCTGTCTCAATTGTCTTAACATATACTAGTACTACTAGTAGACTTCATGATACATGTGCATGGAAAGAAAGAGTTCTGGAGCTGGTAAGCTGGTTGGGTTTGCCGACCTTGTATCTATACTATAGAGATTAGTCTATGGGTGATTAATGAGCAGTGCTACTCGTAATCGACTCGGGACTCGGCTCGGAAAAAACTCGAATCGTACTCGACTATTGCTACTCGAGCTCGAGCTCGAGCTCGTATCAAGTCAAGCTCTATATTTTAGTACTCGGGCATTTTTGAGCTCGACTCGACTCGATAACACCATTGACATACATTTTAATTAATTTTCATCCCATACTTTCCGTCACACTCCACTCTATATTTTATTAAGAAATATGTCACTTATTTAAAATATCTAAATGAGGAAAAATAGTTACTCTTTAAAAATTAAAATATATTTTTAAAGAATTTTAGTTCTATCTTAACTGTACAATAATTAACACAATACAAATAGCAAATTAAATTGTGTTTTTTAAGCAATGGTTAAAAATTAAAAATCAATTGTTAAGAAAAAATAAAATAATATTCAAACTTAAGCTACCAATTCGACCTCGAGTTTAGGAAAAAAAAAAACTCACGAGCTATTCGAATTCGATGATACTCGAATATATGTCGTCAAGCTCAAATAACATAATACTCGAGTTCCGGTTCGTTTCGAAAACACCCCTAGATTTAGACCACCTGCGACGAGGGTTGTAAAAGAATCAAATAATTTTGGTTCGATTCGTGATTCGATTTGAAATTATTCGAAATTTTGATATTCGATTAATATTTGATTCGATTCGGTATTCGATTTTATATAAAATAATATATAAATATATAAAATAATTTTGCTAAATAATTTAAAATTTTAATTTTAATGACTATATTTTCTAATTGATATAAATATATTTATAAATGATATTAAAATATTAATCTATAAATTGAATTAAATATTTACTTAAAATTAATTTTATTAAAAATTAAATTACCTTATAGAATAATTCAATTCGATTCGATAATATTCGAAAAGCTTATCAAATCAAAGTGAATACTGGAGTATTCGATTCGATTCCTAGCTAACATCGTCGCCATCGCTTATGTCTAAGGCAACAGTAACAGTGCCCACTCCTGGGACTCCCAACTCCCGTACCCTCCTCTTCAGCTCACAAACTCACAAGTCATAGTAAATCACTATTCACTAGTACAGTAAGTACTATTATCCCATTTGCTGCCCCTTTCCTCCCTTACAAAAGCTGCACACGTGCGCCTCTCCCTGTCTCGGTTACTCCACCTTAATTCACTTTTCACCTCCAATAGAAAAAAAAAATAAAAATAAAAAATAAATAGATACGTTATTTTTCTTTTTTAAAAATTCAAATCAATAATTTTTCTATTTTATTATTAGAATAATTCACTATAAATATTAATTTTATCCAAATCAATCCCTTATTCACTGATTATGTTCTAATTACTGACATGAAAATGATTTATATTTAAATCTGACACGTGGGCACCTTTTCCTTTTATCTTTTGTCAATTCAGTTATAAATTTTATTTTGTTCCATTTAGTTCTCTACTCAAATCAGTTATTTTTATATTAATTGGTCTCCAATCTTTCAAATTATTTCATTTCAGGCTAGAACCTTAATTTTTTTTTATTACTACTAATTCATTTATCAAATAAATGTCCAACATATTTTCGTAAACAAAATTAAACATCAAACCTCATATTGGGTTTGACAGCCTTGTTAACGGGTCTTCAAAGTTCCGGAATTTTACTAACCACCCGATCGTAACCGATTGTTCATTGGTTCTGGTTTCTTTCAGCAACAATTAGCACAACCTTACTTTGTTTGCTACCTTAGAACGTAGCAACGTTTGAGTAAATTATTTAATTTTAATTTTTTGGTAAATAATTTTATTTTATTTTTTGGAAAGTTATGGATGCAGGAAGCATGGACAATAAAATTCAGACTATTTTTAATATTTTAAATAATATTTGAATAATATTTTAATATTTTTTTAATAAAATAAAGGCTTCTTGTATCCATTACCTTAAAAAATTCAAGTTAAATCATTTACTCAAACATTGTTACGTCCTAAAGTAGGAAACAAAGTAAGGTTGTGCTGATTGTTGCTGAAGGAAACCAAAACCAATGAACCATCGGTTGCGGTCGGATGGTTAGAGAGAGTCCGTAAAATTCCGATACTTGGAAGACCCGATAACAAGACAGTCAAACCCAATGTATAAGGTTTGGTGTTTAATTTTATTTACGAAAATATGTTGGACATTTATTTGATAAATGAATTAGTAGTAATAAAAAAATTTAAGGTTCGGGGTCTGAAATGAAATAATTTGAAAGGTTGGAGGTCAATTAATATAAAAATAACTGATTTTGGTAGATTATTAAATGGAACAAAATAAAAATCTATGACTGAATTGACAAAAGATAAAAGAAAATGGACTAATATTATGCACACGTGTCAGATTTAAATTTAAACCCTTGCCACATCGACAATTAGAGCATAATTAGTGAATAAATGACTGATTTCGACATAATTAGTATTTGTATCGAATTGTTTTGATAATAAAATAGAAAAAGGACTGATTTAAATTTTTAGAAAAGAAAAAATAAGCATTTGTCCTTTTTCTACTAAAAAAATACTACTACCAGTCTATTTTTTTTGCGAAACAATACTACTACTACCAGTATAGATAAAACTACTACTACTACAAATTTGCGAATAATAAATTAGTGGGACGTTGAGGTTTGATTTTTTATTCACTTTATAGGATGGTGGAATTGGATATTTGTGGTTCGAAATTTGCAGTTCAAGAATCTGAAAATATATGGACTAAAAATAGTAGTATAAAAATAGAATTTTGATTACAAGTATAGTGATAAATCCCTTTCCCATTTCATTTGTAGACTACTCCCCTGCTTTCTTAAAAGGACCAAAACCAAAGGACATCATCAACCTCTTGTTTCTTTTGCGATTTCCTATAATATCAAAATATTTGTACTAAATGAGGGAATAACCAAACCCGAGGCCTAGATTAGATAAACGGATTTCCTATTACACCCCCCAAAAAAGAATCCCGATGTCGTCGCCCCCGGACCTACTCTAACTCCACCACTTACTACCACCGCTTCACCGTCTCCGCCAGTTTCCCTATCCTCTCCGCCACCTCCGCCGGCACCTGCTTAGCCGGTTTCCTCCCGGTCGCCCGTCGGAAATCAAACCCCAATGCCTCCGACACCTCCTCGGAGCTCCACCCGCCTTTCCGGAGCGTCTCCGAAAACCGATCCGCCTTCAAAAGCAGGGCATCCAGAACGGCCTGGTTATCGATCAGAACCATTTCCCCCTCGAAGAATCCGGCCGCTGACACGTCGACGATCTCCGACACGTCCGATTCGGACCATCCGCCCTCTTTCAGGACCGACCCGATTTGGCCGACGTACCCGTCGACCCATTTTGGTAATTCGGATTTTGGTATGTCGGTGTATAGCCTGTCCGGGGAGGAAGACGACGAGGATGACGAATTTGAATTCCGCCGCCGGCGATCCACCGCCGCATCGGTCCAGAACTCCACCCACCGCGGCGCCCGGTTCCCGGAGGCGGAGTCGAGGCTCCGCCTGGAGAAATTGGCGGATTTTTCAATTGATAGGATGCTGGGATTAGGGCTCCGGCTAAAGAGCGTCGACTCGCGATCGAAGAAGTCGGATAAATCGAAGCCGCAGCAGAAAATCCGGTGCTCGTCCACGTAGAAAATCGGATTTCCGGCGAGGCAAGGGTTGCAGGGGATGTAACAATGGTTGAAAACGGGGATCAAGACGGGAGCCCGTTTCAGGGCGGTTCTGCCGATTTTGAGCGCCTTTTCGGCGTCGGCCGGCCGCGAACCCCAGGATTTCGACCAGAGCGCGTTGCGGGCTATGTGGAAGGAAATCGAGGCCACGGGGAGGTCAATGGTGGCGCGGAGGTGAAGCCGGGCGGAGCCGGAGGCACGCCAGTCCGGGAAGCCGGCGCCGAGCGGCAGCCCCGCGGATAAAACGGCTTTTAAATCCGGCGGAAAGACGAATCCGAATTCGGCTTCGGCGAGGGCGAATTCAGTTTCGGTCAGGCCGGGTCGGACCGGGACGCCGGAGTTTTTCAGGTGCGAGATGAGTTTGTCCGCCAGGGATTGGAAGGAGAACTGGCTGTTGCGCGGGGGGAGAGGCGTGGAAGGAGCGGAGGCAGCGGCGCGTGCGGAGAGACGGCGGAGGCCGGCGAGGTGTGCCGGGTTGAGGCCGGCCATCCTCCGGTCGACGTCCACCATTTCCGATTAGGGATTTTTTGGTAAAATGTTGGCTTTCAGTTGTTGATCTTGAATTCCACTTTTTCTATGGTTGGTCTCAAATCTCAATAGATAAAAATTGAATCTTTTTAGCAATGGACACAGGAATTGCATACAGAGATTTATAGAGAGAGGATGAAAAGGAATTCAAGAAAAAAGGATGAGAGAAGAGAGTGGAGCAGAGAATGAGAAGTGAAAATAAGGAAAAGCTAAGGAAGCGATGGTTAATTGGTTATATATATAGAGAGGGGAGGGAGACGTGGACTGCCCCCTGGGTTCCACTATCATATTTTCATAAATTCCACATAACCCCATTTACTGTATTTATTACTACTCCGTTATGCTCCCTGCACTTAAGTTGATAGTAGTTTATTAATCTCGTTTTTTTTGGTGAATACCAGGGTATTCCCATGCCATATTGGATCCAAAACTAATTCATCGAGAATCTGCAAGGGCAATTAAGGGCGCCTCTCCCAAAGCAGTTTTTTACATACACAAGGCTCGAACCCAAGACCTTGCTTAAGCGACTAGAGCCCCATCCACTCAAGCCAACTGCTGTTGGTAGTTTATTAATCTCGTTAATTAGTACTATTTATTTTTGCATTATTTTTTATTACTTTTTCATTATACTATATTTTTGCATTACTTTTGATTATTTTTTTTCGGGGAAAAGGGAGGGCCGAAGCCGGTATTATATCATACTTTTTATTAATTTTTCATTATAGTTATATAATACTCCAATTAATCAGGGATGGTTCGGTATGATATATCGAAAAATTTTCTTCATACCGTATACCATACCGAAACTTACAATATGAAATATCGATGTGGTATACCGAAGATCGTTATACCCCGAATGATGACCGGTATACCGAAAATTTCGGTATAAAATATTTTCTTACCGTTATCATATCGACATTCCGATAAGTTCGGTATATATCGTACCTTCGGAACAAACCAACATACCAGTATCCTGGTATATACGGACATACCGAATTTTCGATACATACTGACATACCGATATATAAAGTTAAATATGTAAAATTATATAAGTTATGTATATTTTTCGGTAAGTTTAGTATATACTGATATACTGAACATTCGGTATATACCGGTATCGCGGTATACAATGACGTGCCGCAACCTCAGTACATACCGTTGTACCGATACCGCGGTATATACCAAAGTTCAATACAATAAGGGTACCGCGGTATCAAAAAATTTATGACGTTATCGTACCAAAAATTTCGATATTCTTGGTATTTTTCGATACGGTATATGCGGTATGCGGAATATTTAGTATTTTTCTCCAGCCCTATATAATTAGAGCTGTAAATAGAACAAACAGTTCGTGAGCTGAGCTCGTTTCGACACGTGTTCGTTTGTTAACAGCTCGTTCGGTAAGTTAAACGAACCGAGCTCAAACACATAATTTGGTTTGTGTGTTCGTTCGATAAGTTCGCGAACAGTTCTGAATTCTTTTCTAATGGAATATATATTATAAAAAATAAAAATTTTATCTAGTTGTTCTTTTCATTTTTTAATTTTATTTATTTCACATTTCTCTCATAAATTATATTACAATATACGTTATATTTTCACACCTAATTTAATTCTAAAATAAAAAAATTTATTAATAAAATAAATGGTTCGTTAACTGAGCTCGATAAGGCTCGTGTTCGTTCGTTATTAGCTCATTCGTAAGGTTAAACGAACAGAGCTCAAACATGAAAATTGGCTCGTTAAGATTTTTGGCTTGGTTCGTGTTCTTTCGATAAGCTTAACGAACGGAGCTCAAACACTTGGGCCCTGTTTGGAATAAGCGGTCCAAACGCTAAAAGCTCATTCCCAACTCTAAGAAATTCATATCTGTTTGTTTTTCCGGAAATACAAGATTTGGAATCGCTGATTTTCTCCACAAATTATGGTATTGGGAACTCTAATCTCTGAAGCTAAACTCTAATCTCTGAAACCAAACTCTAAACTCTAAACTCTATTTATTTACCAAACGAAGCCTTGAAGCTCAGTTCGGTTCGACTCGTTTACAGCTCTATCTATATATATATAAAAGTAATATAGTCAAGTTTCCCCCCACTTCCCCACCCCCTTTTTTCAACAATCACATTTAATTCATCCAACAATGTTTAATCCTAAAATTTTAATATTATATATTGAAATATCCATAAATATATATTAATATCCAATATTCATTAATATAAGTTTAATATAATTCTTTTATCAATATTCATCAATATCCTAACAAATTCTTAATAAAATATTATAATATCTTTAACTAATTTAAATTATTATATATTTTTAGAAGATCACGTCAAATTTGATTCTATTCATCCAATATTTGCATATATATCTCCATCAAACCCCCTCCTATTTCTCTATAAATATTCTATTCATTTATCTAATATCATGGTTGTCTTGAAATTCTCATCACCTCATATTTTATTTCTTCATTCTTTGTTTATGTCTTCTCAACATTGATTTTATATTTAAAACAATGTCTTTTGTTTATTCTTCTCATGTATTACAATGTTTCACACCCCAATATTTTCCTATATTTCTTTTGTTGCAGGTTAATTTTTCTCAGATTACAATATATTCTTCGTCTTGCTATTCATGTAAGATTTTTTTTACTCAAACGTGAATATTAGTGGGTTCTTTTTGTTTTTTCTTATGTACTATTAAATATATATTTCTAATGGTTTTCCAATGACTTTTACAGGATTACATGTTGTAATTCAAGATTGCAGTTAAGTCATACTCTACAAATTATTTTTATGATTCTCCTTTGTATACTACTCAAAATCTTTGTATATCATGAATCTATTTTATGTTGATTTTTTTATTGTTTGTTTTTTTGTCTTTATTCAAAATTTGAAAAAAAAAACTGAAGAGAATAAATTTGGAGATATTTCCACTTTATTTTTTATTGATGTATTTTTTCCATTTTGTTAATAGATTATTCCCTTTTAGACATCCTTCCTTTTGGATACATTTTTTTTACATATTTTTTTAATTTATTTAAGTTCACTATAAAGTAGAAAACAATCATTATTTAATTGAATTCAGAAAAATTGGGAATAATCTAATAAATTGGATAGGGAATGATTTAAATTAGTTGTTTATTTTTTCCCAACTTTTTATTTAGCATAGTGATTTGTTATTATTTTAGAAGATCTCAATCTAATTTTGAATGGTTGATATATATATATATATAAGGTGGATACCGATCCTATATTTTTAAGAAATTATTAATTAATATAAACGGTATAATAACACTACATAAATTAAAAAGATTTACTATGATATACATCTTTTAACTTCGTCTAATTGAATAAATATAGTACTATATATTTGTATAATATATATACTTATAATTAGGGGTGAAAGGGGTACGGTCAATATCAGACCGATCCGATACTGTATCCGATTATATTCGAATCTGAATCTGTATCCAACTATCCAGCCAAATATTTCAATAGTCGCATCCAAATTTGAATCTGTAATTTAATATATGCATTCGTATTTGTATCCAAAAATATCTGACCTTATCTAAAAACTGATAGAATATTATCCAGATTTTAAATATGGATATCCGAATATATTAATATATTATTATTTATTAATTAAAAATTATCAATAATTATAACAAAATATAAAATTATTACTCCTATATAATTATCAAATTTTCAAAAAAGATTAAAAATTATCCGATATTCTGTATCCAATTAAATCTATATCCGACATGTATTTGTATCCGGCATATCTATATTCGATCCGAATCCGAGAAAAAAAAATGTGGGATAATATATATTCGTATCCAATACTATCTGATCATATCCATACCGTTTTCATCCCTACATATAATATAATACTCCCTTCATTTCAAAATAAGTGTAACATAAGGAAATGACCCGAGATTCAATGCAAGGAATAAAAGTGCTTTAGTGGAAGTTTTATACCCTTAAAAGCATTTATATATGGTAATGTAACATTTATTATGAAACACCCAAAAAAAGAAAGTGTAACACTTAAAAAAAATGGAGTAAGTATAATATAGTATAATATGATAATTATATATTCATGATTAGATTTGCATTAGTCACTCCATATGTATGTGAACAATGTTCTAAAATTATTAACATTATTTTGTGGGACGCTGACGCAAAATAACAAATTGAAAAGAAAATAAAGGGAAAAAAGAGCAACAAAAATAGGTGTCCAAAAGTAGAAAGGAAAAAAAGAGCTAACACTTTGGCTCTTGGGAACCATACGCCGGAAGAATCCGCCGCTAACACCCTGTGCATGAAGTCTGGGGGAATGTCCAAGTAGTGTAGAATTCTTCTAAAGATGCACCACATTTTCCTAGACAATCCGCGACCATTTTACACTTGCAAAGTACATGATGAACTGAACATCGGTCAAAGACGTCTCGCCAGGTGCGGGAGGCATGCCATTGGTCGAGTAGTCCAGTAGCATTATTAGTGTAATATATAATAATAAATTAACATATAAAATATAAAATGGAGTTAAAATTATATCTCGGAAATTATAAATTTAAAAACGTAAAATCAAATATATTACATAATTCATATCAGGCAAAAATGTATTAATATAAATTAAATAATGTAAAATCAAATTGATTATGGGCTAAGAGGATGTTTGGATGCGCGTTTTAAAAAGTGCTACAGTATTTAGAAAAGGATAATCAGATAATTGTTGTAACAAAACATGCTGTAGAAAATTAAGTGTTTGGATGAGCTTATGTTGTTTCAAATCGCAATAATCAGATAATCATGAAAAAGTGTTTGGATTTGTATTTTTCATTACCTCAAAAGGCAACAATATGGTAAAATATATTTTTGGCTACACGCAATTTTCTTGCAGCACCAAAGTGTGGCTGCAAGAAAATAGCGTTTTCATTCCCTCAAAAGGCAAATAATAGATTATTGGAAGTTAGTACAAAACAGAATTAACTGATTATTTGCGTTTTGCAAACGCAATAATCAGATAATTCCGCCCAAAATGCACAAACAAACGCCCGCTAAATCAATAAAACAACAATATTAGGAAAATAACTTAATTGACAAAGTTGTTAAACCACTTTGTCACATTTTTTCTCAATAATGTGGTCAGAAAATTAGCATGAACCAAATTTTTTTGAAGAAGTCATTGAAGGTCTGGAAAGGGTGGTGGGAGCTCATGCCACACAATTACAAAGGGAACAAAGGGAATGGATAGGGGACCGGATGGGGATTCGAACCCCTCAACCTAAAGGTTGAGAGTTGGGGGAGTTACCACATGATTAAGTCTCCAACCCCGCATGAACCAAATTTTATGTAATAAGTACAATATTTGAATTTTTGAAATCTTATCTTATTTTAAAATTATATATATAAATTTTACTTACCGCGCATTGCGCGGGCGGGTATGCTAGTATATAATAATATGACTAACGGAGAAAGGAGATAACGTTCTCTTAAAAATGAGATAATGTTATATTTCTCTAATTAAATATATTAAGAATATTAATTATTATTACCAACAACAGTTGGCTTGAGTGGATGGGGGTTCTAGTCGCTTAAGTAACGTCTTGAGTTTGAGCCTTGTGTATGCAAAAAAACTGCTTTGAGAGAAGCGCCCTTAATTGCCCTTGCAGATCCTCGATGGATTAGTTTTGTGTCCAATATGATGGAATACCCTGGTATTCACCTAAGAATATTAATTATTATTAGGTTTTTAAGAAATTTTAGAAATTTCCTTAGTTTAAAATGAAAAAAACATTTGCTCTCTATTCTTTGTAAGGACAATAGTTTTTTTTTTTTTTTTTCTTTTTTCAGAGTCACTAATAAGGAAAAAAAGGTGAGTACAGTGTAGTATTACATTCAAATCCGCTAGCTCACAAAATGCTACACAATTCCAACTGAAATTTAAATTTTAGCAAGTAAAGACTTATCTTAAATTAAAATTTATATATAAAAAATACTACTAATTTATAATTTCTTTTTCTATTTATCCAACAATTCACAATTCACAATTCACAAATACAACCAAAGCTTGGTTTCCACCTTCTTACAGTACCGTCAAATAAAAATAAACATAAAAAAGAATTAATATCCTCCGGCTGAAGGCAAAACGAGGTCAAAATCAAATGACAGTAACAAATGAGGCATCAAACTTGCCTCTAAAATTAGTAGCATTCCAAAACCCATTCGAATCAATATTTCTCCATTATCATTTATCTCTACGTACGTTTTTTGTGAGAAAAATTTAGGCACAAGAAGTTGAGTTGTGACCTGTGTGATAGATGACATTCAAGACCTTTTCTTCATCTCTTTTTTCTTTTATTTTAAATGATTTTAGTAACACAAGTGACAATGTTTGAGTAATACTACTTCTTCTACTATAAAATTCTCTTATACTCACTGTTGCTTCACTATTCAAATTTTCACATTTTTCGTCAATTAAATATGATTGAATCCTAATTCCGTACCAAATTAAACGACACATCTGACAAATACCACCTAACAAATTAACAATCCTCAAATGCTTGCAGACAGTGAACACACTAAATTAAAATTAAAATGGAATCTCTATGACCATTAGTACTAATTAATAAACACTCCAGATTAGTATTCAATTCTCATGTGATTAGAATTTCCAAAATAATCAGAAAAATTCCTCAAATAAGTACTTTCAAGTCAAAATGAGTGATGAAAGGTGGCAGAATTTAATTTTAGTATCTCAAATAAGTAGTATTTTAATTTTATTAACACATTAAAATAAGGGGTTTAGGGATGGCAAAAAAGCTCATACCCAATGGTGAAAACCGAAAACCGAATTTTCGGATCGGTTTTGGGGGAGTACTATCGGGGATGGGCCGGGGATTGGAGATTTTTTTGGGGGATTTTATCGGGGACGGGGATGGGGATGGGGGAAGTAGTCCGCGCCCCGGCCCATCCCCGATATGTTTTTTATACTCCCTCCATCCCATTTAAGATGTCTTGTTTGATTTCTGCACACAATCCAATGCACTTTTTAAATCGATCATATCTCAAAATATATATAAGTAAAAATTATGTGAAATATATATTCTAAAACTACACGATTAAACGAATCTAACAAGACCGAACTCGACTATTTTTTTTTCAAATATTTACTTGCAATACTATTGAGTCAAAGTTAAACAATGAACAGTGCCAAAAAGTCAAACATGACGTCTGAAGTGGGACGGAGGGAGTATTATTTATTATATTTTTATATATTATAATTAATATTTTCTATATTATATTTGATTAAAACCCATTAGTTTGATGTGTTAATTATATATTGGAAACTACTATGAACTTTTGATTTTAATTATGGTTTATTCTTAAACAATTCATATGTGTGTTTTGATGTATTATTTATATTGAAAGTTGTCTATCTTTCAGAAAAAAGAAAGTTGTCTCGAATAATATGACTCCGACCATTCCAATTACCGGAAAAAAAAATTAAAAATTGGGTGGTAAGTGAATCCCCGATAAGGTCCCCGACGGGGATTGGACCGGTTTTGGGATTAAAAATCCTAATGGTTTTGAGGATGGGGATGTTATTCCCGCCCCAAAACCGGCCCATTGCCAGGGGTTGGCCACTTGGGCCGCTTTAATTTTTAAAGTGCGGAATAAATCAGTTTTGGAGTCACATAAAAGGAAAATTTCACAGGTTACAGAGTATAAACCGATAAAAACTTAAATGAAACCTCAGTTTCCTAGAAGGAAAAATTTTGTCTAAATGTAAATTTCATTTAAAGCGTTCACATGTCATTTTTCAAAGCAAAGGAAATTCACCAAATTGAAATACTAATTCACGTGCCAATCTCACCAAATTCACCAACATTTCACATGGTATCCGAGATAACTAATTCCTATTAAAAAAAAAAAAAAAAAAGAATTCAATTAGGCTGTGTATCCATAATCCATAGGTTTTAGCTAGGATTTTTTTTTTTCAAGATAAATTTAATTTGTTCAAAGATAATTTTATTAAATTATTAATTTTTTATTTTATTCTTCTAAAGTCTAAATACACTCGTACAAAATGAATCGAACGTATTTGATATTAAAATATTGTTTTATTTAATTTTTTTTATTATGTGTGCAAATTAAAGTCTTATAAAAAAAAAAGTAGTGTAGGAGTACTATGGTGGATGATTAATTAATTAAATTCATTTAGAAACATTTGCAATGAGTATGAACTCTCATACATAATCGTATGACTATTGGGTGTGAATGAAAAATAGTTATACACCCAATGCATAAACTAATTTAATTATGTATGTGGTTTAGACCCAATGCATGATCTCTAATTTATTTGTTTCACACACAACTATCACTACTAGAAAACTGTAGGTTTTTAGTTAAAATTGTGGCAGCTAATGAATTTCGGTCGCTAAAATTAGGGTAGCTAACGAATTCGATTGCAACTGCAGTCGCTAACCTCTTTAGCGACCAAATTTTACCAAAAGTTTTCGGTTACTAAAATAAAAAATTCTTTAAGTGCAATTTTAACTATGTCTATTATTTAGATAACTTTGATCAATATAGCAATTACAAAAAATTTCATGGAAGGCGACGAAAGGATTTCGTCACCTTGTTCGTCCATCAGTAAATATACAATTAAATTCTATTACTTTTTTTAATTTTTTTTTCACCAATTTTTTTTTTATTTCTATACTTAAGATTTTAAAAAATATATATGTGCCAGCCCTACCTGTCGAAAAATCCTGGGTCTGCCACTGGGCATGAAGCAACGAACAAGGCGACGAAAGTCTTCTTTTTCGTCGCCTTCCTGCGATTTTCTTGTAGTACATTCAATTTCTTTCACTACAAGAATTTTTTGCATAGGCGAGCAACACGCCGCTAGTCCGTAGACTAGCATGTTAGGAGAGGAATTGAGCGAGGAAAGTCCTTTTGTAGCCCTAACCTTCATCTCTTGTCAATTTCCTTGTCTCACGAGGCAACGACATAACGATGAAATTTGTTTTTGTTGCCTATGAAACCTATATAATAATAAAAAGAAAAATGTTATCAAACAAATTTGAACTATATAAAAATTAGTATTAATCGATTATATATAGTGATGGCACTATAAAAGTAAAAAGTAATTAATTTAAAATAGTAGTATTAATTTCACCAAAGGGTCATGTGTATCATGCCAAAAATACAAAAAAGAAATCGCTAAGGAGGCCAAAGAACTGAAACAGGATCATATGTTTTAGATAAGTTACGTTAATCTCCTTTTTGTTTTTTCATGTACAATTTTCTTATTCCTCCAAGTCCTTTATAATCTTATTATTATTATTATTATTATTATTATTATTATTATTATTATTATTATTATTATTATTATTAGTGGTATGGCTAGGGTGCTGACTACATGCAGGTACAAAAATGATATATCAATCGATCCCTCGATATGATGGTGTATCGAGTTATGCATACAATCTTTATAAGTGAGTTACGTCTGATGCCACTTTATCGAGTGATGTATCATAATTACCCACCGAGTGATGTCTATGACCTTATAAGTATTGTTTACAATCTTACAATTGATGTCTATGGTCTGTCAATGTTATCATTTTTTATGGGGAAGACATGATTCAGCATCTACACAGTCTTTGTAGTCGTCTGCCCAGTAACTCTATTGATGATTAGTTGTATCCGCCAAATGATTCAAAAAATATTTTGAATTTTTCATAAAAAATTTCACCTTCCAAAACAAAGATTGACCAAGTTTTTGATCTTGCCTTGCTTCAATATATGAATCAACAATATAAATTTGTGATATTATTACTATTATTATTATTATGAAAGCCCAGTGACTCAAACCAAGCACTCAAACTCTGAAAACGACTTCTAATTGTTATTTTTACTTTTTTTTTTTTTAAAATAATAAGTACATGGCTAATCAACCACTTTTAATTGTTCATTTAATTATTACTTTAATTACTTTAATCAGATTTTATTTTATAATCTCAGAGACACATTGGATTTGTAACTAAAATTTAGAATATATAATTGATTGTCAACTTGGTGTACTCTTTCTCTCTCTCTTTTTACCTTTTTATTTTTAGGATCAATCTGTTGACATATTGTACTAATCAAATGTTGCTTGTAGATGTGCTCTTTAAATTCATTAATTAATTACTCAACTTGTAAACGTCTACTCATGTCAAAGGGAGATTTTAATTTGTACGTCAAAGGGATTCAATATTGTCATTTTAATTCAAACTTGTCAAACCTCAACTCAAATTCATTCTATTTCGCTCTTCCAAAAAAGTAAAAAAAAATTTAAAAAAATCATTCTGTTTTCAAATTATTAATTAGGGTTTTTGTGTTAAATTCTTTTTAGATAGAAGTCTTAATGGACACAAGTCTACTCTCTCGATGATCGGGTGGGCATTGAAGGGTTGCTTCTCCCAAAATAGATATATAGATACACAATTTGCAAACACTCGAATCCGAAATCTTTGCTTAAGCTGACAGAGCCCCATACCACTCAGTCCAACTGCGTTTGGTAGATAGGCGTTAAATTTTTTGTAGGAAGAAAATTAAATTAAATTAATAGTGTTTGTGGGATCTTAATAGTTGCACAAAGCCAAGAATTTATTACTAGTCACAGACAAATCCCTCCAGCAGATCTAGCCTGGAAATATAAATAAATAAATAAAAGATTTTATTTTTCCCAATAATCAATGGAGTATATACCACGTACATACAAAATATAAACAACATATTGATGACCCCCTGAAAATATATAAGTATTATTATTATTCAATCCAGGTTAATTATTTGATGTAACACCCAATTATTCGCGTTTTGTGTTCGAGAATTGTGCATGCAAATGCCATTTGCAATATACACACAAATATATATAATGCTAAAAGGAAAAAAACGAATAAATAGGAATATAATCAATTATTGGCATTAATTAATATTGCATAATGTTACTATATATATATTAATAAATTCGTAATTTATATTGAGATCACCAGCGTCTAGCTAGTGTCCAATTCACTGGACTAACTAATCTGATGTTGAGATCTCATATGGATAAAGATGTGGACCTCTAATTAATTTTCACTTAAAACCTCAGATTCATAATTATAAGGTTGTTAGTGATATCTCCTTTTAATTACATATGAACGTAACAAACTGTTTATACATCACTAAGATGATTGGTTTCTAAAAATATACAGATGCATGTATTATGTATATACATTTATATATGCTAGTATTTCATTTCTAACATAAATTATTATATGCATTCATAGCATTATCAAATCCTCCATAAAAAAAAAACCTAATACACCATTTGAAAAATAAAGAAATAGGAATGCATTCTGATATCAGAAAAAAAGAAACACACACAAAACCCTAACAAGAAAGATGTAAGAAAACAAGACAAAGCTGGTAATAAGATTTTGTAGGGTAGTAAGGAGGGCCGGGAAATGAATGGAGCACCAATCACCATTCCCATACCAACTCGCACAGCACACCATGTATTTTATCCAACCACAAACCTCCATATATATACCCCACCACGCACCCGGTGGCACGAACCACCATTTAATTTTGGTGCCCCTATGGAACCACCGGACACGGTGGGACTCCATGTCGGACGCCCACCATCACCCATTCGACCGAGTACTCACGGTGATGGTGGTGGGATTCACTTTAATTCACCAATACACCTTTGTCCTCCTCCTCTCCAGACTCTACCCATATATATGTATGTTGCATCGAGCTTTATTTTGTTTGGTCGTTTAATGCATTGTCCCCAAATACTACGGAGTACTTCAATTTTTGGCGTCCTTACAAAATTTTGACTTAATTCGTGTCGAGTTTGTCCCACCTTAGCACATGTAAGGTTTTATTGAGTTTCTAAGTACAAGAAAACTGAAATACTAACTTTGTAGAGTTAGGAATTTTAGAATTGAAATCAATTGTGTATCTTATTTTCTGATGTATGTATTCCTGTTCATTTATTTTTTTATTTTTATTTAAAAAAAAAAAAAAAAGAGAGAGAGAGAAGAAAGAAAGAAATAAAGAAACCCTTGAATCCATTTTCAAACACATTTTGTTGGGTACAATATGGGGATGTTTGGGAGTCAGCAGATCCGCTAGCAGATAGTAGATTTGGAGAGAGAATTGTGAGAGAATATACTGATTGAATCCGCTATATGCTCCTAAATATGCCGGCTTCCAAACAAGCCCTATAACTTTCAAATCAAGGATGAAGAAATTTTTGCTCAGTATTCCCCCTCAATTATTTTGTAAGGTATCTATTTTAAGTTGCATTTAATTAAATATGTAGTTTGTTTTGGTAAATAATACTTGATGTCGAAAGACGTATTTTAAATCTTATTATCACACTTTTCGAAAATAATGTACAAATTTGGAGTTTCTTTATTTAACAAAATTGAAAAATTAATAATGGTAAATAAAGAGGTGAACAGTGAACTCTAATTTTAAAGGGAAATAATACACAAAGATGAATGTTAGTGTTGGATATGAGTAGGTGAAAATTCGAACCCAATCACTAATCCCTACACTTGACTATCAATTCATATCATAATATATCTACACACTTTTTAATATAATCAATTTCTAGTTGTATCTGTACATTTACTGAATTATTATCTTCGGTTGCAACCAAATTAAAAGAGCATTCACTTATAATTTGATTAATTAATGGATGTTTCCATTATTTGGTTAGGTGTATACATATTTATATATATATATATATATATATATATATGATTGATTACCATGGATGCATTGATGCATATACAATTATACAATTAATATGATTGTGTGGATAGAACTAATTGAAAGAAAGTAGTTAGCTAGCTATTATATACATGAACCTCGAGTGTTAGCTCAATGACAACTTTAATGGACCATTATATAGGAATCATTATTGTATAATTGTATACATATAAATGAATCCTATTATGAGCAATAATTCTTGCTTTTTTGGACCATTATTTGCATACTATCTTCTAGTGTAGATCAACATTGGTTAAAAGGCAGGGATCTTTTTGATCAAACTAACAAAATTCAGACCATTAACTAATTGAGAAGTTACTGCAATTAAAGATAGATATTGCAATCAATTATTTATCGTTACTTTGAGAAACCAAATTTAGAGAATATGTGGACTACT
Source organism: Hygrophila difformis (assembly GCA_030278955.1). Taxonomy (NCBI): domain Eukaryota; kingdom Viridiplantae; phylum Streptophyta; class Magnoliopsida; order Lamiales; family Acanthaceae; genus Hygrophila; species Hygrophila difformis. The sequence continues at coordinate 42,739,600 of JAOANR010000011.1, forward strand.
TGTAACATTAAACATTTTTGCATATCAACATTATTACTATTATCGTTTTCAAATTAAATCATATATTTATATTTATATAGTTTGCAACTACCCTGCAATTTCTATCCATGTTCTTGATATAAATATTGAAATATTAATCTTATTTAATCCCCTCAAAATGTAAACATGACATCACCATGACATCCCAATTTGACTATTAAGTTATTGCTTTTGATGGAATAAAAGAAAGCGTGATTAAGTTGGAGATTAGAATAGCCTGGTAGGAGATAGTACATTGGTAATATTGTAGTATCTTCAATGATAATGTTCTAATATAATATATTGTACACATGCAGATATATAATTTCATACTACATGCAAGTGGGGAGAGGAATTCTATTTTAAGTTCAATTTAATTCTTAGAGATTCACCAACCCATGTGCAGGATCAACCTTCTAATGATTTAAAAATATGATTTCTTGAATTTAAAATTAAAATGCGGAGTAAATAATTAGCCCTCTAGGTTAGTAGGAATAATGGGATGCTAAAGCCTAATCCAATGTGGTTTCCATGAAAAGGGGGCTAGGCTTCATTGTTTATAGGATGTTAAAATATTAGAACTATATACTTACTTAGGGTCTTAGCTTAGACAAAAAGCATAGGAATAATTAATTAAATTAGTGGAAAGAAATAATGGGTTTTGATTCTTTTTATTCTTTTAATAAAATGCATGATTGGATCGATCATATACGTATTTACAATCATGGAGATATATGGATTGTTTAGTAATAGTATACTTCCTCCGTTTCCGTGAAAGTGCAACATTCACCCAATGCACGCAGTCCAATGCATACTTTAAACCATTAATAACTTAAGTTCGGTATAAGTAAAAAATTTAAAAGTTTGATATTTAAAAATTACATGACGAGACGAATCCAACAAGATCTCACTTGACTATGTTTTTCCTTTTATAACTATGATAAAAATTTAAGTCAAAGTTAAACAATGAATAGTAACAAAAATTGAAATGGTGCAATATCAAAAGAACGGAGGAAGTATTATATAGGTTAGGATGCAATGCATATGCATGCATGGCTTAAAAGTTTTAAATTATAAACACGCTTTTGGTTAAAATTAAAGGAATAGTATGTAAAATCTTAAGTGAGTATTGGGATTTGGGTAGAAGCGTGTGCTGATGTTGTTCGGGCGTGGAACCAACATTTTAGGTATAGGGCATTCTAAATTTGAGGACCTAGCTAGCTAAATTTGTCATACCAACTTGCATGATTTTTTTTATTTGAAAAATAAATAGCTAGAAACCCACCGTCGCTTAGTTAATAATTGCATTCAATTAATGCATCATTATAATAGTATAAAACTATACAATTAAATAAATCCACATTCAACTTTACTAAATTTTTAATTATAATTTTAAAATAAAATTAAATCAAAATTGAATAATAAATCATGCCAAAAATCAAATGAGGTGTTTTTAGGAGTACATATTTTATTGGCCATACACCAATGTAAACTCTTAATATTATAATATATATGTATAAACATATATAGACCCAAACTATTTATTATACTACTCCGTCTCAATATTTTTGTCACGGACTCACCCTGCATGTATGCCAATACACATTTTTAACGAGTAATAACTTAAATTGTGTACAATAAAAAATTATAAAAATTTGATTGTCTAAAAATACAAGATTAGACGAATCTAACAAGATCTGATCAATTGACTATATTTTTTCTTACATAACTATGATAAAAATTTGAATCAAACTTAAACAGTGAATAGTGTCAAAAAATCAAACGTAACAATTATACCGAGACGGAGGAAGTAACTCTTTTCACTCGACACACTTTAAGACTGAATGGAAAATGGGTGTAGAAAGGAATAGTATTCCATGCATGCATTAATATTAGACCAGTAGAAATATAGAGACCCAAAAAATATCCATCCCATCCATACCTAATTTTTAAAAGTGTGTCAAGTTCAACACATTGTCAACACTATCGGCGAATCATTTACCAATCATTTCAAAAACCAAGTAAACAGCATACTACAGCAATTTCAGAAAGAGTGTCATTCAAATGAAATAATATACCCAATCACGAAAACACTTTTTTTTAAAAAAAAAATAAAATAAAAAATAAATCACTTATATTTCAACAAACATAAACAGGCAAAAAAGAAACAGTGAACACCACAGCATGCAATACTATTCCCGGTTTGAGCAGGAGAACCATGTCAATATACCGGTTTCTGGCTTTCTGCACGCCGGCCGATCTCACATTTTTCAATGCCTTGAACGTCTTGTTCCCCTGCAACAATACCAAGTGTGTTGCCACAATCGCATATGATGCTGATGTTTTAACATATGAAGACAGAAGACAAACAGTCAAGCAGCATGTTACCGCGGTGATGGAGATCGAGAGGGAGATCGCGATCTTCTAGAAGAACGAGACAGGGAGCGGGAGTGGGAACGTGAACGAGATCTTGAATGATATCTTCGTGAACTCCTGCTATGGGGACTCCTACTCCTGCTAGGGCTGCGGCTGCTACGCCTGTACCTTCTAAAGCAAGTATAGATGACCATCACTATATAGATACATTTTAGTTTCGACATAATTGATCACTACTGAAAAATGCATCACAACCAACGAACCACAGACCCGTATGACCGCGAGTTAGGCCTTAAATATGACCACCAATCAATAAACCACGAGACAATATCGCGCATTGGAGTTAAGAACAATGCAAATCTGGCATTAGTATGCCCATTGACTATATCCCTTTTTTAATGATTTGCAAGTCCTTCACAACAAAGGAAATTGGATACTTTAAAGAAGAATGAAGGAGAACATTATTCTAGGAACACAGCAGATGAAGCGCATAAGCAGCAACCAAATGCGAAAGACATTTGTCTTAAACAGCCAGCGATCAGAAGCAATGCAGAAAGCAGAATCTAAAAGAAACAGAGAATTGAGATTGCAGTAGCTCAGGTGCAGACTTCCTAAGATCCACCAATCATGGGAAATTTGCTCGCTTAATCGAACAAGAATAATTGTTGACTATATAACGGGTATCCAGCATCACTGAGTTGTATTAACAATGTAGTTGAAGATATTATTACTGAATTGCACAGCATCTATCATTGAATATGTGCCTTTTAACTTAAATCAGCACTAAGTTTTTGTTACACCTAATTGTATGGACAGTTTTACACAACACCCCTAGAAGACTTAATGAATTATACATTACATATATGATATATCTCTGATTCCACACTGATGAAATACTTGATACTCCCTCCGTCCCATTTAACTTGTCTTGTTTGACTTTTGCACACAATCCAATGCACTTTTTTTACCGTTAATATCTCAAAATATGTACAACAAAAATTATGTGCAATATATATATTCTAAAACTACATGATTATACGATTCTAACAAGACCCAACTCGACTGTTTTTCCAAATATATACTTGCAATAAAATCGAGTCAAAGTTAAACAATGAACAGTGTCAAAAAGTTAAACAGGACACATTACTTGGGACGGAGGGAGGACTAGTTTTTATTCAACTCATTTTCTGATGTCGCCGTATTGCACTATGCATCTCACTGAATTGTACACTACAATAACTGAATTTCAATGATGATGCAAAAATTCTTTAGGATCTCCACAGTAACGTTATCCGAATTGGAATTGGTCCATCAAAGGAAAAATCCAAGCTACGGTTCTAAAATTAAGAATACCTTGGAGAGCGGCTGTAACTATGACTTCGACTTCTGCTTCTACGTCGACTTAATCGAGCTGTTTCAGCAAGTTTCTCAAGCCTCTGTCGCTCTTGTTCTCGTTTTTTAGCCATTTCGATTGCTGTGTCTTTTTTAACTGCAAACAATCATAGTGAAGCAAGTAAAATCATCAGGTATGCAACCAAAAAGGCAGCAAAGATCATTTAAAGGAAGAACACTTATTTCTTAAAACAAACTAAGGGAGAAGCATCTATTTCTGAGTCCTTTTTTTGACAACAATTCCACTGAATGATGGTCATTGAGAGCTTCACTTCAAGAATCAACATCAAAAAATTTATACTTTGTTTGTTTAGTTGTTTGTTCATGATCCGTTTAAGCCGTTCTTGAGGGGTTTCCTTCTTCTCCCCCTGTTGCTTGGAGAGATATCCACTACTGGTTGCTCTGTTCAATTTTGCCAGTGCAGCGGATGCACTGCCAGGAGCAATAAGAATAATGAATACATTAGTTTAGAAAAGCCATACATGAACACACAGAATAATAAATACATCTGTATTTACAAAAGTAGAATTGCAAGCATATAGTATCCACAAACAAAGAATTTGTCTTAAAAATACCTTGTTGGCGTTTTCAATATTTTGGTGGTTCTATCTTTATCGAGGGATACTCCAGAGGCAGGGTCTACATGGAGCGCCTCAAGTATACGACCGGATGATGGCCTGCATGAAAGTAGAAGCATCAGATACATTCTTTACTGGGACAACAGCAGCTTGGATGTAGTCATATGGTGTCCAACTCAAGGATAAAGAGCTTCCAAAGAAAGGTGCTTCTTCATTCCCCAGGCAATAATGGTTGTAACCTAGAAATGATCTATTATAAACCCCAATGTTGGCCAAGGTAACAACATGGGAGCTAATCTGGAGCAGTTTAAAGAACTGTTGAATCTAGTATTAAAGGTCGAGTGCTCCGACCGGTTCAATGCAGCAACTTCAGAAGGAGGAGATGGTGGCGGAGAATATCCTCCAAGCTTTGGAGCTGCTGCATCACCAGATCCACCAAATTCAGTAATATACTCTATTTGAGGTGTACTATCTTTGCTTCGATGAGTATCATCAGGCTGTACGCCACGTGAATAACGTCTTGAATGTGGAGAGTGGGATCGAGACCTTGACCTTCACAAGAGAAAGATGCTCACTCCATCAGTCAACTTACCTTGTTTACATTTCTGAGGTGAAAACTGCTAAATGCTTACCTTCTAGAACGAGAATATGCTTCATAAGTAGGACTCCTCCTAGAATCCCTGAAAAGTACATCCAAAACCATATAATTCTCACATCTCAGCTTGCAATTCTACATTGGTAAATACAGAAAGATATGAAGTTATAGCAACTACCGATATGGATCATGACGAAGAACTCTAGTTCCAGTAACCCGGGCAGCTTCTCTTTCCTTCTCCCTTTCAATCTGAGAAGCTTTCCTTCTTTCCTTGCGACTCAGCTTCCTCTGTAAGTAGTCCAGTGTCTGATAAAAGGCAAAATTTATACCAGCGATATTTCAATTTTAAACAGCGAACAAAGCTTACAATGGAAGGATCTCCTTTTATCACTTCTTTTTGCCTTCTAGCCTCCTCCTTAGCCTTTTTATCCATATACACTAACCACCCATACCTCTTCACACCAAAATCTTTAGCAATTGATTCCATTGCCTCATCATTGCTGTCATCACTGTTAAAATCCTCCTCCTCTTCCTCCTCTTCATCATCCTCTTCCTCACCATCAGAAAATTGGTCTTCTTGTACATCCCCATCATAGGAGAAACCAACTTGAGAATAAGACCCTTTACCTGGTGGAGGCTGAGTTACGGGAGGCCTACATCATTCCAGGTGTCAGCAATATGGATTAGAAGACAATGTCTGCTTACGGAAAAAAAATCGAATGACATATATATATATATATATATATATATATATATATATATATAAATTGCAAAAAAATCAAAAAGAAAAAAGAAAGTATATGACCATAAAATAGAAAAAACAGAAAACATGACTAGGTTATAGTCCTTTTTGCTGTGAATAAATTATGGTAAACTTAACAAATGAGATTCACAATATACAGAGGAGTGTTCTAGAAATTTCTGTACCTATCTGCTCCTAGAGCTGCTGTGATCTTAGCCTCCATCTCCTGGTTGACGTACTGTAAGCCCTCCTCATCGACAACTGACAACATTATTTCGTTAGTGTTCAGAAATAGTGTTAACATCCACATGCTGAAAAGGAAGCGGTCATCGGCCAGAAGACAATGCCATGTTACCCAAAAATATGTAACATAGAGTAAAGCAAATAGTCAATTTGAATAAATACAAAAAGTACCGACATCCTCTACGCCGATGCTTAATTAAATCCCGGTAACGCTCAAAATTAACAAATTCTTCTAATTCTTCCTCTTCTTCAGTTTTTTCAGGAACCCGAAAACGATGAGAACTACTATCACGTATAAAGTCAAGAAGAGCGCGGCCATCAAATCTGGAATATATAACCACACACAGGAAATAATAGTACCAGCAATACAGTCCTTCAATGTTCTCAGTGATGTTGAACTGTAGAATCATAAACTTATAATTGCAATTTTTAGAAGTGCATTACCTGTCAATCAATACATCCTGCTTCCCATTCCATGGTATCCTGAACCAAATGAAAAAGTTTAGCTCTCGTGTTTGATGAGTGTACAACTCAAGTACAGTAAGAGACAACTTTTGTCCTCTTCTTCTTTTCTTTCCTTTTTTTTTTCCTTTTTTTTTGGGGGGGGTTTTGGGGGGGGGGGGGGGGGGGGGGGGGGGGGGGGGTTGTTGGGTTGTTGTGGAAGACATTTTCTAGCTCTTTATGCATACCAGGGGGAACTGAACATGACAACTCTAGTTCCCAATACTCAACCTTAAACACTAAGCCTCTCACCTCTACCAATTCAATTCATTTTCCCCAAAAATTAGAACTCACGATGCTGCTGGGCTCTTCTTCTCCTAACGATGATTACCAACATGATTGCACTTACAATATATAACGAACTGCCCCAGTAACTAAGCCAGATATTTTAAAATCTTAAGCAAAACAAGATACATTATCACAATGTTGGAACTTAAAATGGCATCTCAAGAGTAAAAAATCATGATTGTATACAAAAGCATTCATTAAAATCACCAAAGCTTGAATTCCTTAGCAACCAATTTCAAATTGAACACATCCGAATCATTCCCAAACCCAAATATGCAGGTTTGAACAAACACAACACTAAGAAATGTCTAAAACCTTCACAACGCACTGTGCGAGCAACAAAAAAGGAAATTTCGCAATGAGCCAGTAATGAAAATCAAAAGATAAAATGGAATAAACAAAGCATCGTACAGGCCCTGCTGATCCTGGGTGGCTTGGTAAAGTGCGTCATCCCGGTGGATGCGGCAACGAGTCCCGATTGCTTGAATCGATTGCTGTGGGTCGCCGCGCCTCTTGGCGAGGTATATTGCCCGGCGCTGAGCACGCTTCCGCGCCGCGTCCATCATATCGTGGACCTTCCTCTCCGACTTCCGCGCCTCATGCCACATACTTCCCAATCGATTCACAGTACCCAATCCGATCGAATCCCCGAGACAAACCTGATTATGATTCTCGGTCTACCAACAAACACGAAACAAACCCTAGCCTATAGAAATTTCTTGAGCCTCCCCGTGTCTTGAGAGGAATCACGACTTTTATGCACAGTCCCATTCACAAACGCGATTTCAGTTTTCCTTCTGTTAAGCAGAACAGCAATTTCAGTTTCAAATTTAGAGGACGTGAGGGTATTTTCGTCAATTCACCCTCTCCTTCATCCGACCTTTTTTTTTTAATTCTTTCTTACTTGTTAAGGAACAATAATCAGTTAATGCTTAGGATTAGAACTTAGCTTAAGTGGTTATTTCCTAAACTTCCAATGGAAGATTGAGGTTCGATTCCCACCGGCCTCCTATCCCTCCCTTTTATTCTCCTTTATAATTTGTGTGACTTAGGATCCTACCACCCATGGCAAAAAAAATGAGTTAATGCTAAAAGTTCTTCATTTCGAACTTTATAATTAGGTTTGGAATTTGATGTGGTTTGTGTCATACTATGATTCTAGCCATTTACGTACTTAGAACAAAATATTCATGCCTTTATATATTGTGCTCCCCCGTTCCTTTACAAATGTATTTTTTTTATAAATAAAAATAATTTTCCCCTCTAACAACTATGTAGACTTCATCGCATATGCACACATCAATTTTACCTTAATTCACGTGCCCAATAATAACAACACATTTGAGGTACGACGGAGGAAGTATTAGTAAAAAAAATATTACTACAATTTAAATAATTTTTAACTAAGAAGTCAACGTGGGATTTCGACTAAGAAGAAGTAACGTATCCTGTATTCATCCTGGCTTTTTCTCCGGACATCACTTCCATCATTCTAGATAGTTTTACCCGTTCTTCTGTTTTCGTCAAGTAGTAAAAAATAATTTTCAATATAATAGAGATTAATTAATTAAGTACTACCTCCGTCTCATTATAAATGTTACATAGCATTATTTGCCACTATTTACTGTTTAACTTTGATTCAAAATTTTTATCATAGTTATGCAGGAAAAAACATAATCAAGTGAGATCTTTTTAGATTCGTTTAATCCGGTAGTTTTAGAATATTAATTTTTTATAATTTTTATTAATGTATAATTGAAGTTATTAACCGTAAAAAATATGTATCGGCATGTATGTCGTGACTAAGCGTAAATTGATTACCTTTTAAAATAGAGAGTGCAATTAGAAGAAAAGAGATGAGGGGAAAAAGAACAGGTCATCATTGGGTGGGGGCAGTGTGAACTGCTGTGGTACGGCCCATTATTATTAACTAAAATAAAATAAAGTAAAATAAAATAAAATAAAATATAGTATTATAATTGTAGCATTAAAAATCTAAAACCCGAAGACTCAACGACTGAACCAGCATAGTAACTACCTTCCTAAAAGGCACAACGCTCCCCCCGCCGCAGGGGTTGGCCTCCGCCACCGCCACCGCCACCTGCCCCATGTCGCTTCCTCCTAGGCCTTCACTTCACACGCCTTCTCCGGCGCCTCTGCAGCGCCCGCCTTCCACTCTGTACAAACAGAACTCCTGGTCGCCGGACTCCCTTCGCGAGGAGGCCTGGCAGCGCCAGAAGGACCGCCGCAATCGGAGGAGCCGGAGCGTCACCGACGAAGATCTGGACGAGCTCAAGGCCTGCATCGAGCTAGGATTCGGCTTCGATTCGCCCGAAATCGACCCGCGCCTCTCCGACGCGTTCCCGGCGTATGGCCTCTACCACGCCGTCAACAAGCAGTACGCTGACGCCGCCTCCAAGCCTCCACCGTCGCCGTTCTCCCCCGCCCGCTCCGAATGCCACACGCCTTCCCCCCTTGGAAGCCCCCACACCATCTTCGGCCCAGGTAATTTTTCGATTTGCGCCCTAGATCGAAATGGATTACGAATTTTACGCAGGGATTACACCTCCTCAATCCAGAATTGGGGATCTAATTATTGCTTTTCGTCAGGGGACAATCCGGAAACGGTGAAGACGAGGCTGCGGCAATGGGCGCAAGTGGTGGCGTGTGCGGTGCGTCAATCTCCGAACTGATTGATTCAAATCCGAAAAGGTCAGCCGAACATCACCCAATCTTGTTAATTTCTAAGCCATATAGTTTAACATAACGAGTCCTCCGGCGCCACCGGTTCGCCGCCGCCCTTTTTCCTCTATTGCTTGTGTGTCTGTGGTGCCGTGTTTGGTGGCGTAAAAAATTGCACTTGTTGAAAATATAACCAGACTGGGAAAAAAACTCAGATTCTGGAATATTGTTTGTTGAACTTTTTTCTGTCATTTTTCTGGTGAGTGACTGTGAGTATGGGACGATTTGTTTGTGTGTGTGTGAAAAAGGGGGTAAGGGTACAAAAAAAGAAAAAAGAATTCAAGAATTCGGTGCACCAAACAGTGCATCAATTAGAAGTGGTGGTGGGATAATGGATTATGGATGGGTGGCAGCTGGTAACTCAAGTGTACTATCGCGCAGAACTGGCTTTGATTGTATTGTATTGATCGAAATATACATACAATGTTTTGGATACTCATTTTCTTTTTATGGAAAATAACAACTGAGAAATATAGTACTAGTATACTGTATTATTGTAGTAAGAGTACTTCATATTGTTGATTGCTGTGATTCATTGTAGATAATTGTATTCTTTTCCTTTACCACTACTATATTTCATGATTCATTCATTATCTTGGCTCTGGTGTTGAAACATTATTAATCTTGTAGTTCATCTGTCTTCATGTTCTTGTATGAGAATTAATATACTGTATTTCCTATCATCATCTAAATTGGAGATGTTTGAGAATTAGGTGATACTATATAGGAGTATTTTATTAGTATATCTTTGTTGAAATGGATGTGAATTTTCAAATGTAATTTGAAATGGGAAGAGTCAGAGCTCGAGGAAAAGACATTTGAAACTATGGTAGTAATAGCATTTAATCTATTGAATGTAGGACTTGTTTTCTCTGTTTGAACTATATACGGAGTATTAGTTTAAATTTTTTTTGTGGGTTTGTTGAATTGGGATTTTATTAGATTTTTTTTATTGTTATTATTCTTTTTTTTCTTTTGGATGTTTTTTATTGTTATTATTCTTTTTTTTTCTTTTGGATGAGCCATTGAAGGCCTGAGAAAGTGGTGGTGGGAGCCCATGCCACACAATTACAAAGGGAATAAAAGGGAGGGATAGGGGGCCGGTGGGGATTCGAACCTCCAACCTTCCGTTAGAAGTCACGGGAATCACTTGGGCTAAGTCTTCATCCCTTATTGTTATTATTCTTGAAATTGAAATCCTTATGTATTCAATTACTAAGGCCCTGTTTGGCAAAACAAAAACAACTAAATGAAATTAGCTTACTCTAGGCAATTTGAACTGAATTAACTTATTTAAAAAGACAAAATAATTTAAAACAGTTTTCAATCATCTCTTTTTGAAACCACTGCCAATAGCAACATTTTGGATTTTAGCTTATTCTAGGCAAAAAGTTAGTTTCGAAATTGTCAAACAGCTAATTTTAATTAATTATTACTCATATAATCAGTTAACAGCTAACAACTAATTTCCAAAGAGAACCTAAGATTTTAGATAGTTCAATTCAGATTATAAACATTACTCCACAATTGTGGCAGTAGTACATCATCCAAGACAATTCAGGCAGATTGATCCAAACGGTTAGTGTTAAGAGTTTTTCAAGAATAATATGGACACCGGATAATATATTAATTTCAATTACTTAATAACGCAATCTTTTCCTTATTTCTTTCTTCCTTCCCTCCTGGTTTTCATATTCGTCCACTTCCTTCTTAAAATTTCTTTTCTATCCTTCAATAGAACAAATCTTTCTTCATAATAATGTAAAGTCCATCTAAATAACAATAATAATAATAATAATAATCACCATCGTCCTCATAATCATCAGGTGTAGGAGTAAAATAAAACGGGTAACAGCTAGCAAGCAACATCACATTCAAGGATTAAGAATACTAGAGGTAACGGCTAAGGACAATAGAGTTAGCAACTAAGAAAACATAACAGGTAGCGACTAAAAATAATAGAGTTAGCAACTAAGAACTTCACATATAGAGCGACTAACAACACTATATATATATATATAATGATTAATAGTGTTAGAGGTAGCAACTAACCATATACTTAAGAGGTAACAACTAAGATCATCTTATATATAGCTACTAAGAATACTAGAGATAGACATTTAAGACTATCAGGGATAGCTACTAAGAATATCAAAGGTATCAACCAAGAACACTAACATGTAGCGACTAAGGGCATCTCCAATAGCCAACACCAAACTCAAACCCATTTTACAGTAAATGTCACATCAAACAGGAATTCATCTCCAATCATTTACACTAAACTCAAACTTAAAAGAATATTCTCTATATATTCTTTTTCATACAAACTTATTTATCTTTTCAATCATACCCTTCATTTCTTATAAATTATACATTAACCCCACATAAATTCAATACAAATTCATCTATGTATTTCAATAATGTTGGAGGATCCGATGTTGATTTAGATGACTATTAACTTAATTTTTCGTTTGCGTAGTTATTTAGTTGTTTAATATTGTACATTTTTGTAAGTATTTGAGATGTGTTATGTTTAATTATATTTTCATATGCTAATGTAATTTTTTTTAATGATTGCTAAGATTGTACCAAAACTATAAAAATTTAGTTATCTTTATGTTTAAAATTTATTTTATAAAGAAACCTTAAATTTTCTAATCTAATTAAATATAAAATTAATTTTAATAAAAGAATTATATGAAGTATAAAATTATCAAGCATAACACAAAATTAGATCAATATTCAACTTGCAACAATTGGAGGGATGAAATTGCAATTAATTTAATTGCAAAAAGTGATATAGGTTTATGAATAGTAAATACTCAAATTTGAGTATTTACTATTCATAAAACTCAAAAAACTTAAAATAAGTTTGGTTTTAGGGTATTGTTGGAGAGTTCAGAGAATATGCCACCTCATTTTGGGTTTTAGGGGACCACATTGGAGATGATCTAAGAATACAAGAGGTGGCGACTAACAATAATAGATGTAGCGAATAAAATGTCATACATAGCGACTAGAATATCGTAGATAGCAACTTGCAATTTTCGACGCCACGAATGAAGAATATGTATGACTATTAAGAATGGTTGAAATTACAAAAAAGAAGCCCTTAATATTAATCAAAAGTCAGTCCATTTGAAATACTAGATCAATGGTTCTAAATGGTTGGCAGTATATATCATCCCAACATTTATTATGTATTCAAAATTTCTAAGTGAAATACTATAACCTTGCATTTTCTCTGAGTTATGTATTGGAAACCTATTAAGTATTAATTCCAAACATACAACTCAAACTTGTTGGGAAATGGAACAATAGGATGATTGATTGGGATGACTCTCTCGGGTTTTTTCATTCTTACCTTTGTTTATCTTTGTTAAATGACGGTACATAATATACTAGGTAAGTACCATTATTTCCACAGTGCTGGACATTTCTTATGATTCACTGCATTCATTAAATGAATGAAATATTGACATTGTAACTAGTGTTATGATTGTGCCGTGGAATGATGATGATATATGGGCCCGTTTGGATTGGCTTTTAAAAAAAACAGAAGCCAAAAGCAGAAGCAGAAGTGAAAGCCAAAAGCAGAAGCAGCTAACTTTTGTGTTTGGATGGAATGTTTAAAAAGCAGCTTTTTTTCAATAGTGTGTTTGGATGTATAAAAGTGAAAAGTGCTTTTGAAATGTGTAAATTACCAAAAAGGATATGCTATTTATATATGTAACACCCCGATTTAATTAACTCATAATTAATTAATTTAATTATGGTTAATTAACAAAAGATTTAGTATGTGGATTATTTTGTAGGGAATGAAGATTTAAGTGGGGGAAATAAGTGAGTTCAACTCACTTGATAATAAGAGTCAAGTGCTCAAATGGGTGCAATGTGGTCAAGACAAGTGGTGTAACCCTTTTAACCCACATTCCGACCCGACCCGAGACCCATGACCCGACCCGGATCCATTTTTGACTCTTCAAAAATCAGATTTTGGGTTAAGAAACCCATTTCTTCTTCCTCCCCTTCTCATTCCCGTCACTATTTTTGGGAAGGCTAGGGTTGGTGCCAAATCCTCCCAAATCCTTGATTTTATGCTCAAATCGGTTGGGGTTTTGGTCAAGATAGTTGGGGTAAGTGTTTCTCTTGCAATTTCCTTGCTTTTTCATGTGTTTGGAAGGGATTTTGGGGGCTGTTTTTGAAGTGACGAAAATTGGGGATTTTTGTCAAATCTTATAGATCGGCTTGGAATTTGTGTTAAATCCTTGATTGGGAGTTGCAAATCAGTTTTGGGAGTTAAGGTAATGCTTTTGGTTGAGTAATTTCAGTTTTTGAGCTTCCAATGGGTTCATGATGAAGAAATCATGTTCTTGGATGATTTTTGATGTTTGGATTGGATTCTTGTAATTTAGGCTTGGAATTTCAGATTGGAAGCTTGGAGGTTGAGAAGAGGAGCTTGGAGACTCATCTACATATCAGGCAAGGGTAGAGATAGGCCTAAATGGGGGCATAATCGGTGGAATGGTCGGAAACCGCCATTTCCACCGTTTCTGTTGTGTCGGCGCGCACTTGGCGCGCCCTTTAGCCAAACAGCGCGCGAGCAGCGCGCGACACGAACGTCACGACGTCCGTGACAAGCCCGCGCGGGGTTGGCGCGGTTTTCTCAAGAAAACCGCGCGGGGAGCGCGCCAGCTCCCCTGTCCGCGCGATTCGTCCGCTCGTTTTTCCGATTCTTCGTCCTTCGTGTTTCCTTAGTTCTTCTTATGCTTCTAGCATGCCATAACTATCATTATGCTCACAATCTTTGAACTTAGTTGCGTTTAGCGGTAATCTACTATGCCTTAGTTGAGATCGAGTCTTGTTTCGCTTCTATGTTGATGTGAGTGTTGGTGCCGATATGTGGGGCTTGGCACACCCTTGACACTTAACTCGTGGTGAGTTGTTTATTTTGTCATGACGCGTAATTTACGTATTGACATGTGTGGAATTGAATCTGAATATGTGTTGGTGCCGATATGTGGGGCTTGGCACACCTTTGATACTTAACTCGCGATGAGTTGTTGATGCCGATACGTGGGACTTGGCACACCCCTGATTATACTTAACTCGAGATGAGTTGTTTATTTTGTCCTGATGCGTTGATTTACGTATGGACATGTGATTGAATTGAATCTGAATATCTGTGATTATATGTGAATATCTGTGATGATATGAAATGCCACGACGGTAGGATACGCTATGCTTACGAGTCGGTATCCGATTGGGCATAGTGGGATCTCTACCCAGAAGCATTGATACTGTGATGATATGTGAATATCTGTGATGATATGTGAATATCTGTGATGATATATGAATATCTGTGATGATATGAAATGCCACGACGGTAGGATACGCTATGCTTACGAGTCGGTATCCGATTGGGCATAGTGGGATCGCTACCCAGAAGCATTGAGACTGAAAAGGATTTATATCCTAGTCTGATTTTGGCTGGAAAGGGCTCATGACCCTTTGCCTGACCCGCTTGCCGTAAGCCACAATCTCAGCTGTTAGTGTCCGCGGCGGGGGCACTGTGGGTATGTCTCTCGACCATTAAGGGGAGTGGACCCTTATATGGGAGGGAATACCGACCATGGTACCTAGGTGCACGCTAGGCATGCTTATGTGTTGCATTTAGGGTAGATAGACATTCTAGGTCATAACATTTCATCTCATCATCCACCATTCATCTTATTTGCAGTGGTTGAAGCACCGGTATGGGACGGTGTGATGTTTACTTATTTGCTCTGCTCAATTTTTATGTTATGCCTAATAAATGTTTAAAAACGGAATATATCTCCACATATATGTATAAATATACTTCTAGGGAATCAAGTTAATTCTTGTTTCCCCTTATGCCGATTCTTCTATTCTTGCTCAGTACCTTGTACTGACCCTTGCTATGTTTTCATGTATAGATATTCCCGGGGAGGACGCAGAGCCTGAACACGATGTGAGGTTTGGGGATGAGTGATCTACCTAGAGATGCATTAGCATGTTGTGGACTTATGTGCTTGTCTTGAATAATATGCTATGACTCTATTACCTTGTCTCGTACTGCTTGTGGTACCGATCGGTACATTATGTTCTGTCTTGTGTGTTACTTAATATCTCTGACAGGTTGAGATGAGACTGATATGTCGACTGTTATGTCGCATGAATAAGGCTTGTAAGCCGGACGTCTGTTATGATGTGAGGTTTCCTTTCTGGATTTGTATTATGATTCATTGGCTTCCTGTTACTTGGCTACGTGTTATTGATCTTAAATTGATTGGCCAACAGTTTAAGAGAGGTAACACGGCAGTGACGTCACAGAAATTTGGTTTTAAATTTTTGGGGCGTTACAGGTTGGTATCAGAGCCATGTCTGCTTGTATGTGCTTAGAATTCTAACACAAGCATGTGGTGAGATGTGTGGGGGAAAGCATATAGTGTAGGAATTGCATCTGGTTCTGCTTATATTCTTGTTAATTGCATTGTTTTTGGTTATCTGCGTCCCCTATAGGGGTGGATTGTGGTTTGTGAATCAAACCAGGATCAATCCTTGGGGATATTCCGGGAGATCTATACTTAATAATTGATGTTCGGTAAAGAATTATTCTTATTTACCGAGTGTTACTGAATATCTCGTCACGTTACGAATATAGGATGCCGCCGCGCCGGGATGGAGAGCCCAGGAGGAGGGGAAGGCCTCGTAGGAATCAGGGGCCAGCTACTGGGGGTCGTGGACAGTGCCATGAGAATGGTGGACTTGGCAATGATCACGTGGAAAATGTTCCAATTGAGGAACCTGTAGAGGTGGAGGATGACTTGAACTATGAGGACGAACCAGTGCCTCCACCACCACCGCCACCGGTGCAGATGCCCATTGATCCTCAGTTTATGCAACATATGTTTAATGCTATGCATGGGATGTATCAGGGGCAGGCGAATCAACCTGCACAACCACCACCCAGACCCGTGGATTACGTGCATCTAGCAAGGCATTATCAACCGCCGGTCTTTAGTGGAGGAGTAGACCCGGTTGCTCTGACTGATTGGATTTATCATATGGAGGAGATCTTCGAGAATATAGACTGCCCAGAGGATTGGAAGGTCAGGGTGGGACGGCAGTATCTTACTGGACCAGCTCTCCATTGGTGGAGGTCGCGTAAGAGTGAGCTTATGGCGAGACCCAACTTCTCATGGGGAGTTTTCTGTCATGCTTTGAGATCCCACTTTTTCACTACGCAGATGATGAATGTTAAGAAGAGGGAATTTCTCAACTTAGAGCAAGCAGGAAATATGACAGTGTCTGAGTACTATGGTCGTTTTGTGGAACTCATGTCATACGTACCAATGCTAGTTGCTGATGAGGAAGATAAGGTTTCGAAGTTTGTGGATGGATTGAAGGCTGAGATCCGGACTGGGTTTAGCAACCAACACGCCTGCTTAGCTTCAGCATATGATCAGGCTTTATTCATTGAAAGAGCTCGTGCTGATGTGCAGCGCGTGTGGGCCGCTCGTCGCAGGGAGTCAGGGGGGCCGATTAGACCCCATCATAGGCAGACGAGGCCGAGAAGCGGTGGAGAGACCTCTAGGCCTCAGACTTATGCACAGCCACCGTATAGAAGCGGACCCCACTGCTGGAATTGCGGACAGCAAGGTCATTTGAGGTCACAGTGCCCACAGTTGGTGGGTCGAGTAGGAGGATCTACTTCAGATGCGTCTGGTGGGAATGCGTCGCGTGGACGAGGTGCAGACAGAGGTCGTGGACCACAGGGGGACCGTGGGGGCCGTCTCAATGTGATTGAGCGGGCTGAGCTAGATGGGCGAGATGATGTCATGACTGGTAAGTTGCCCATTGTTCAATTTCAATCTTGATCGACGTAACCATCTGTAACAAGTGCCCCAGGTAGTGCCTTATGTTATTAAATGCGTAGGTACTATACTAGTTGATAATGTGCCTGCTTACGCCTTATATGATTCTGGTGCATCATGCTCGTTTATATCATCGGAATTCGTAACTAATAATGATATGGGACCACTGGAGGCTTATCAACTCCCTGTTACGCTACCTTCGGGAGACCTCATGCGGAGCCAGTGGATTAAACCCGATGCACAGATAATCATCAAAGATCGAGAGTTCAGAGCGAATCTAGTGGTGCTAGATTTGGCCGATTTTGACGTGATTTTGGGAATGGATTGGCTGTCTAAGTATCAAGCCAGATTAGACTGCGGGATACCAAGGATTTCCTTCACCGATGAAGAAGGTGAGCAAGTGGTTTATTACCCTCCTAACATTCGAGTGGTATCTTCTGTCACTTTTGCAGCTTTAATTAGAAAAGGGTATCCGGTATACTTTTGTTCTGTGCGTGATATGACGCCCTTGTGTTAGAGTGATCCTTCAGAGCGAGTGGTGATGGGTCCTGAACTCATTGAACAGACCACTGAAGTGGTACGAGTGATCAGAGACAGAATGAAGGAAGCTCAGGATCGTCAGAAGAGTTATGTTGATTTGTCCAGGAGAGACATTGAAATCGAGGTTGGAGATTGGGTATTTTTGAGAGTGTCACCCATGAGGGGCGTGAGGCGATTTGGGAAGAAGGGGAAACTGAGTCCCAGATTTATAGGCCCCTATGAGATCACTAAAAAGATTGGGAAGGTCGCTTACCGGTTAGAATTGCCAACTGAGGTGGGAAAGGTGCACAACGTTTTCCACGTCTCTCAGTTGAGGAAGTTTATCTCGGATCCTGACAAGATTATACAACCGGAGGAGGTGGAGTTGGATGACAACCTAGAATACGAAGAATACCCCGTGGCGATTCTCGACACTAAAGAAAAGGTACTTCGCAATAAGGTGATCAAAATGGTGAAAGTACTTTGGTCGAGACATGGCGTAGAGGATGCCACTTGGGAGACAAAGGAAAGCATGGCGAGGCGTTATCCTGAATTGGATTTGACTCCAATTCAGTGAAGTAATGACCTTAATCCATACTTTTTCATTCGAGGACGAATGATCCTAAGGGGGAGAGATTGTAACACCCCGATTTAATTAACTCATAATTAATTAATTTAATTATGGTTAATTAACAAAAGATTTAGTATGTGGATTATTTTGTAGGGAATGAAGATTTAAGTGGGGGAAATAAGTGAGTTCAACTCACTTGATAATAAGAGTCAAGTGCTCAAATGGGTGCAATGTGGTCAAGACAAGTGGTGTAACCCTTTTAACCCACATTCCGACCCGACCCGAGACCCATGACCCGACCCGGATCCATTTTTGACTCTTCAAAAATCAGATTTTGGGTTAAGAAACCCATTTCTTCTTCCTCCCCTTCTCATTCCCGTCACTATTTTTGGGAAGGCTAGGGTTGGTGCCAAATCCTCCCAAATCCTTGATTTTATGCTCAAATCGGTTGGGGTTTTGGTCAAGATAGTTGGGGTAAGTGTTTCTCTTGCAATTTCCTTGCTTTTTCATGTGTTTGGAAGGGATTTTGGGGGCTGTTTTTGAAGTGACGAAAATTGGGGATTTTTGTCAAATCTTATAGATCGGCTTGGAATTTGTGTTAAATCCTTGATTGGGAGTTGCAAATCAGTTTTGGGAGTTAAGGTAATGCTTTTGGTTGAGTAATTTCAGTTTTTGAGCTTCCAATGGGTTCATGATGAAGAAATCATGTTCTTGGATGATTTTTGATGTTTGGATTGGATTCTTGTAATTTAGGCTTGGAATTTCAGATTGGAAGCTTGGAGGTTGAGAAGAGGAGCTTGGAGACTCATCTACATATCAGGCAAGGGTAGAGATAGGCCTAAATGGGGGCATAATCGGTGGAATGGCCGGAAACCGCCATTTCCACCGTTTCTGTTGTGTCGGCGCGCACTTGGCGCGCCCTTTAGCCAAACAGCGCGCGAGCAGCGCGCGACACGAACGTCACGACGTCCGTGACAAGCCCGCGCGGGGTTGGCGCGGTTTTCTCAAGAAAACCGCGCGGGGAGCGCGCCAGCTCCCCTGTCCGCGCGATTCGTCCGCTCGTTTTTCCGATTCTTCGTCCTTCGTGTTTCCTTAGTTCTTCTTATGCTTCTAGCATGCCATAACTATCATTATGCTCACAATCTTTGAACTTAGTTGCGTTTAGCGGTGATCTACTATGCCTTAGTTGAGATCGAGTCTTGTTTCGCTTCTATGTTGATGTGAGTGTTGGTGCCGATATGTGGGGCTTGGCACACCCTTGACACTTAACTCGTGGTGAGTTGTTTATTTTGTCATGACGCGTAATTTACGTATTGACATGTGTGGAATTGAATCTGAATATGTGTTGGTGCCGATATGTGGGGCTTGGCACACCTTTGATACTTAACTCGCGATGAGTTGTTGATGCCGATACGTGGGACTTGGCACACCCCTGATTATACTTAACTCGAGATGAGTTGTTTATTTTGTCCTGATGCGTTGATTTACGTATGGACATGTGATTGAATTGAATCTGAATATCTGTGATGATATGTGAATATCTGTGATGATATGAAATGCCACGACGGTAGGATACGCTATGCTTACGAGTCGGTATCCGATTGGGCATAGTGGGATCTCTACCCAGAAGCATTGATACTGTGATGATATGTGAATATCTGTGATGATATGTGAATATCTGTGATGATATGTGAATATCTGTGATGATATGAAATGCCACGACGGTAGGATACGCTATGCTTACGAGTCGGTATCCGATTGGGCATAGTGGGATCGCTACCCAGAAGCATTGAGACTGAAAAGGATTTATATCCTAGTCTGATTTTGGCTGGAAAGGGCTCATGACCCTTTGCCTGACCCGCTTGCCGTAAGCCACAATCTCAGCTGTTAGTGTCCGCGGCGGGGGCACTGTGGGTATGTCTCTCGACCATTAAGGGGAGTGGACCCTTATATGGGAGGGAATATCGACCATGGTACCTAGGTGCGCGCTAGGCATGCTTATGTGTTGCATTTAGGGTAGATAGACATTCTAGGTCATAACATTTCATCTCATCATCCACCATTCATCTTATTTGCAGTGGTTGAAGCACCGGTATGGGACGGTGTGATGTTTACTTATTTGCTCTGCTCAATTTTTATGTTATGCCTAATAAATGTTTAAAAACGGAATATATCTCCACATATATGTATAAATATACTTCTAGGGAATCAAGTTAATTCTTGTTTCCCCTTATGCCGATTCTTCTATTCTTGCTCAGTACCTTGTACTGACCCTTGCTATGTTTTCATGTATAGATATTCCCGGGGAGGACGCAGAGCCTGAGCACGATGTGGGGTTTGGGGATGAGTGATCTACCTAGAGATGCATTAGCATGTTGTGGACTTATGTGCTTGTCTTGAATAATATGCTATGACTCTATTACCTTGTCTCGTACTGCTTGTGGTACCGATCGGTACATTATGTTCTGTCTTGTGTGTTACTTAATATCTCTGACAGGTTGAGATGAGACTGATATGTCGACTGTTATGTCGCATGAATAAGGCTTGTAAGCCGGACGTCTGTTATGATGTGAGGTTTCCTTTCTGGATTTGTATTATGATTCATTGGCTTCCTGTTACTTGGCTACGTGTTATTGATCTTAAATTGATTGGCCAACAGTTTAAGAGAGGTAACACGGCTGTGACGTCACAGAAATTTGGTTTTAAATTTTTGGGGCGTTACAATATATGATAGTATATATTTATAGTGTAATTTAAATAAATTAATAGGGACATTTATGACTCTGCACACATTATTAGGTGCTTTTGGCTTCTGCTTTTCGGAGAAGCACCACCTGAGCTGCTTCTCCCAGAAGCACTTTTGCAGCTTTTCGAGGTGCTTTTGCTTTTTCTAAAAAGCCAAAACAAACACTCGTTTTCCTTCAAAAGTGTTTTTGGTAGAAGCAAAAGCCAAAAACACTTGGAAAAAAGCCAATCCAAACAGGCTCTATGTGCAAAGAAAGAGTGAGTAATCTGATCAAATCCACACAACTTCAGAACTACTCTCACTTTGGTACCACTTCTAATTTCACTGCTTTTATTCCGGCCAGCGAATTCTCCGCCGGACTCCGAAACTAACCAACATCAAGAGTTGCTCCGGAACCTGCTGCAGAGCTACTAATTTTACCTATTACTACATCTCACAATTTCCTACGGCTACACACACTTCAATAAATTTTTATATTTGCTACTGAATTTCATCACTGGATTGATTGTAGTTAACGCGTTTTGTGAGCTAACTTCGTAATTGATATCATTTTAAAATTTAACGACTAAAATTTTCGATGGCTAAAATTTAACTTAATTTAGTTTTGGCCACCATGGTTTTGATTTTTGAGTTTCTTTGTATCTATGGGTGGGCATCGGGTCGGATTTGATGAGTTCGGGTATAGAAACAAATTATTCACCCAATGATGGATATTGGTGGATACCCGACATATTTTTTTTTTTGTAAAAAAATAAATAAAACCACTATATTGGGTTTGATAAATTAGTCAATCATCATTATGCTTTCCAATTTACAATAAGAATGAGAATGACATTCATGCATTAACAAATAACAAACAATAAAAATTAATTATTAATCTTTCTAGAAAAACAACATTCCAATTTCTAATAGAAAAATCATCAAATAAAACACAAGAGGTTGTAGCCTGTAGAAATTTATTTTTTTTAAAAAAAATTAAATTACTTAAAAAAAAAAAAAAAAACTAAGAAATAACTAAAAGTAACCATTCAATATCTCACCTTTTCATCCGATTTTCTTTCAATGACCAAAACTCATCATATAACTGCCAACTAAGAAACAAAAAATTGACAAGAAGCTAGTACACAATTTATACTCTATCATATACAAATTCAGGAGTTCCAAATCCCAATTGTATTACAATTTAAATTTAAAGTAACATAAAAGAAATGCAACTAAAAAAATATTAGCCATCACCGTAGGGATAGGAGGGAATGAAGGGTTGAGGTTTTACATTTTTTGTTTGAATAAAATTATTATAGAATGCGGATTGCTAAAAGGCAAATACTCTCGGGGCCGGTTCTGAGGGCGGGCGACCGAGTGCGCTTGCCTAGGGCCCAGAGTTGAGTTGGGCCCAAATTTATTTTTAATTTTTATTGTAATTGTTAATTAATTAATGTATATTCCATTAATTTTCCTAGTCAATTTTTTCATTTCCCAAATTTATAATTTTTTTAAGCTGTCAGTGCCATATATTATCACTCAGGTGAACTGTGGTTGGTAAATTAATTTATAGATAATTTATATGGAGATTTTTTTTCCCAATCTTTTTTGTTGTTTTTGTCCAAATTTGAAATCAATTTAATCAGTGGGTTTTCTAGCTTCGGCTAATCAAAAAAGAATTTAATTAGTTGAGAGAAAAAAACAGCTAGCTAGTTCTTTTGAAAATATATTTCCGAAAAACTTCACAATATTTGGTTTAGTTAATAATTATGAAACTAATACTCATGTTGTCCCTGCTCCTCGTCGGAGCCTATTATTTTACGACCTTTTTTTTTTCCTAACCTGAATAGATTGTTAAGTAAACTAATAGGGGCCTATGATTTGTATTATTACCTAGGGCCCCTCAATCGTCAGGACCGGCCCTGAATACTCTCTGTGTATATTGTGCATTAAAGAAGAAAATATAGACAGTTTAAAAAATAAAATAAAATAAAATAAAATTGGGGATCGGGTAATTCGGGTGCATTTGCCAAACCCGATATATGACCCGATCCAGTAATTTTGGTTTCGGGTACTCTCTCTCTCTCTCTCTTAACTCGACCTAGCGCAGCCCCACTAATTTTTCGAGTTGTACCCGATTAATCTGACCTATTTGCCCACCCTTATTTGTAATAGTTGGAGGAGATTCTTACTATGGGGTCAACCTTAGTGTGGAGTTTGTATGATATAAATTGTGTGTTGAGTCAACTATATTATTGATAAATTGAAAATATATCAAATGTATGAATTGAACAGGATTTTTTCTCTCCAAGAAATGGCACATTCTCAACCGCCATATAGAGTAGTTTTCTTGCTTCCGGCGTACCCATGGTGGATCAGGAAGGTGAACCTCCAGACACACAGAATGGAAGGGCGCAGAAACGGCCAAGATCAACTTATAGTGAGATTGCTAAATGCCGCGCCGGCTTTCTCCATGTCCCGATTGACGAAATTATGAGCGAAGGATCTGGACACCCTGACGACATTACAGTTACGGTGCAAGATGGTATCGACAAGTTGATTTTATTAAAAGCCTTTAAAGAAAGGCTGCTCCGACCTTGGGCCAACGCCGTCGTCATCAAAGTTCTTGGCCGCTTTATCTAATACTGAGTCCTCAAGTCTAGGCTGGAAAAGTTATGGGCTGCAGCAGCTCAGGCTCCCTTGATTGATTTGGAGAACGGATACTTCATCGTCCGATTTGATACGGAGGCAGCGGCTTCTTACGCCCTGACGGGAGGGCCTTGGATGGTCCTAGGGCATTACTTGCACGTACAGGCCTGTGATGAATCTTTTAATCCCTTAACAAACGTAGTTAAATCCATGGTCGCCTGGGTCCGTTTTCCTGGTATTCCAATTTTCTTGTATGACCGAAGCATCATGTTCAAAGCAGGATCGCGTATTGGTGAAGTTCTGAGCATAGATTTTAGTACTAATAAGGTGGATCGAGGTAAGTACGCCAGAGTCGCAGTGAAACTTGATTTGTCTAAACCGTTGAAATCCCAAGTTCTTGTTGACGATTACGTCCTCAAGATCGAGTATGAAAACTTGAAACAAATTTGTTTCGAGTGTGGAAGATTTGGTCATCTCAAAACTGATTGCCCAGAAGCTCAAGTACAACATATGCAAACGGAAGAACCTGCTAATAATGATCGTGCAAAAGAGGGTGATAAAACTGAGGGCTCAAGCTACGGACCGTGGATGCTTGCCAAATCGAGAAGGAGACATGTGGGCGGTAGACAGACAAATCCTAGACCACAACCTTTCTCTAATGTTAACCGGTTCTCTTCCTTGGCTGAAGTTCCTGATGAGTGTCCCTCTAAGCCGCATAGAACGCCTGATCCCCAGGAAACAGCTTGTCCTTCTATCATCTCATCGCCACCACAGAGTCCCACATTAACAATTAATCCAAGGTGGATATCTCGATCGCATACCCCGGCTGTTGAGAATAGATCGTCAGGCTGGGCTCATCAGCCTTCGGGTGCTTGGCTTCCTAAAATGTCCTCCTCATTACCACCTGATCATCACACTGTAGTAACTGTGGATGATCCCTCAACTAGCCATCGACAACTTGGCAAACATTTAGAGGATCTTGACGCTGGCAGACCCCCAGACTCCCCTGTGGAAGTGTTCGAGGATGCTATGGATATCTCATCTACCCAAGTTGAGAAGGAACGGGGATGACCTTCAAGCCTCCCAATTTCCTGACTGATTTCTGGTTACTTTCCTTCCTTTTCTTTTAATGAATTTTAATCTGTTTTGTTGGAATGTACAAGGGGCTGGTTCTCCCCCTCTTCGCATAGAATTTAGGGATATCACACACACTAAAAAGGTGGATATTGCTGCAATATTTGAACCATACATCAGTGGTGAACGCGCTGATTCTTTCATCCGGAGGAGTGGTTTTCCTAATTCTTACCATATTGAAGCCTCAGGTTTCTCAGGAGGCATCTGGTTGCTGTGGAAAAGTCATATGGACATTACTGTGTTGGAATCTCACTCCCAATTCATTGATTTCCAAGTCCAGGGAGATGATGATCTCATCTTCATTACCCTAATATACGCAGCCCCAAATAGATCTAGAAGGGCATGGCTGTGGCCGGAACTTATCGTCTTAACAGCACCCGGAATGCTCCATGGATTCTTGGGGGTGATTTAAATTGTATTGCTAGAAATGATGAGGCTAGAGGTGGATCTAAGTCTTTCAATGCTTATCTTGAACTCAAAAGCTGGATGGATATGTCTGCTATCTCTGAATTAAGGTCCTTCAGAAGCAAATTTACTTAGGCTAGAGGTTTACTCAGACGGAGATTGGATACGATGCTATGTAATGATCTTTGGATTAACCTATACCCCGGCTGCACAGTTGAGGTCCTTCCTAGAGTTCATTCGGACCATTCTCCCCTTCTTACTAGAGGTTTTGGTATGCATCATAATCAGAGGTCACAGACTAAGGATATGTTCAGATTTAAGGCTATGTGGCAGGGTTATGGCAGCTTTAGACGGATAGTGAACTCCATTTGGACAGGTCAGGGCACGGTTCAGGAGAAGCTGGAGGCTACTAAGACCAAGTCTATCCCTTGGAGTGAACAGGTTGTGAAATCTCAAGTTAACTGCAAGCATCGGATTAGAGCCAGGCTAGCCGGGATCGAGAGAAACCTGATAATGGCCAAAATTGACCATTATTTTCAATCTATTTCTGTGTCTAATACGGACATTTGATCGCATTCCGGTCTTATTTAAATAGGAAAGCAGTTGAATTTGACAGATTTTTGCAAGTTTGTATAAACAATAAGCTGGTATTGAAAAACACAAAAATTTTGTTATTTTTATTAAATTTGTGTTAAAAATTACAAAAACATGATAAAATATTAAAAAATCCCACACTTGATTAATTTTGGTTTGGTGGTATCTGTTTGGTGGAACACGGATCCATTAAACGGAACACAAACAAATATCAAGTGGAGCAAATATCCTTATTTATTATATTATTTTACATTTTGATGTATATAATTTTAATTTTTATGTTTATTCATTTCAGTTTCTGTTTTCTGCTTTAATAAAAATTAATTGGTCCACTAATCACTTTTGATTTTAATTAATTGCAGGTGAATTAATTGGGTCCAAAATTCAGTCCAAGCCCAACCACATTTTTTTTTAGTTCAAATCCCTTGAAGCCCATGAATTAATCCTGCACAGGCCCAAAATAATCCAAAAAATAGCCCAAGCCCACTGAACCAAGCCCAAACCCAACACCAATCCTAAACCTAACCTAACCCTAACCCTGCCTCTCCGGCCCCGCCACCGCCGCTCCGGCGAGATTCCGGCGAGTCGCCGCCACCCTCATCTCAGTCACTTCCATCTCCTCCCATCACCATCATCCACCATTTTTTCCGACCACCCTCATCCTCAACCTCCGATCAACAATCCGGCAGCCCCATCTCGCCCCTACCATTTCAGCCACCACTCACAGCACCCATCGCCGCCCCTCCGGCGTCTTCTCATCCCTCGCGCCACCACAGCCTCCAGCCTCCGCCTCCATCTCCTCCTTCCGCGGCCCTTCCTCCGCCCCCATTTCGCCTCCGGCCACCCCTCCATTTCCTACCTCCTGCCCAGCGCCCAGATTCGCCTCCATCCGAGCCTCTCCGCCACCCTCTCCAAGATCTTCCAACCCCGGCGCCTCCTCGACAACAGCCGGCCTCAACTCCAATTTCAAAACAAAGAGAAGATTGGGAAGAAGAAGAAACGAGCAAAAAAGAAAACTGAGAAGATAAGAAAATGGAAGACGGAAAGGAAAAGAAAGAGGAAGGAGGAAAGAAAAATTGGGAGAGGAAGAAGAACTGTAATGAGAAGAATGGAAAACATGAACGAAAATTGAAGAATAAAGAAGAAATGGGAAACTGGGAAGAAGAAAGAGGAAGGAAGAAGAAGAAAATAATGGAGGAGAGAAAGAACGAGAATCAAGAGAAAGAGGAGAGAGAAAAATAAAAAGAAGCAGAATGGAAAAATTCACTACGGCGCTAAACACACGACACTACGGCGCTATACTGTGCCAGAAAAAGAGCTACGACGCTATCCAAAAGAGCTAAAATGCTAAAATCAAGCACTACGACGCTATACAAAAGAGCTACGACGCTAGTATAGCGCCGTAAAAGAGGATAGCGTCGTAAAATGGGGATAGCGCCGTAGAAGCCAATTTGAATTTCCCCATGTGCCCAATTGCGTAGGAAGTCCCTGGACCTCAAGTCCCACAAGAGCAAAGTCTTTTGTCTCTTCCCCAGGACTTCGAAGACCAGCCCCCTCCCACTCCGTTAACAGGCCTATTGGGCCTAGGGTTTTTACTCTAGCCACTATACAGTAGCTCCCAATTTTTGAACAGTGCAGCCATGCTGCTGGGATGCTCCAAAAAAATCAAAAATTAAGTATAGTTTAGTTTAATTTTTGCCATGTAATTTTATTTTTGTTGATTGTAGCTGTAGAATGCTTAGTAAATATCAGTTTGAACCTCTTTAGGGTAGCAATTTCCATATTTTATTGCTTTGTAATGTAGAAACATATAAGAATACCCAAATAATGGGTTATTCTTAGATTTATTGCTTTTGATGTGTTATACAAGAAAAAGCTCCATAAAAAATCTGTCATGGGTTCTTTTTTTTTTATTTTGTTCTACTGTTTTCCTTCTTTTCCCATTCTGGTCACTTGACCATTCTCTTTTTATTTTTTTTAGTTAGGTTGATACTTTGTTTAGTTTTAATAAGTGCACAAATATGTAGTGTTCATCCCTTTTTAGATTTATTAGTGTAGTTTAGATTTTATTTTTGCTAGTGTTGGTGTTTATTACTTTTTTTTAGTTTTATTTTATTTTATTTTATTTTTTTTTTATTTTTTTTATTTTATTTTATTTTATTTCATTTTTAGTTTAGTTTAATAGATTTAAAATGTGGATGATAATTATATGTTTGTGCATACTCAAAAACTTGAAAATAGGGTTTTGCAATCGCATAGACTGCATTACCCGACCAACATTTTAGGGTTTGCAATCGCAGAGATTGCATCACCCGAACAACAACATTCTGGGCTAGCTACGACGCTAACAGCCCTACGACGCTATCCTTGGATAGCAGCGTAGGTGAGGTTTAGCGCCGTAGTCATCCAGACTTAAACAAAAATTTGGCCTTACGGCGCTAGATCAACGACGCTATCCTCGGATAGCGTCGTAATTTTTGTTCAGCGTCGTAGGACCCCAAAATACTTCATTTCTCATAAAAACCCACCTACGACGCTATCCTATGATAGCGTCGTCATTTTAATCAGATGTCTCACAATAAATTTCCAACAAAAATTCATTTATAAAATCCGGATCTGAGTAAGGGATAAATTCCTCAGTTATGTTTAATTCATATCCGAATGGGGGTTGATTTTGGGAAATTAGAAGTAGAGTCAGCGATTAGGTCTCACCTAGACTGAAAGGGTCTGTGTTCTTATTGAGAGTCTAGTACCTGTTTAGGGAATGGTTTTCAAATCAATTATTTTCCAAAATTGCTGTGTATTGGGAATTTAGTCTTAATTAACACATCGAGATGGGATCCACTTGGATTCAAATACAGTGTGTTAGATAATTCTAGAGGAACAATACATAGGCCTTGGTTATTTTCTAAGGTAGGGTTGAGTATTCTTTCAACTGCTATCCTCTTCTGCCAGAGCCTATTTTTGAGTCCTGAGTGAGTGCATCCGGAACGAACTAATTTATTAGTTCGTTTCATTAGTTTGTATCTCATAACCACCCAACGGGAAGTGAACACTGCGAGCGGTTCACTGAGAATAGGGAATTCTTGATCCACACCCGGTCATTCTGACTGTGGGCTTTCTTTTACTACCAGGGTCAGACTTTCAAAAACCTCCGAGTGATAGGATTTTAAATGCTTTCTTTATCGCTTTCTTTTAAATGCTTTCTTTTAAATGCTTTCATTAGAGGTCACTCGGTTGTATTGAGAGTTGCGTAACTGCTACTAGAACTGAGAGTTAAGGGATAGTTCAGGGCTTGATTAGAATCTTCGGGTGTGACATGGGGGAATGATAGCAGTACTTGACACTTCAACTAATGATTTGTCAGGTGTTGCTTATCCACCACAGATAAATAACACACCATTGCAAGGGTAGTTATGCGTTTGTGGTATCTTAGAATTATTTTCTTAAGAGCATGTAAACTCTTACTGTAAGTACCTGTATGTTAAAGGGAACATGGTATAGAGAGCATGAGAATTAGCTAACTGAAAGGATTATCCCAAACTCAGATCTGTGTATTAAAATGGGAGTTTAATTGTATTTCATCTGAATCTTGTCCAATCTTTATTATTTTCTCCCTGTCCCTTCTGTCATATTTCAACCGCTTTCTTAGAATAATTTTACCGCTTTCTTAGAATAATTTTATTGCTTTCTTAGATTAAATTTAATTTGCTTTCTAGAATCAATTTATCTGCTTTATTTTAATTGTTTTCATAGCTTAGATTAAATTCTGTCAAGTAGTTGTTAGATATCAAACACAAACTTGAATCGAGTAACCGAGTGGAAAATCTTAGTAAATGACGTGGGCCCTGCTTCCATCGCACATCCTTCAGTGAACGATCCGGTACTTACTATAAATTACTGCAATTTTTGACTCCGTGCACTTTCGGGGGCACAGTTTCTTAACACGAGTAATAAAAACGTGACAACCTATAAATACATCCCTAATCCCAACTCCGCCTTCATAATTTGGTTTCATTAAATAAAATTGAAAATCGGGATTATTGTTTTTCAGAAAATACTCATATAATGGGAAATGTGTTGAAAGTTTCATGGCAGGGAATCTCATGACATGAAATTATGAAAAGTATCATGGCGCAGATACCGGGGACCTTCAGTGTGACAGACTGAAGGTCAAGACTGAACTGTCTATCCTGGTTGCACCACGAAATTTGTCAAAAGTTTCATGACGGGGAGGACCACAGCACCGTCTGAAATCAAAGCACCCCACATGAGTAATAAAAAGTGGAATATATCCTTAACCCTTTCCTACGAATCATAACTCCTTTCATTTAATAAATTTAACCTGGGATATTTTATAAAAATACTCGTGTGACGAAATTTGTCAAAAGTTTCATGGCGCCGTTGCCGGGGAGGATGCAGCGTCGTTTATTAAGAGAATTACACTCCTGATTACTCATAGTTAGTTTAGTGTTAGTTTAGTGTATTTATTTCAGAACAGAGAAGTACCCTCAAATCAATTAAACATTTAGAGTACTAAGACTCTAAATGTGAGGATGTTGATTTGAGGAGAAAACCTGACCAATTAGGTATTCCTTCTTGCAGGAATCATGGAGCCACCAAAAAGAAAATAACAGCTTCAAACGGGACAAGCCACGGCCACCATTTCCATTTGCCGTCGCCCCTGTCCCCATTTCCATCATCTTCACCACCACCGGACAAGCCACTGCCACCATCTCACTCGTCGTCGCCCCTGTCCAACTAGGCATCAAAACAGGTTCCCGGTTGGATTAGTTCTGTAATTGACCGAAGATTATATCCGGAATTTAAAGAAACTTAAGATCCGGAATAATTTTCACAAGCACAGAATTAATTCAACCTAAATTCTTGCAAGTCAGAATAACTTTATCATTATTTATATTAAAAAAAAAAACTCCTCTTGTACATAGTATATTAAATAATTCGGGTATTAATCAATTAACTCACATTTAGAGTACTAAGACTCTAAATGTGAGGATGTTGATATTTTTGAGAAAACCCGATAACTTATTATGTATTTGCTTTGCATGAATTTGTGGAACTACAAAAAGAAAATTAAAGCTTCAAAAAGGTTCCCGGTTGGATCAATTCTGCAATTACTTGAAAATATTCCTGGAACTTAAAGTAATTTAAGATCCGGAATAATTTTTATAAGAACAGAATCGATCCAACCAAATTTATGCAAGTAGATTCAATTTTATATATGTTTAGAAAATCCAAAAATGTGATTGAACAATTTTGATGAAAATCAAAATTTTTCTAAGTGTTGGGCATCGAACAATTGCCTTGTTTGATGAACCAAATGATCACACATAGCCAAAATCGTCGAACACTTAATTGGTTTGACGAAAAGGGCTATCGGAAGTATGTTCTTAGTTTTTATGTAAATATTTTCTCCCTCCCTCCCTCCTCTTTTATTTTTATTTCAATTTTGATAATTTGTTTAAGTAGGAATTGATTTACTCACATTTCGAGCAAGACTCAAAATGTGAGGATGTTGATTCTTCACTTAAATATAAAAAAAAGTGTGTTACTTTTCTTTTTGTTTATTTTTATTATTTTATACATAAACTCAGTATAAAGCATGTATAAATCTGTCAGTGATTCACATATTTAATTTTGGTTTATGATTAAATTTTCAAACTTTTAAATTGGGATAATATAATTGAAGACATGCATGATATGAATTTTTGAGATTTTGAGCTATAAAAATTTAATGATATCATCATCTTGTTGGGTCATGAGTCTTCATGTTGAGAATTTAATTGAATAGAGTGTGAGAATTTCTCAAAGATTAAATTTAAGAATATTGTATGACATGAATGAACCATTCCATGTGAGATTTGAGCCGTGAGTCATTTTTACTCATTCTTTTCTTTGATGTGTGAAAATCATTTTTGATTAAAGGAAATTAGAACTTGCGATTGGGACCGATTCAAGACTATGCCATATTCCAAAAATCGAGCATATGATCGAGGCACCTAGAAAAACCCCAAATTTTTGGCCTTCTTTTGAAATCCAAACCCAAAAATATTTTTTCCTTTAGGATTAACCAATCTGAGCCTCTAAGCCTAATTTTCCTTTGAAGCCCTCTATATTATTCCTAGCCTTTAAAAAAAAAAAGACCAAGAAATTCAAACCCAAGTGGGCAAGAATAAATTTTATCAAGGCGTTGAATGTATGATCATCAATTCATCAAATCGGTATTCAATAAACCGATTCAAAAAAAAAAAGAGAGAAAAAAGAAGAGTAATGTTGAATTCAATTCAACACAAATAAATTGCAAATGACAAAGCAAATTAGACATAGTCTAATGGCATGCAATAGAAAAAGAAACAAAAGAAAAAAAAAATATTGATGATCATAAATTTTTAAATAAAAATATGCCAAGTTATGATAATATATTTATTCTTGTCACTTCTAAGCCCAATAATTTCCATTTCCTACCAAATGTTACAACCGTATGCCCCGTTATACCCTTAAATAAGACCTCATGATCTCGATTTAAAGAAATGAGCCGGTGGCGAGTTGGTCCAATTGCAAGCTTATGGGATAATTTAATTAAATTTGATTATGAGTGCTCATTGATAAAACCCCTTTTTGAGAGTGAGTGAAATTTCCGTTTCTACTATATGTGAGGCTCTGCTTTTAATTATGTTCATGTCATACTTTAATTCTAGAATTAAATAATGAATCTTTCTAAACATGATGTTCATGAAGAATTATCAATAATGACTGATTTGTAGGCCTGATTAAGTGAGAAGTATCATTTTATTAAACACTGCAATCAAGAGAATTTAATACTTGTAGTTTTTTATTGTCTTATCCCAATCTAAAAAGAAGGAAATTTTTAAAGCCACGAAAATAGATTGAATATGCAGCGTCTATGCTCTTAGGAGCACTGACTCTGACTGCTCGGGGACGATCAGTATTAAATGTGAGGATGTTGATAATGGCCAAAATTGACCATTATTTTCAATCTATTTCCGTGTCTAATACGGACATTTGATCGCATTCCGGTCTTATTTAAATAAGAAAGCAGTTGAATTTGACAGATTTTTGCAAGTTTGTATAAACAATAAGCTGGTATTGAAAAACACAAAAATTTTGTTATTTTTATTAAATTTGTGTTAAAAATTACAAAAACATGATAAAATATTAAAAAATCCCACACTTGATTAATTTTGGTTTGGTGGTATCTGTTTGGTGGAACACGGATCCATTAAACGGAACACAAACAAATATCAAGTGGAGCAAATATCCTTATTTATTATATTATTTTACATTTTGATGTATATAATTTTAATTTTTATGTTTATTCATTTCTGTTTCTGTTTTCTGCTTTAATAAAAATTAATTGGTCCACTAATTACTTTTGATTTTAATTAATTGCAGGTGAATTAATTGGGTCCAAAATTCAGTCCAAGCCCAACCACATTTTTTTTTAGTTCAAATCCCTTGAAGCCCATGAATTAATCCTGCACAGGCCCAAAATAATCCAAAAAATAGCCCAAGCCCACTGAACCAAGCCCAAACCCAACACCAATCCTAAACCTAACCTAACCCTAACCCTGCCTCTCCGGCGCCGCCACCGCCGCTCCGGCGAGATTCCGGCGAGTCGCCGCCACCCTCATCTCAGTCACTTCCATCTCCTCCCATCACCATCATCCACCATTTTTTCCGACCACCCTCATCCTCAACCTCCGATCAACAATCCGGCAGCCCCATCTCGCCCCTACCATTTCAGCCACCACTCACAGCACCCATCGCCGCCCCTCCGGCGTCTTCTCATCCCTCGCGCCACCACAGCCTCCAGCCTCCGCCTCTATCTCCTCCTTCCGCGGCCCTTCCTCCGCCCCCATTTCGCCTCCGGCCACCCCTCCATTTCCTACCTCCTGCCCAGCGCCCAGATTCGCCTCCATCCGAGCCTCTCCGCCGCCCTCTCCATGATCTTCCAACCCCGGCGCCTCCTCGACAACAGCCGGCCTCAACTCCAATTTCAAAACAAAGAGAAGATTGGGAAGAAGAAGAAACGAGCAAGAAAGAAAACTGAGAAGATAAGAAAATGGAGGACGGAAAGGAAAAGAAAGAGGAAGGAGGAAAGAAAAATTGGGAGAGGAAGAAGAACTGTAATGAGAAGAATGGAAAACAGGAACGAAAATTGAAGAATAAAGAAGAAATGGGAAACTGGGAAGAAGAAAGAGGAAGGAAGAAGAAGAAAATAATGGAGGAGAGAAAGAACGAGAATCAAGAGAAAGATGAGAGAGAAAAATAAAAAGAAGCAGAATGGAAAAATTCACTACGGCGCTAAACATACAAGACACTACGGCGCTATACTGTGCCAGAAAAAAGAGCTACGACGCTATCCAAAAGAGCTAAAATGCTAAAATCAAGCACTACGACGCTATACAAAAGAGCTACGACGCTAGTATAGCGCCGTAAAAGAGGATAGCGTCGTAAAATGGGGATAGCGCCGTAGAAGCCAATTTGAATTTCCCCATGTGCCCAATTGCGTAGGAAGTCCCTGGACCTCAAGTCCCACAAGAGCAAAGTCTTTTCGTCTCTTCCCCAGGACCTCGAAGACCAGCCCCCTCCCACTCCGTTAACAGGCCTATTGGGCCTAGGGTTTTTACTCTAGCCTCTATAAATAACTGTTATACTCTCTTTGAACAGTAGCTCCCAATTTTTGAACAGTGCAGCCATGCTGCTGGGATGCTCCAAAAAAATCAAAAATTAAGTTTAGTTTAGTTTAATTTTTGCCATGTAATTTTATTTTTGTTGATTGTAGCTGTAGAATGCTTAGTAAATATCAGTTTGAACCTCTTTAGGGTAGCCATTTCCATATTTTATTGCTTTGTAATGTAGAAACATATAAGAATACCCAAATAATGGGTTATTCTTAGATTTTATTGCTTTTGATGTGTTATACAAGAAAAAGCTCCATAAAAAATCTGTCATGGGTTCTTTTTTTTATTTTGTTCTACTGTTTTCCTTTTTTTCCCATTCTGGTCACTTGACCATTCTCTTTTTATTTTTTTTAGTTAGGTTGATACTTTGTTTAGTTTTAATAAGTGCACAAATATGTAGTGTTCATCCCTTTTTAGATTTATTAGTGTAGTTTAGATTTTATTTTTGCTAGTGTTGGTGTTTATTACTTTTTTTTAGTTTTATTTTATTTTTTTTATTTTTTTTTATTTTTTTATTTTATTTTATTTTATTTCATTTTTAGTTTAGTTTAATAGATTTAAAATGTGGATGATAATTATATGTTTGTGCATACTCAAAAACTTGAAAATAGGGTTTTGCAATCGCATAGACTGCATTACCCGACCAACATTTTAGGGTTTGCAATCGCAGAGATTGCATCACCCGAACAACAACATTCTGGGCTAGCTACGACGCTAACAGCCCTACGACGCTATCCTTGGATAGCGGCGTAGGTGAGGTTTAGCGCCGTAGTCATCCAGACTTAAACAAAAATTTGGCCTTACGGCGCTAGATCAACGACGCTATCCTCGGATAGCGTCGTAATTTTTGTTCAGCGTCGTAGGACCCCAAAATACTTCATTTCTCATAAAAACCCACCTACGACGCTATACCTACGACGCTATCCTATGATAGCGTCGTCATTTAGTGTATAGCGCCGTAGCATCCCTCATTTTTCCAAAAACTTCTTTCTTCCCCAATTTCTCAAACCACCTACGACGCTACACTTACGGCGCTATCCTAGTGTAGCGCCGTACTTGATATATAGCGTCGTACACACCCCCTTTAACCCCAAAATTTCGCATCTCTTTCACCAACCCATGACGGCGCTATATCTACGGCGCTATCCTAGGATAGCGTCGTAAAATCTGCCTAGCGCCGTAATTGGCAATTTTTGCCAATTTTCCATTTCTCCATTTTCCCACTTAATTAATTGAACCTTTATATTAATATTTTGAGGTTGAAATCCAATGATCTCAACCCATGATTAATTTGATATAAAGAACTTTGTTCAATTTTCCATTAAAAGACTATTCTACAAAATAAAATAAAAATTAAACTCTAATGATCTAAGTATATAATCCGGACTGTAATTAATTAATTAATTATGGAATGAGTGATTATTTAGACATAAAGAGTGATTATGGATTTAATTCCATACCCTTGCATGAGAAACCAATGTCTCTCATGCAAGATGACCCAAAAATATTTTCTTTTATTTATTTTGTCTTTATCCGTGTTGTGTGAAACAGCTAGTAAGATATATAACAGACTAATGTTGGCGGGTAATTCCCACACGGATAAACTAGCTCGTGGTCTGTATATTAATTTCTAGATGTTATTTTGCATGGTCCGGATAGTGGTCGGTGGAAGCCTTGGCGGTTCGTCCATCCGGGATTATAATAGCTGCTCAGCTGATTCCTATCCGGATACAGTTTTCTTTTCTTTATCTTAATTTCAAACCTGAATTCAAGTTGTAATATTATTAAATGATGTCGACCAACATTATTTGAGAATTATTACAGCAAGAAAATATGTGAGTTTTTCTTCCATACACAGACAAAAGGGAGCTGAATGACGGTGGTCACCGTCATTTGGAATTCCTTTCTGTCTAAAAATCTTTCCATCTGGAATAATTGGGAACTGGATAGCAGATGTTTGCAGTCCAGATCATCCCAGTTATTTCTGGCACTCTCTTTAGCCAAAATTCTTCTCATCTACGGCTATTTCATCTTTGTGTTCCAACTCCTGTCTAGACCCACCTTATATTTTGGGTTAATTTAATTTTACACTTCCTTATAAATTATGCATGATATTATTATGTAAATATTGTGGTCAATATTATTTTGGGATCCTTCCCTTGGACACCGGAGTCTTGATTTTAATCAGATGTCTCACAATAAATTTCCAACAAAAATTCATTTATAAAATCCGGATCTGAGTAAGGGATAAATTCCTCAGTTATGTTTAATTCATATCCGACTGGGGGTTGATTTTGGGAAATTAGAAGCAGAGTCAGCGATTAGGTCTCACCTAGACTGAAAGGGTCTGTGTTCTTATTGAGAGTCTAGTACCTGTTTAGGGAATGGTTTTCAAATCAATTATTTTCCAAAATTGCTGTGTATTGGGAATTTAGTCTTAATTAACACATCGAGATGGGATCCACTTGGATTCAAATACAGTGTGTTAGATAATTCTAGAGGAACAATACATAGGCCTTGGTTATTTTCTAAGGTAGGGTTGAGTATTCTTTCAACTGCTATCCTCTTCTGCCAGAGCCTATTTATGAGTCCTGAGTGAGTGCATCCGGAACGAACTAATTTATTAGTTCGTTTCATTAGTTTGTATCTCATAACCACCCAACGGGAAGTGAACACTGCGAGCGGTTCACTGAGAATAGGGAATTCTTGATCCACACCCGGTCATTCTGACTGTGGGCTTTCTTTTACTACCAGGGTCAGACTTTCAAAAACCTCCGAGTGATAGGATTTTAAATGCTTTCTTTATCGCTTTCTTTTAAATGCTTTCTTTTAAATGCTTTCATTAGAGGTCACTCGGTTGTATTGAGAGTTGCGTAACTGCTACTAGAACTGAGAGTTAAGGGATAGTTCAGGGCTTGATTAGAATCTTCGGGTGTGACATGGGGGAATGATAGCAGTACTTGACACTGCAACTAATGATTTGTCAGGTGTTGCTTATCCACCACAGATAAATAACACACCATTGCAAGGGTAGTTATGCGTCTGTGGTATCTTAGAATTTATTTTCTTAAGAGCATGTAAACTCTTACTGTAAGTACCTGTCTGTAAAAGGGAACATGGTATAGAGAGCATGAGAATTAGCTAACTGAAAGGATTATCCCAAACTCAGATCTGTGTATTAAAATGGGAGTTCAATTGTGTTTCATCTGAATCTTGTCCAATCTTTATTATTTTCTCCCTGTCCCTTCTGTCATATTTCAACCGCTTTCTTAGAATAATTTTACCGCTTTCTTAGAATAATTTTATTGCTTTCTTAGATTAAATTTAATTTGCTTTCTAGAATCAATTTATCTGCTTTATTTTAATTGTTTTCATAGCTTAGATTAAATTCTGTCAAGTAGTTGTTAGATATCAAACACAAACTTGAATCGAGTAACCGAGTGGAAAATCTTAGTAAATGACGTGGGCCCTGCTTCCATCGCACATCCTCCAGTGAACGATCCGGTACTTACTATAAATTACTGCAATTTTTGACTCCGTGCGCTTTCGGGGGCACAGTTTCTTAACACGAGTAATAAAAACGTGACAACCTATAAATATATCCCTAATCCCAACTCCGCCTTCATAATTTGGTTTCATTAAATAAAATTGAAAATCGGGATTATTGTTTTTCAGAAAATACTCATATAATGGAAAATGTGTTGAAAGTTTCATGGCAGGGAATCTCATGACATGAAATTATGAAAAGTATCATGGCGCAGATACCGGGGACCTTCAGTGTGACAGACTGAAGGTCAAGACTGAACTGTCTATCGTGGTTGCGCCACGAAATTTGTCAAAAGTTTCATGACGGGGAGGACCACAGCGCCGTCTGAAATCAAAGCACCCCACATGAGTAATAAAAAGTGGAATATATCCTTAACCCTTTCCTACGAATCATAACTCCTTTCATTTAATAAATTTAGCCTGGGATATTTTATAAAAATACTCGTGTGACGAAATTTGTCAAAAGTTTCATGGCGCCGTTGCCGGGGAGGATGCAACGTCGTTTATTAAGAGAATTACACTCCTGATTACTCATAGTTAGTTTAGTGTTAGTTTAGTGTATTTATTTCAGAACAGAGAAGTACCCTCAAATCAATTAAACATTTAGAGTACTAAGACTCTAAATGTGAGGATGTTGATTTGAGGAGAAAACCTGACAAATTAGGTATTCCTTCTTGCAGGAATCATGGAGCCACCAAAAAGAAAATAACAGCTTCAAACGGGACAAGCCACGGCCACCATTTCCATTTGCCGTCGCCCCTGTCCCCATTTCCATCATCTTCACCACCACCGGACAAGCCACTGCCACCATCTCACTCGCCGTCGCCCCTGTCCAACTAGGCATCAAAACAGGTTCCCGGTTGGATTAGTTCTGTAATTGACCGAAGATTATATCCGGAATTTAAAGAAACTTAAGATCCGGAATAATTTTCACAAGCACAGAATTAATTCAACCTAAATTCTTGCAAGTCAGAATAACTTTATCATTATTTATATTAAAAAAAACCCCTCTTGTACATAGTATATTAAATAATTCGGGTATTAATCAATTAACTCACATTTAGAGTACTAAGACTCTAAATGTGAGGATATTGATATTTTTGAGAAAACCCGATAACTTATTCTGTGTTTGCTTTGCAGGAATTTGTGGAACTACAAAAAGAAAATTAAAGCTTCAAAAAGGTTCCCGGTTGGATCAATTCTGCAATTACTTGAAAATATTCCTGGAACTTAAAGTAATTTAAGATCCGGAATAATTTTTATAAGAACAGAATCGATCCAACCAAATTTATGCAAGTAGATTCAATTTTATATATGTTTAGAAAATCCAAAAATGTGATTGAACAATTTTGATGAAAATCAAAATTTTTATAAGTGTTGGGCATCGAACAATTGCCTTGTTTGATGAACCAAATGATCACACATTGCCAAAATCGTCGAACACTTAATTGGTTTGACGAAAAGGGCTATCGGAAGTATGTTCTTAGTTTTTATGTAAATATTTTCTCCCTCCCTCCCTCCTCTTTTATTTTTATTTCAATTTTGATAATTTGTTTAAGTAGGAATTGATTTACTCACATTTCGAGCAAGACTCAAAATGTGAGGATGTTGGTTCTTCACTTAAATATAAAAAAAAAGTGTGTTACTTTTCTTTTTGTTTATTTTTATTATTTTATACATAAACTCAGTATAAAGCATGTATAAATCTGTCAGTGATTCACATATTTAATTTTGGTTTATGATTAAATTTTCAAACTTTTAAATTGGGATAATATAATTGAAGACATGCATGATATGAATTTTTGAGATTTTGAGCTATAAAAATTTAATGATATCATCATCTTGTTGGGTCATGAGTCTTCATGTTGAGAATTTAATTGAATAGAGTGTGAGAATTTCTCAAAGATTAAATTTAAGAATATTGTATGACATGAATGAACCATTCCATGTGAGATTTGAGCCATGAGTCATTTTTACTCATTCTTTTCTTTGATGTGTGAAAATCATTTTTGATTAAAGGAAACTAGAACTTGCGATTGGGACCGATTCAAGACTATGCCATATTCCAAAAATCGAGCATATGATCGAGGCACCTAGAAAAACCCCAAATTTTTGGCCTTCTTTTGAAATCCAAACCCAAAAATATTTTTTCCTTTAGGATTAACCAATCTGAGCCTCTAAGCCCAATTTTTCTTTGAAGCCCTCTATATTATTCCTAGCCTTTAAAAAAAAAAAAGACCAAGAAATTCAAACCCAAGTGGGCAAGAATAAATTTTATCAAGGCGTTGAATGTATGATCATCAATTCATCAAATCAGTATTCAATAAACCGATTCAAAAAAAAAGAGAGAAAAAAGAAGAGTAATGTTGAATTCAATTCAACACAAATAAATTGCAAATGACAAAGCAAATTAGACATAGTCTAATGGCATGCAATAGAAAAATAAACAAAAGAAAAAAAATATTGATGATCATAAATTTTTAAATAAAAATATGCCAAGTTATGATAATATATTTATTCTTGTCACTTCTAAGCCCAATAATTTCCCTTTCCTACCAAATGTTACAACCGTATGCCCCGTTATACCCTTAAATAAGACCTCATGATCTCGATTTAAAGAAATGAGCCGGTGGCGAGTTGGTCCAATTGCAAGCTTATGGGATAATTTAATTAAATTTGATTATGAGTGCTCATTGATAAAACCCCTTTTTGAGAGTGAGTGAAATTTCCGTTTCTACTATATGTGAGGCTCTGCTTTTAATTATGTTCA
The DNA here is from genome assembly GCA_030278955.1 of Hygrophila difformis. Taxonomy (NCBI): domain Eukaryota; kingdom Viridiplantae; phylum Streptophyta; class Magnoliopsida; order Lamiales; family Acanthaceae; genus Hygrophila; species Hygrophila difformis. The sequence goes on from JAOANR010000011.1 coordinate 42,780,615, forward strand.
TGTCATACTTTAATTCTAGAATTAAATAATGAATCTTTCTAAACATGATGTTCATGAAGAATTATCAATAATGACTGATTTGTAGGCCTGATTAAGTGAGAAGTATCATTTTATTAAACACTGCAATCAAGAGAATTTAATACTTGTAGTTTTTTATTGTCTTATCCCAATCTAAAAAGAAGGAAATTTTTAAAGCCACGAAAATAGATTGAATATGCAGCGTCTATGCTCTTAGGAGCACTGACTCTGACTGCTCGGGGACGATCAGTATTAAATGTGAGGATGTTGATAATGGCCAAAATTGACCATTATTTTCAATCTATTTCCGTGTCTAATACGGACATTTGATCGCATTCCGGTCTTATTTAAATAAGAAAGCAGTTGAATTTGACAGATTTTTGCAAGTTTGTATAAACAATAAGCTGGTATTGAAAAACACAAAAATTTTGTTATTTTTATTAAATTTGTGTTAAAAATTACAAAAACATGATAAAATATTAAAAAATCCCACACTTGATTAATTTTGGTTTGGTGGTATCTGTTTGGTGGAACACGGATCCATTAAACGGAACACAAACAAATATCAAGTGGAGCAAATATCCTTATTTATTATATTATTTTACATTTTGATGTATATAATTTTAATTTTTATGTTTATTCATTTCTGTTTCTGTTTTCTGCTTTAATAAAAATTAATTGGTCCACTAATTACTTTTGATTTTAATTAATTGCAGGTGAATTAATTGGGTCCAAAATTCAGTCCAAGCCCAACCACATTTTTTTTAGTTCAAATCCCTTGAAGCCCATGAATTAATCCTGCACAGGCCCAAAATAATCCAAAAAATAGCCCAAGCCCACTGAACCAAGCCCAAACCCAACACCAATCCTAAACCTAACCTAACCCTAACCCTGCCTCTCCGGCGCCGCCACCGCCGCTCCAGCGAGATTCCGGCGAGTCGCCGCCACCCTCATCTCAGTCACTTCCATCTCCTCCCATCACCATCATCCACCATTTTTTCCGACCACCCTCATCCTCAACCTCCGATCAACAATCCGGCAGCCCCATCTCGCCCCTACCATTTCAGCCACCACTCACAGCACCCATCGCCGCCCCTCCGGCGTCTTCTCATCCCTCGCGCCACCACAGCCTCCAGCCTCCGCCTCCATCTCCTCCTTCCGCGGCCCTTCCTCCGCCCCCATTTCGCCTCCGGCCACCCCTCCATTTCCTACCTCCTGCCCAGCGCCCAGATTCGCCTCCATCCGAGCCTCTCCGCCGCCCTCTCCAAGATCTTCCAACCCCGGCGCCTCCTCGACAACAGCCGGCCTCAACTCCAATTTCAAAACAAAGAGAAGATTGGGAAGAAGAAGAAACGAGCAAGAAAGAAAACTGAGAAGATAAGAAAATGGAGGACGGAAAGGAAAAGAAAGAGGAAGGAGGAAAGAAAAATTGGGAGAGGAAGAAGAACTGTAATGAGAAGAATGGAAAACAGGAACGAAAATTGAAGAATAAAGAAGAAATGGGAAACTGGGAAGAAGAAAGAGGAAGGAAGAAGAAGAAAATAATGGAGGAGAGAAAGAACGAGAATCAAGAGAAAGATGAGAGAGAAAAATAAAAAGAAGCAGAATGGAAAAATTCACTACGGCGCTAAACATACAAGACACTACGGCGCTATACTGTGCCAGAAAAAAGAGCTACGACGCTATCCAAAATAGCTAAAATGCTAAAATCAAGCACTCCGACGCTATACAAAAGAGCTACGACGCTAGTATAGCGCCGTAAAAGAGGATAGCGTCGTAAAATGGGGATAGCGCCGTAGAAGCCAATTTGAATTTCCCCATGTGCCCAATTGCGTAGGAAGTCCCTGGACCTCAAGTCCCACAAGAGCAAAGTCTTTTCGTCTCTTCCCCAGGACCTCGAAGACCAGCCCCCTCCCACTCCGTTAACAGGCCTATTGGGCCTAGGGTTTTTACTCTAGCCTCTATAAATAACTGTTATACTCTCTTTGAACAGTAGCTCCCAATTTTTGAACAGTGCAGCCATGCTGCTGGGATGCTCCAAAAAAATCAAAAATTAAGTTTAGTTTAGTTTAATTTTTGCCATGTAATTTTATTTTTGTTGATTGTAGCTGTAGAATGCTTAGTAAATATCAGTTTGAACCTCTTTAGGGTAGCCATTTCCATATTTTATTGCTTTGTAATGTAGAAACATATAAGAATACCCAAATAATGGGTTATTCTTAGATTTTATTGCTTTTGATGTGTTATACAAGAAAAAGCTCCATAAAAAATCTGTCATGGGTTCTTTTTTTTATTTTGTTCTACTGTTTTCCTTTTTTTTCCCATTCTGGTCACTTGACCATTCTCTTTTTATTTTTTTTAGTTTTTTTTTTGAGAAAAACATGTTTATATTCCTTCAATGCTGCATATCCAAATCAGTCTTACAGTTTGCACTACCTCCAGTCATCCACCACTGAACATGGTACTAAAATTACACACAAGAAGAAATGAAACACAGGGCCAAAAACTGATCATCTGGAAATGTGAAACTGAGTGAGAACAACAAAGACCTTTTGAGATATTCCTGGTTCGCCCATCCCAGCTTCCTTCATTAATTTATACCATAGCATCCTCTGTATCAATCCCATAGTCATGCAAAGCATTTTTTATTTTTTTTAGTTAGGTTGATACTTTGTTTAGTTTTAATAAGTGCACAAATATGTAGTGTTCATCCCTTTTTAGATTTATTAGTGTAGTTTAGATTTTATTTTTGCTAGTGTTGGTGTTTATTACTTTTTTTTAGTTTTATTTTATTTTTTTTATTTTTTTTTTATTTTTTTATTTTATTTTATTTTATTTCATTTTTAGTTTAGTTTAATAGATTTAAAATGTGGATGATAATTATATGTTTGTGCATACTCAAAAACTTGAAAATAGGGTTTTGCAATCGCATAGACTGCATTACCCGACCAACATTTTAGGGTTTGCAATCGCAGAGATTGCATCACCCGAACAACAACATTCTGGGCTAGCTACGACGCTAACAGCCCTACGACGCTATCCTTGGATAGCGGCGTAGGTGAGGTTTAGCGCCGTAGTCATCCAGACTTAAACAAAAATTTGGCCTTACGGCGCTAGATCAACGACGCTATCCTCGGATAGCGTCGTAATTTTTGTTCAGCGTCGTAGGACCCCAAAATACTTCATTTCTCATAAAAACCCACCTACGACGCTATACCTACGACGCTATCCTATGATAGCGTCGTCATTTAGTGTATAGCGCCGTAGCATCCCTCCTTTTTCCAAAAACTTCTTTCTTCCCCAATTTCTCAAACCACCTACGACGCTACACTTACGGCGCTATCCTAGTGTAGCGCCGTACTTGATATATAGCGTCGTACACACCCCCTTTAACCCCAAAATTTCGCATCTCTTTCACCAACCCATGACGGCGCTATATCTACGGCGCTATCCTAGGATAGCGTCGTAAAATCTGCCTAGCGCCGTAATTGGCAATTTTTGCCAATTTTCCATTTCTCCATTTTCCCACTTAATTAATTGAACCTTTATATTAATATTTTGAAGTTGAAATCCAATGATCTCAACCCATGATTAATTTGATATAAAGAACTTTGTTCAATTTTCCATTAAAAGACTATTCTACAAAATAAAATAAAAATTAAACTCTAATGATCTAAGTATATAATCCGGACTGTAATTAATTAATTAATTATGGAATGAGTGATTATTTAGACATAAAGAGTGATTATGGATTTAATTCCATACCCTTGCATGAGAAACCAATGTCTCTCATGCAAGATGACCCAAAAATATTTTCTTTTATTTATTTTGTCTTTATCCGTGTTGTGTGAAACAGCTAGTAAGAGATATAACAGACTAATGTTGGCGGGTAATTCCCACACGGATAAACTAGCTCGTGGTCTGTATATTAATTACTAGATGTTATTTTGCATGGTCCGGATAGTGGTCGGTGGAAGCCTTGGCGGTTCGTCCATCCGGGATTATAATAGCTGCTCAGCTGATTCCTATCCGGATACAGTTTTCTTTTCTTTATCTTAATTTCAAACCTGAATTCAAGTTGTAATATTATTAAATGATGTCGACCAACATTATTTGAGAATTATTACAGCAAGAAAATATGTGGGTTTTTCTTCCATTCACAGACAAAAGGGAGCTGAATGACGGTGGTCACCGTCATTTGGAATTCCTTTCTGTCTAAAAATCTTTCCATCTGGAATAATTGGGAACTGGATAGCAGATGTTTGCAGTCCAGATCATCCCAGTTATTTCTGGCACTCTCTTTAGCCAAAATTCTTCTCATCTCCGGCTATTTCATCTTTGTGTTCCAACTCCTGTCTAGACCCACCTTATATTTTGGGTTAATTTAATTTTACACTTCCTTATAAATTATGCATGATATTATTATGTAAATATTGTGGTCAATATTATTTTGGGATCCTTCCCTTGGACACCAGAGTCTTGATTTTAATCAGATGTCTCACAATAAATTTCCAACAAAAATTCATTTATAAAATCCGGATCTGAGTAAGGGATAAATTCCTCAGTTATGTTTAATTCATATCCCACTGGGGGTTGATTTTGGGAAATTAGAAGCAGAGTCAGCGATTAGGTCTCACCTAGACTGAAAGGGTCTGTGTTCTTATTGAGAGTCTAGTACCTGTTTAGGGAATGGTTTTCAAATCAATTATTTTCCAAAATTGCTGTGTATTGGGAATTTAGTCTTAATTAACACATCGAGATGGGATCCACTTGGATTCAAATACAGTGTGTTAGATAATTCTAGAGGAACAATACATAGGCCTTGGTTATTTTCTAAGGTAGGGTTGAGTATTCTTTCAACTGCTATCCTCTTCTGCCAGAGCCTATTTTTGAGTCCTGAGTGAGTGCATCCGGAACGAACTAATTTATTAGTTCGTTTCATTAGTTTGTATCTCATAACCACCCAACGGGAAGTGAACACTGCGAGCGGTTCACTGAGAATAGGGAATTCTTGATCCACACCCGGTCATTCTGACTGGGGGCTTTCTTTTACTACCAGGGTCAGACTTTCAAAAACCTCCGAGTGATAGGATTTTAAATGCTTTCTTTATCGCTTTCTTTTAAATGCTTTCATTAGAGGTCACTCGGTTGTATTGAGAGTTGCGTAACTGCTACTAGAACTGAGAGTTAAGGGATAGTTCAAGGCTTGATTAGAATCTTCGGGTGTGACATGGGGGAATGATAGCAGTACTTGACACTTCAACTAATGATTTGTCAGGTGTTGCTTATCCACCACAGATAAATAACACACCATTGCACGGGTAGTTATGCGTCTGTGGTATCTTAGAATTTATTTTCTTAAGAGCATGTAAACTCTTACTGTAAGTACCTGTCTGTTAAAGGGAACATGGTATAGAGAGCATGAGAATTAGCTAACTGAAAGGATTATCCCAAACTCAGATCTGTGTATTAAAATGGGAGTTCAATTGTGTTTCATCTGAATCTTGTCCAATCTTTATTATTTTCTCCCTGTCCCTTCTGTCATATTTCAACCGCTTTCTTAGAATAATTTTACCGCTTTCTTAGAATAATTTTATTGCTTTCTTAGATTAAATTTAATTTGCTTTCTAGAATCAATTTATCTGCTTTATTTTAATTGTTTTCATAGCTTAGATTAAATTTTGTCTAGTAGTTGTTAGATATCAAACACAAACTTGAATCGAGTAACCGAGTGGAAAATCTTAGTAAATGACGTGGGCCCTGCTTCCATCGCACATCCTCCAGTGAACGATCCGGTACTTACTATAAATTACTGCAATTTTTGACTCGTGCGCTTTCGGGGGCACAGTTTCTTAACACGAGTATTAAAAATGTGACAACCTATAAATATATCCCTAATCCCAACTCCGCCTTCATAATTTGGTTTCATTATATAAAATTGAAAACCGGGATTATTGTTTTTCAGAAAATACTCATATAATGGGAAATGTGTTGAAAGTTTCATGGCAGGGAATCTCATGACATGAAATTATGAAAAGTATCATGGCGCAGATACCGGGGACCTTCAGTGTGACGGACTGAAGGTCAAGACTGAACTGTCTATCCTGTTTGCACCACGAAATTTGTCAAAAGTTTCATGACGAGGAGGACCACAGCGCCGTCTGAAATCAAAGCACCCCACATGAGTAATAAAAAGTGGAATATATCCTTAACCCTTTCCTACGAATCATAACTCCTTTCATTTAATAAATTTAACCTGGGATATTTTATAAAAATACTCGTGTGACGAAATTTGTCAAAAGTTTCAAAACCCTTATTGGATGGAGGAAGCCTTCCCCTGCAGACTACACATGCAACTTGCAGCCGAGCTTGGAAAGATCTTAAAAGCGGAAGAAATTACTTGGATACAAAGGAGTGTCCGCGACTGGAATTTTTTTGGTGATGATAACACTAAGTTTTACCATGCATTTGTTAAGCAGAGAAAGGTCAAGAAATGTTTTTCCCTTCTGGAGGATGATCAAGGCCAGACATTCTCCTCAGATGTCGAAATTAAGAGCATGGTCACCAATTACTTCAGAAAATTATACACCATGCCATCCTCCCCCAGGAATCCCAGCACTAGTACAATTCCCCTAACCGTGCTCACTGCTGCAGTACAAGACAACCTGATCTCCAGTCCATCATTGGAAGAAATTCATACAGTTATCAAGTGCATGGGACCTCTCAAAGCTCCCGGCTCGGACGGTATTCATGCATTCTTCTATCAACAAAACTGGAACTCCATCAGCTCTTCCATTATCAGATTTGTGAAGGATTGCTTCCAGGGCACTAATGACATCTCTTCTATCAACCATACTTTCATTGTCTTGATTCCTAAAATCACCAACCCGAAATCCATCACTCAATTTCGTCCCATCAGTATTTGCAATGTCCTCTACAAAATTATTACCAAATTACTTGTTAACAGACTAACATGCATCTTGCCACGTCTCATTGCTTTGGGTCAAGCCAGCTTCATCAAGGGCCGCGTCATCCAAGACAACATTATCACGTATCATGAAATTGTGCATTATATGGAGAACTCCAAGGCAAAGTCGGGCTTCATGGCGCTCAAATTGGATCTTGAAAAAGCCTATAACAAGCTCAATTGGGACTTCATCCATGAAACCTTGGTGTTATCTGGGTTCCCTTCTCATTCTATTAATTTAATTATGAATTGCATATCCTCTACCTCCATGCAGGTGCTGTGGAACGGCCTTCCCCTTGACCCTTTCTTCCCATCTCGTTGCATTCGGCAAGGCGACCCTATATCGCCTTACATTTTCATCTTGTGATTGGAGAGGCTCGGTCACATGATTACTAAGGCAGTGAACAATGGTGCATGGCAGCCTATCTCTTGGCAGAAGGGAAGTGTCCAATTTCCCTACTTGTTTTTTGCGGATGACATCCTGCTTTTTTCCAAAAGCTTCCCTTCCTCAGCTGAAATTATTAATTCCATCCTTAATGTGTTTTGTGACAGGTCCGATCTTACTATCAGTTTACAAAAATCGAGAGTCTTTTTTGGGAAAGCAGTTGACCAGACCACAAGGAGTAACATCTCTTCCATCCTTGGCATCCAACAATCAACCAACTTTGGAACCTATCTGAGCATCCCCACTTTAACAGGCAGACACAGACATGCAGACTTTCACTATCTAATTGATAAATTCAATGCCAAATTAAGCGGATGGTCACCACCTAAGTTTTGCATGGAGACCAACTCTTATTAAATCTGTCTTACAAAACCTTGGTTCATATACTATGCAAATTTTTAAGCTTCCTCGCAGGACTTTACATGAGTTGGAGAGAATCATCCGGAATTTCCTTTGGGGTTCGACTGTGCATGGCAGAAAGATTCACTTAATTTCTTGGGATCACATTACCTTGGGGAGGAAATGGGGTGGTCTTGGAATTCGTAGATTATGTGATCTTAACGACGCCCTCTTGATGAAGAATTGTTGGGGGTTACTCACTAGAGATGCTTTATGGCCGACTCTCATGAAAGCTCGATATGGATGGACTGCTCATAAACTGAAACACCAGCCCCAATCATACTCAAACTTTGCTAAAGATATTTCATCAGTGTGGCCGACCTTCTCATCTCTGCTAGGCTGGAAAATTGAAGATGGTAAAACATCTCTTTTTCTGGATTGATAAGTGGACTGATCATGGCATTATCCTGCAGGACCTTTCAACCCGAGAATTGGAACTTGTGGAGTTGTTGCGGTCTGTGGCTTCCTATGTGGACGATGGCTCTTGGAACCTCGGTGATCTTGCTGACAGCCTGAATTTTAATGGCCTCAACCTTCTTCAGAACACTCATATCTCTACCACCAAGGATCTCCCCTTTTGGCGCCCCAATCCCAAAGGGAAGTTCACGTTAGGCAGCACTCTTGACAGGTTAGAGGAACTTCGAAACCCCTCCACAGACAACATGGATTGGAGCGGTGTACGGAGATGGTCGGGTCCCCCCCGGGTTAAGACATTTCTTTGGCAGCTTGCGCATAATAGGCTGCTAACAGGCATGGAGAGAAGCAGGAGAAATATTTCGCATGATGGGTGCTGCTGGAAATGTGGAGATGCTGAAACATGCCTCCATGCTCTTCGCGACTGCCCTACGTCGGCCAATATTTGGGAGAAGCTTGGAGTTTGTTCAACTCAGGGCTTTTTGGCCAATGATCCCAAGTCATGGATCCAACATATGAATAGCCTCAGTATTGGTGATGATAAAGTCACGCTATTTGGCTTTGGTGTTTGGCTCATTTGGAAAGCAAGGTGCAAGGAACTCTACGGTAATACTACTATTTAATGGCAGAAGCTTCACTCGACTATTCAAAGTTCTACAAATGAATTCCTCACGGCCAGGAAGGAGCTTTGGCTTTATGGGGTGAGAGACTGGAGTATCACCCGAGCTAGATGGGAGAAGCCAAAAAAGGGTTGGATCAAAGTTAATTCGGATGCAAGAATTACTCGTGGACATTGTGTGGTTGGTGGTGTCCTCCGCGACGATGAAGGCCATTGGATCTACGGGATGCGCGCCAAGGGACTTGGAAAAGCATGGAAACAGCTCAAGCGGAAGCTTGGGGTATTCTTCTATGCCTCCAAACAGCTTGGGATATGGGTTTCAAGAATGTTGAAGTGGAATCGGATAATAGTGTTATTGTCCAATTCATTACAGATGAGCATGATCAGGCTCTGCATGATCGTCGGGTTGCACAGATTAAAGATATGGCCTACTGGAGTTGGAATCTTTGTTTTCCTTTTGTTCCCAGATCTTGTAATAAGGTTGCTAATCTCCTTGTCAAAGGTCGTCTTCCTTCGTGTCCTCTAGAATATTTTTCCAGACCCCCCGAGTGGGTTCTTGATGCCCTCATCCATGATCGAATGGGCTTGTACCATGACATTTTTATGATGATATAAATTGGCTACGACCCTCTGATTTCCCAAATATATATATATATATATATATATATATCAAATGCATGAAAATTCTTGCATTTTAGATGTGATTCAATTTTATCAGATGCAAGAATTTTCTACTCCCTTCGTTTTCCAAAAAATATAAACATTCTTATTTTGCACGCAATCCAATACACACATTTAACACATAATATCTCAAATTATATAAAAATAAAAATTATAAAAATCTGATATTCTAAAACTATGCGATTAGACGAATTCAACAAGATCTCACTTGACTATGTTTTATCTTATATAATTGTGTTAAAAAATTGAATCAAACTTACTCAATGAATAGTAGTAGTAACTATTCACATGTTTCAATTATAAAAGAACAGAGGAAGTACTTAATATATAGATATTAACGCTTGTAAAAAAGAATTCAATTTTCCTTGAATTAATTGAACCAAACTAAAATTTTAAAGATTCAAAAATGAAATCAAAGACATGAATAGTGGATATACAATCCGAGGTACTAGTATATGTGAAGTATATCGTATCTATTCTATACTCTATAGCATGTTCTAGTTGTATCCGAAACAAAAATCTTACTCGAGGAATCGGAAATCGAAATATTCTTGCAAGCATAATAACTCTGTAATAATTACATCATTAGGTGGTTTGGGACAAAGATAGCGACAAGTTTACATTAAATGCGGTGGTAGCCTCGTCGTATGAATTTCGTAGGTCAGTTTTGGCCTTTGGGAAACCTTTGAAATTAAGGACCCTTTAGTTTGTTTGTTTTTTTTTTTTTTTTTTTTTTTTTTTTTTTTTCCTTTTCCAGTTTCCAACTCCTTCTAGAAGAACCCCTCGTTCCCACTTTCTTCTTTTTTCCTTTCTTTTCTTTTCTATTCCCATCCTCTTCCCTTTTTTTTTTTTCCCCTTTTACTGTCATTTAAATATCTCCCATTCTCTCTTCCTCCGCAGCAATTTCATGCTCGCCATGGCCGCCCTCCGCCCCTCTCTCTGACGATCAAATTTCACTTTCATGGAACGCGTTTTCCTCTTCGGATTCTACTGCTGGGGCTGGGAATTCCTCACCGCTCTCCTCCTCTTCAGTTGCTGAAACAAATCCATTCCGTAAACTGTTGATTGATCAGTCGATTCAATCAATTTTTGTTTTCCAAAAAAAAAAAAAAACGAAGGAGAAGAAGAACTGATTTCACCGATCGATTTTAGGTTTAGGTTTTGGTTTTTTTGGGGATTCGTTGAGAAAATGGCGCAGCGGTCGGTACCGGCGCCGTTCCTGACAAAAACGTACCAACTAGTGGATGATCCGGCGACGGACGACGTGATATCGTGGAACGAACACGGCACGGCGTTCGTCGTCTGGAAAACGGCGGAATTCGCCAAGGATTTGCTGCCGAATTACTTCAAGCACAATAACTTCTCCAGCTTCGTCCGCCAGCTCAATACCTACGTAAGTCCTTCTTCCTGTTCGTTCTTCTTTAGTCCGTTTGCCGCCGTTACGTCTGTTTGTTTTTTTCGTTACTCGTTTGCGTGATGCACACTCATCATTTTGGATTAGACGTTTTACTTTCTATCATCAACAAAACCGGTAATTTGAATATTTTCTAACCGAGAAGCTTCTAGAAAACGTGATTCAAACGAGGAATTTACGGTGACGGCGTTAAAAACGTGCTATAGGTGTGAAAACAGCGAAGTAGTTGTGCTTTCATTCTCCCGACTTTATACATCCAAACAAATTGCGCCAACCTAATAGGAGTAGAATAAAATGAAATTACGTTCTGTTTGGATAGAGCTTTAATTGCTTACTACTTCCGTCTCATTTAAGTTGTCTTGTTTCATTTCAAAATATATACTACTCCCTCCGTCCCACGAAATTTGAACCCTATTCCTTTTTGGGGTGTCCCACGAAGTTTGAACCCTTTCCGTTTTTAGAAAAATTAAATTAATATAAGTTTGATTAGAATCTTAATTATTGTCAAATCCCATTAAAAATACTTACTTTTACTATTCTGCACAAATTCCAATGCATTATTACTTTCCTACACAAAGTCCCTTATATTTCTTTAACTCTTAATATTACAAAATTGATACAAATAAAAATTGTATAAAATATATATTCTAAAACTACACGATTAGACGATTCTAACAAGACCACATTTGAATATTTTTCTCAAATTACATCACTACGATAATATTAAGTCAAAGTTAAACAATAAACAATATCAAAATTCATTATAATCTTAAACACAAATACCCACACCACTTTAACTACTAAACTCCACTACCTAAATTACCGTGCCCAAAAGAAAGACTTCAATCTTCGCGGGACGGAGGGAGTACAATTCAAAACTCATTTAAGTTGTCTTGTTTCATTTCAAAATATATACTACAATTAGTCTATTTTTTCCAAATCTATACTTAGAATAAAATTAAATTAAAATTAAATAATGAATAGTTATTAAAGAAATCAAATCAAACATCTGGCTGGACGGAGTATTTGTTTTGCTGCTAATAAAAGGCTATTCTATTTTGAAACATGGTTTTGACAATGCTTGCGGTGCTGGGCTTCTGGTGGGCCCATTTTGGGCCAGTTGTCGTATTCTTTTGACTATTTGTTTTTTTTTTTAATTATTAATATGTTTAGTTCTTTTCAAAGAACTTTTCAAGAAGAAAAAATTCGCAGTATGTGTTTGACAATTAGGTGTATTTATTAATGAATGAATTAAAATCTGAATTCAATTCAAAATTTAGACTAAAGAACTCACCCAGTTTTAACGCAGTCAATGTTGGATTAGTCATTCCTTCTGGTATTCGGCGCTCATCGATGAATATTTAATGACGTGGACTATTAAAATCGAAAAACAATACCCGTTCATAATTGGTTGGTGTGTCATCGAACACAGATGTAGTAGAAATCAGGGAATTAATTGATGGCTTAAGTCATACAAATTATAAAGTGAGAGAAAGAGAATGGATAGAGGACCGAATCAAACCTCCAGCTTTAAAGAATTGGAAGCCAGGGGAAATAACTACTAGGCCAAGTTTCATTTCCTAGTTGGATGATATACTAGTGAATAGTTTATAATTACTTACCTAAATTAATGTAATTTTTAATGATTTTATATTAAACTTTTTCTGCATAGATATGTCTGTTCTAAAATACTCCCTCCGTCCCACTTAACTTGTCTTGTTTCACTTTTGCACACAATCCAATGTATTTTTTCAACTGCTAATATCTCAAAATGTGTACAACAAAAAATTATGTAAAATATATATTCTAAAACTACATGATTATACGATTCTAACAAGACCCAACTCGATTATTTTTTCCAAATATATACATGCAATGAAATCGAGTCAAAGTAGAACAATAAACAGTGTTAAAAAGTCAAACAAGACACGTTAACTGGGACGGAGGGAGTACTACCAAAAGAACCCTAAAATACTACCAAAAGATGAAAAGAAGTCGTAAAAATTGCATGGATAGGATACAACATACAAGCAGTTATAAAATCCTAGCCGTTGAGTATTATGTTCAGAAATACTGGGTTATTAAAATTTTCCAAATTATTATTTTGGATTTTTTAATAATTGAAAGAACTATTTCCAAATACGTTGAATTAATAACAATTGAATTAGTTAAGCAGGACTTGTTCTGTCTTATCTTAGAGCTTTTATCAGATCTAAAAGATCATCTCATGACTTATCTCATGCCTTTGAGCTTCTCCAACCGAACACCAAAACATAAAGGATGGGTAGAGTTTGGCCGAAAGATGCAAAATGCGTTTCAATCAAGTTGCAGTAACTCAAACCTATATTTGAGTTTGTACTGTCCATTGCACTGAAAATATTATTAAGTTTGATGAGTTAAAAAAAGAATATTTTATGAAATATTCTTTCGGGTTTGAATTTAATATTTTTGGTTGGAGATAAAATATTGTTTGATTTGACAACGAGTAGGAGGAAGTATATTTTATAAATATGCATGCACCTATCTTGTAAGATTTCATATTCAAAATATCGTGGAAATACAAAATTCTATAAGGGGCTTCCTTGATAAAAATACCCCACAAGCCTAAAAAACTTTAGTTCAGTACCAGCATTAAATATTTATTTAGATTAATCCCATAACAACATTACCTTCATTTTTTTTTCTTTTTTCATTTTTTTTTCTTTTTTCCTTTTTTTTTAAGGAAGAAAAATGACAATAATGTCCTTAGTATCATTTCTTTTGGAGATGAAGCTCCATTTTCTTGGCAGATAGAATCCGGATAGATAAAGCTACATTTTCTTGATATAAAGAAGATGTCATATAACCTTGATAATTATTCAATATTTTCTTTTATTGATTATTTACATATTTATATATGTATTTATTAGAAACTGATTTAATAATTGTAGTTAGTCTGGTTAATTAGTTGTAATGTGTGAGATGTGAAAGCTTCTGGATCTGGATGGATGGAGTAGATCATCTGCATTTGGCTGATTTGAGTTTCTAGTTTTTGTTGTTGATTTTCTATTTATTTATTTATTTTTGCCACCAACAAAAGTTAGGAGAAGTAAAGATAAGATTATGGCAGATGTGGACAGTGGACGGTGGTGAGTTAGTGCATCAAAAGTTAGTACAAAAGATTTTGGTTAGATCTTTATTTTTGATACGTGTAATAAAAAGGTTTCAGTAATCCATTTTGGTTCGCCATTTTTGCCACGTCCAATACTTTAGATTGATTTTATTTTGACCCTTCTTTACGAAACTTGATAGTAGGTTCCCAACTCAAGTGCTCCAAATTCCAATTGTAAGTTGTAACCTTGTAGTTGTAGTGCTACTTTTCCATCTTCTATTTATTTTCAATTTTTTTTTATTAGGTGTCATTATTGATGAAAAAATAGAAATACAATGAATGAAAATAGATAATAATGCTTTGATGACATACACGAAAAAATTACTCGATTTGTCCCATTAAAAATGTTACATTTAACTTCGGCATGAAGTTTAACGACAAATATTCTAAAACACTATAGGAATTTTGCTGGTTGTAAGAAAAAAGAATGTCGTCACGTAAAGTTTTGTCGCTTGTATGATTTCGTCGTCTGTTGTGTAAGGTGACGAATAGGGCGACAAAATTATTTCGTCGCTTTCCAAAGGGAATTCTTGCAGTGAAATGTGTATTGAGTAAAAGTTACATAATATATTCTAAAATTATGATATTAGACAAATTTAGTAAAACTTAATTTGACTATTTTTTTAAAAAAAATCTTGCAATAAAATTAACCCAAAAAAAAAGGAACGACACTGTAAAAAAGTTAAATAAGATGTATTTAGTTGAATGTAGTATTAGGTACATGCATAATAATATAATGAGATTTTTGGGAGCTTTGCGCTCCCAAACATCCTCAATATTTCTTTGTATTTTAATAACACATAAAAAAAACTAATATTACTACAACTAGAAAACAAATACGGTACGGTGGTTTTTGGGATCAAAGATTACGATGAGCTCAAATTCTTAAATCAAAGGTAAATGTCTTTCATTATTTATATTATAAAATGTTACTCTATTTATATTATTCTCGCGGCAAATACTCCTTTGTAACTTGTTTCTATTACATATTTATACAGAATACATACGACTTAAAATTTTCACAAAATACCAAATAATTAATGATTACCTTAGGTGTTTCAATCTTAATGCATAGGATAATTAACATAGTGCTAAAGAAATGAAGAAAATGGTAGGTCGAAGGACTAAAATTTGAAAAATAAAAATGTTTGGAGGTAGCTAGTCGGGGTAGAGTTTAGGATATAATTTTGTAATGAAATTGGAAAAATGACATTATTTAAGTTATATTTTAAGGTTAGGACTAGAAAATGATGGCGTATTTAGAACGAACGTATTCGATTGAGAATAACACTAGACTTAGACAAGTTTGCCGTTCTTTTTCTTCTTGGATGAAGTCTTCTATATTTTCTCCTTGTTTTTTCTCCTTTTGTTAATTTTTATTTTATTTTAAAATGTCCCTTACACAATGGGTACTGGAAATTGGACCAAGGAAAGTGGACTTTTAAAAGGAGACTTGCGCCTGGTAAATCAATAGTACGGAGCATAGTTGTTAAGATCCCGATCCTGATCTTAGGATCTTACGATTTTACGATCACACATCTCTAAAACGATCCCGATCCTTGTAGGATCTTAAAATTGGTAAGATCTGGATAAGATCCCGATCTTGATCGTAGAATGTTACGATCTTATAGTCATACTGCCTTAATCGCTTCTACGATCTTATGATCATATCCTCTTAAACGCTAAAATTTTTATAGGGTTTTATGACTTGGGATCAAAATAATTTATTTTCTTTAATTTTAAACTTAAAACGTGTATTCTTTATGTATAATGTGTAAAAAAACATAAGTATGAGTTTAGTTAACTTGTCAGATTCATAAACTCACGAATTAATATTAGTATGCATAATTGAGTTTATTTATTTATGCAATTTTATAAGATATTAGGATCCCGATTCGATCCTATGATTCCGATCTTACAAAGAGAAAAACGATCCAATATAGGATCCCGATCTTAACAACCTTGGTACGGAGTATTAGTTTGGTGACCAGTGCCAAAAGCAACGATTAGGGATGTAAACGGGTAGGGTAGGGTACTGGTAGGCCACCTCTACTCACTACCCGAAATATAATTATCCTACCCTTACCCTACCCTATTACCCTAAAATTAAATATCGGGTAGGATTCGGGTAATACCCGTCGGGTATGCGGATTATCCGCGGGTAAACGGGTACCCGAAATCTTAAATATTACATAGTTAACCGACTCTACCTGACCCAACTTTAATAAAGAAAAAAAATTATTTTTCACCATAAAAAATAAATAAAACATTCATTATTGCACGAGAACAAAATTTAAAAGAATATTTAAAAGAAACCACTAAAGCAACATAAATAAATATTGTACGAAGTGATATTTAAGAATATTCAGTCAAAAATTCATAAATCTTTTTACTGCCAATCTCAAACGTTAATAAATTTGAAATATAAAAATAAATAAATAAATAAACAAACATATAAATATATCTCAATATGTAATACTATAAATTAAATATATATAAGTATATATAGATAAATAAATAAATAAATAAATATATATTTAATCGGGTAATCGGGTAATATATGAAATCCGTACCCTACCCGCACCCGATATGATTTATTTCGGTTTCGGGTAATACCCTACCCGATTACCCGATTATCTCTACCCTACCCTATCCGATACCCGATTACCCGACCCTACGGGTAAAGTTGACATCCCTAGCAACGATGGAGTAGTTTACTCCCTCTACCTATAATCATAGTTATTAAAATCGCGATCCTGATCGTAGGATCGCACGATCCTACCCATGAAAAACGATCCGGATCGCCATAAGATCGAAAATGTGGTAGGATCGCGGTGGGATCGGTAGGATCGGAGTAGGATCGTAGGATCGCTGAGCGATCCGATCCTACTCCTTTTTTTTTTTTTTTTTCGGGTGCAAAATTACTTATTATCTCTAGCTCTTTGTGATTTTGATCATGATGTTATTTTTGTCAATTTTGTTTAATGTATTTTTGCATATTTTGAACTCAAAATTATTGGGTTCTATGTCAGTAGTGTTTAACTTCTATTGGATCATTAATAAGCATACAATTAACTATAAAATTCTTATTAAAAATTGATCTAAAATATATATTTTCAATTATACATGTCACCAGTTTAGTAAGATAATTAATAAATATTAATTTTTGAAAATATAAATAATAATTTCATAGGATCTTAGGATCCCGATTCGATCCTACGATTCCGATCTTGGAAAGACAAAAATGATCCTACTTAGGATCCCGATCTTGATAACCTTGCCTATAATCCTTGTCAATTCCATAAATATATTTTCAGAGATCATTATAAAATAAATACTCCAATTTTAATCATTTTTCTTTATTTTAATTAAACTTATGTATCAGTGATTCAAGTTTGTTAATACTCTCTCCGTCCTAATAAAAATGTTTTTGATTTTTTTTCACTGTTCGTTGCTTAATTTTGACTGAATTTTAGTTGAAATACTCACTCTATTTTGTTTTTTTTTTTAATTATAACTCCAACCGTCCCTCTATTTGTGTTCTGTTTGGACTTTTTATACTGTTCATAGTGCATGTTTGACCTAACTTATTTTAATAGTTATATAAAAAATACAGTCAAGTGAGATCTTGTTGGATTCATTTTTCGCATAGTTTTTGAATATATATTTTATATAATTTTTACGTTTATATATATTTTAAGATATTAACTACTACTAAATAAATGCATTGGACCGCGTATCCAAAAGTTTTGGCACATAAATAATGGGACAGTGTAAATATTATTTATCCCATTTGACTTTTGTAACTATTAATTGTACAGCTTTGACTCAACTTTTTATTCGGTTATATAAGAAAAAAAACATAGTGAAGTGATCGAGATGTTAGATTCGTTTAATCAAATATAATAATCATGTAGCTTTAGAATATTTATTTATTTATTTAATTTTTATATAATTTTTATTTATATACAATTTGAGTTTTCAATTGTTCAAAATATTTATAGGATTGTTTGAAAGATGGGAACTGTTCCATTTAACTTGTCTTGTTTGACTTCTGCACACAATCCAATGCATTTTTTCAATCGTTAATATCTCAAAATATGTACAATGAAAAATTATGCAAAATATGTATTCTAAAACTATACTTATTATCATACGATTCTAACAAGACCCAACTCGACTATTTTTTTTTTCCAAATATATACTTACAATAAAATTGAGTCAAAACTGAACAATAAACAGTGCCAAAAAAGTGAAACAGGACATGTTAACTGGGACAGATGGAGTACTTTATTTTACAAAATTTTTTGTTGAAATTATTTTGATGTATTAGTGATTAAAAAAAGTATATTGTCAAACATGCGTGACCTTTAAAATCGACGTCGCTTTCTTGTCTTTTCAGGGTTTTCGAAAAACCGTTCCCGACAAATGGGAATTCGCCAACGAAAACTTCAAGCGCGGGCAGAAAGAGCTGCTCCCACAAATCCGCCGCCGGAAGACACAAAATCCGGTCTCCACAAAGGCCGAAGCCGCTGACAATCCCAATTCCTCAGCCACATCCGGGGAGGACTTGGGCTCAAGCTCCACCTCCTCTCCCAACTCCAAGAACCCTAATTCATCCGATACCCACACATCGGCCCAAATTGCCGATCTATTCGACGAGAACGAGAAGCTGAAAAAAGACAACCAGGTCCTCAGCTCCGAGCTCGCCCAAACCAAGAAGCAATGCGATGATCTGGTGGCGTTCCTGACTCGATACATGAAGGTCGGGCCGGAGCAGATCAACCGCATCATGAACACTGCTACTAATACGAATGCTAACAGCATCTGTGGAGAGGCTGGAGAATGCGATGATGACGATAAGGAGAACTGTATGAAATTATTTGGTGTAGTGGTGAAGAAGAAGAAGAAGATGGAGCTCAATGAAAGCCCCGAATTCTCAATGCCGGTTAAGAAAGAAAGGAAAACAGGCATGGATGATAGTAATAAGGTTGTGCCCTGGATGAAGGTGGCTGCCGCGACCGCCGGGGAGAGTAGCCGTGTCTGTCTGTGATCCACCAATCGACCATTTGCCTCTGGCCGGAGGGGGCGTTAACTGTTAAGGTAGTAGTATATAGAGGGATTTGTCCGAATTGGATATGCATGTATGGTAATGTTGGAATAAATATAGGGCTGTCATCAATGTGGATTCTTGAATTGGAAGATCAAAAGCAAATGGGTTTTCCAATCACGAATCTTGCTTCTTTTTTTTCTTTTTGTGTAAATCTTAATTTGTTAGTTTGGGAGTCGCCGTTTGTGAAGAACAGAATTGCATCTTTATGCCAAACGTTCCTGAATGTTTCTTGCCTGTTGGAGGATGCCTATGACCCAATCTAATAGTATCCCAGAAGTAGAGAGAATGATCAAATAATTAAAGTTTTTCAAGTCTTTTTTTTTCCCCCTGCTGAACAACTTATAAAGCCTAGAAAAAAAAGGTGGCGGGAGCCTATATCACACAAATTCAAAAGGATAAAAGGGAGAAATAGGGGGGCCGGGTGAGGAATCGAACCCCTAACCTATAGATTGGGAGTCGAGGAACTTGACCCCAGTGGTTATCTCCCCTGCCATCCAACCGGCAACCATAGGTTGGAGGTTCGATTCCCACCCGGCCCCCTATCCCTCCCGTTTATCCCCTTTGTAATTTGTCTGACTTGAGCTCTCACACATCTTTACCGACATATAGGTGTCAATGTTTATCCAAAAAAGTGTAAAAATTTATAAATATTAATGAATACTATGCTAAAATTAGCCAAACTTACTAATTACCAAACAAATATACTAAGCATATATTTTAATTAGGTTGCAGATATTGACACCCATAGTTTTTTTGTTTCTTTTTCTTATTGATACAAGAAATTTCAGGATTACCGACTGATATTTGCGGTCGGTAACACCGAAAATACGCAAGTGTCGGTCGGTAATCTCTTGGTAGGGATTTTTCCACCGATAAAAAAAGATTTGCCGCAAATGTGGTTGGTAATTATCTGTTTTACAGAAAAAATGTGATCAGGGGGCTCGAACCCACCACCTCAACTCACAGAGGTAATATATATTAATTCGTCCCCAAATGCTAAATAAGGGATCCGAACCCTGGTCTGCGGACTTCTCATCCTCGTATGTGCCACCCGGATGCACAACTTTTCATATCATCATATGCAATGTGTTATATATAATATATGTAACTATAAATGCATAAATTAATAACTTAAAATATAAAATAAAATAAAAATTGATTAATTAAATAAATAATAAATCATAAATTTAAATTAAATGGGTCATATTAATGTAATCATTAATTAAATTTAAGAAATGAAATCAAATTTATAGTTTTATCTATATCTATAATTAAAAAAAACATTTTTAATATTTATTTTTTCCTTTATATTATTTAATAAATAAATAAATAAATAAATTATAAAATAAATAAATAATTTAATGGCTCAAATAAATAATTAATTAAATTATAAAAATAATCAGAGAAATTTGTAATAAAAAGATAAAATAAATAATAAAATAATTAAAAAAAACTTTAGCGACCATAATTTTGGTCGGTATTGCAGTCGGTAGATTATACTACCTCCGTTCTCGAATGTTTTTTACGTTTGATAATGGGCTACTATTCACACACAAACTTTCATTTAAAGTTTTATTATAATTATACAAGTTAAAATATAGTGAAGTAGTATCTTGTTTAAAATGTACCGAACTTTTAGAATTTTACTTGTACCGAACTTGAGTTATTAATGGTTTAAAATGTGCATTGAACTGCGTGAAAAGTGGGTCAGTAAAAAACATTCAAGAACGGAGGAAATATTTTTTAAAAAAAATTAATTAAAATACAAAAAAATTGAAAAAAAAACTTGTGACCGCACTTGCAGTCGGTGTTTTGGTTGCAAAAAAATCCACTACGCAATAAAGGATATATTTTTTCCGACCACCATTGTGGTCGGTAAATCCGACCCGCCCCATGGTGGTCGGTGATTACAGTCGGGAATCGTAAAATTTCTTGTAGTGTTACCCATAAATTTTTTATTTTCAAAAACCAAATATTAAGCACATCCACCACATAAATTAATAAAATATGGAAATGTTAATCACGCCCACCCAGGTTTTGCTCAATTTGCCCTCATAAGTAAAATACCTTTGTGTAGTAATATGTATTGGCACATACATAATCTTACACACACCCCCATAATTAATCCCCTCAACAATAGTACGAAGCATGTATGGAGTTCAAATTCACGGCGGCGGTGGTGGAGGCTGCCGATGATGGTTTTGTGTTGGGGAGGAGGTTATTCGTCCATCAACGGGCGAAAATGCATGTTGATTTCGATCGGCAGTTGACTAATGAAATCAATATTGATTTTTGGCCATCAATGGGACATAATGAGTAAAATTATATTCACTCCGTCCCACGAAATGTGACTTGTTCTTTCGGGCATGGTAATTTAGGTGGTAATATTTGGTGGTTAAAGTGGTGTGGGTATTTACGTTTAAAATTTTAATGAATTTTTTAACTTTGTTTATTGTTTAACTTTGACTTAATATTATGGTAATGATTTAGTTAAAGAAAAATATTCAAGTGTGTTCTTGTTAGAATCGTCTAGGCGTCTAGTTTTAAAATATATATTTTATAGTATAATTTTTATTTGTACACATTTTGAAATACGAAGAATTAAAGGAATGTAAGGGATTTGTATAGAAAAAAAAAGTTTATTGGGAGTTGTGCAATATAGTTAAAGTGATTACTTTTAATGGATTTGGAAACTATTAAAATTCTAATCATATTTATACTCCATCCGCTCCAAAATAGTAGTCTTTTTAGAGATGAAAATGTGTTCCACAATAGTTGTCATTTTAGGTATTTCAATGAAAATTTTCCAATATTACCCTTTATTCCCCCAATGATGTTCATTCTCTCTCCACCCAATTACATTTTTGGTAAGTGGGGGTAAAAATGAAAGATTGTGTGGTAATAATTTAATTTATCTAAAAATGAAAAGTAGTCAAATTTTGCGGGACACTCGAAAAAGAAATATGAATAAAGGTGAGCAAGATAAATGAGACTGAGGTAGTATGTTTTAATAACAAGGACAACAATGATTATTCATGCCTCCTGTGACTAGTATTAATATTTTTTCTTTGTGATAAAGTGTTAGAACTTAGAAGTCCAGCAAAGGAGCATGAAAGTTCAATTCACATAAATGATAGTAGTAAAAATTAAAGAAGAGAAATAGATCTCACGGGGCCTTTGGTTGGGGTATCTTGGATGCCCATTGGGAATCGTCAGTAGGAAATGACACATTCCACGTTTGGTTGAGGTAATCTTTGAGGAATGAATGTTACATTCCTATCCAAGTGGGAACATTGGCTTGTTTTGATGTGAATCTGATTCCTTTGTAAAAGCCAGGTAATCTAAGATTATCAGACATCTTCTATTTCATTTCACGTTAAATTGTCTTTTATATCATTTAAAATTTTAAAACCATATATCAACCCATTTTAAAACTTAACTATTTTGACGTATCAAGCCTCCGGTTCATTATTTCTCCACCATTCATTATTTCATATGATTTGGGCATTGGCTTTTTAGTATTGAATTTTGATTCGGTATATAAAAATTCATTGCATGTTTAATTTGTTTTTATTCTTTTTGTGGTTATTGAGTTTTTGAACACTTTTCGATGCATTTCCCTATATAGTGTATATAGTTTGACATTATAATAAATTGCAACAAACAAGTAGATTTAACTCATTCCAAGATATAATTATCTTCCAAACGTAATACAATATATAATAATTTACGAAATGCAAATTTATAGAGGATGCAGAGGGATTTTATATAAATGACGAAATATTGAATTGAAAGAAATATGTTTGATGAGAACTAATAGTATAATTTTGAATTCAGGGCATTACGGTTTATTCATGTCATGTAGGAATCCGAGATTCCTAATCCAACCAAACACAATAATCTTAAAATACCAAAAAAAATAATTTCCCATAAATCTCACATTTTCATCAATCACATCCCCTCCAACCCAAAGGCAACATGAAAGTTAACCATTATGCAAAACGGGAAATTAAATTAAAATCCCCCGCTGGGGTCCGAACTCCCTGCGTAACCCCTGGAGGAAATATTTTGTAAGAAAACCCCATGGATTGAAAACATTTAAGTAAAGGGAAAAGAAAAGGGGAAAGAACCGTTTATTTTAATAATAAAGCCCTACTGGACCACACAATCTCAGATTTGGTTTGTTTTCTCACATTCGTCCCCGGCACTATGTCATTTTCCAAACAAAATTGGACGGAGAAGGTCCGATGGTGCGGGAAGAAATCGATTGGGAGGGTTCATAAATAATTTGGGGGAATTTGTATTCCGGAAGGGGGACGGTGTAGGGGACTTGGAAGAGCGAGTGCGAGGGCTTTGGTGGAGAAGAAACGGCCAGAGCAGATGCGACAGCGGAGGTTGCAGCCGGAGGTGGAGGTTCGCGAGGGGGAATTGTGGCAGAGAGTGAAACGGGTAAGGTAATTTCCCTTGTATTTGGGTTAATCTGTAGGTTGGGGGAAATAGGGTAGGCGACCGATGCCGGAAGCGGTACTGGGCGTGGGGTGTTTAAGATCGAGGCATAGGCGTTGGGTGCACATCACTTATTTGGAACAAATTTTGGTTTAACTGCGATCTTTGACAAAAAATGAAGGATGGTGTCGTGAATTGTGAATGAAATTGGTTTGCCATGTGATATGTGTTTGGGGATTAGTAGCAGATATTATAAAATGGGGCAGAATTCGTGCTTCCGTAACCAATGGATTTGGAATGTTGGTTGATAAGATAAGGTGCAACAGTACCAAGCAAGAGCATAATTGGGGAATGTGTATAATGTAAATGGTATATGTGCCGTAGTATGATAGATTTAGATGTTCTAAGAAACGGATGTTAGTAAGGTTTTTTGGTTATTTAGATTGTGTTATACGTGTTGTAAAGTTATTGGCGTGGATTTAGTAGTTAGTGTGTTCGTCTGAAATTAAATGCAGGAGCCAAAATGTGAATCCATGTTTAGATTTAGAATACTATGGCATGAGATTAAGGTCAGTGATGTTAATTTGTAGTATCTGCAAGATTGAAATCATAGGTAGGTTGAAGGGTGGATTGTTGTATGTGCTGGATGAACTTTGTTGAGCATTGTAGTGTAGTATAATATGTGGTTTTGTGATGATGTGTATTTTAATTTATTGCAGGGAGTTTGGTCTGCGGGAGGCATTTTGCAGGGTGATCAGGAATGGCCAGAAAGTCATCCGAGAAGACAGATGGGAAGAAAGCGGCCGAGAGTTCAAAAGAGAAAGAAGTAAGTAGGGAAGGGGTGGTTGTGGATGGAACATCGAAGGAGATAGGGCAAAGTAGTGAGGAGAAGTGTGTGGAGGATGGATCACAGGTGAGAGGGCAGAGCAGCAAAGGGAAAAATAGGGATGATGGAAAGAAGAAGAAAGTGGTACGGAAGGAGGAGGGAAAAAGGGCTGTTAGGAAGAGTAAGGAAGAGAGGAAGGCGGGGTTGACGACGAGGTGCTCACCGCAGTTTTTCAGGGTGACTATGGATGGAATCGTTGAGGAACTTACCGAAGAGCAGCAAGGTGCATTGAGGAGGACCCCTTTCTGGCATTTCATGCAATGTCTAACTGGGTACAGTAGTTTATCGTGGTTAGAAGCTTTGGTGCGGTGCTACTGTGCAGAGGGTACGAGTTTCCTCATTAGAGAGGATTTGGAGTTGAAGTTTCCAGCAGCAGAGTTCTGTTGCGTGATAGCACTGCAGATGGAGGGGTAGTATGTCCACCCAAAATTGCAAGAGAAGAGTATGACAATTGATAAGTATTTCGGGGGAAGTGTTGTTAATGTGAAGCGGAAGAAGATTATTAAGGTGTTAAGGAAAATGTGTGGGGGTGAGGCTGTGGTGTTGGGCAGAGATGACCCCGAGGATGCAGCAAGGATGTATATATTATTGGTCTTCAACTGCATATTGTTCCCCACTGCACACCAGTATGTTCCCCCCTTTGTCATACACTACGTTGATGACCTTCAAAGAATAGGGAATTATGCTTGGGGAGCTGCGGCACACACATATCTGTTGGATTGCCTGAAGAATTGCCATGAAGGGAAAAAGTACGCGGATGGCTGCGTTCTCGGGTTAACTATAAGTTTGCTAGTACTAGAATTTGGCATATTGTTATTTACACATATCTGAATGTGTTTGGTAATATAATAAATGTTGAGTGAAATGCATTACAGACTTAGTTTTTCGAGCGTGTCCCCCTTATGGGCAAGCCTACTGGGAAGGCATGTGTACCCCGTTTTGCAAGGTGGCGAAGCAGTCATCCTGGGCTTGTCGAATGCGTAGAGGCATTGAGGAAGCTGAAGACGGATGATGTGCACACCTTTTACACTTTGGAAGAGGAGCGTAGGTATTTTACACCTGTGATAAAGCAAATGGAGATAAGTGGTGGAAATTATTCCGGAAATGTAAACTATTTTTCGAACAATTTGTAGTGTAATGTGAGTCTCGGTAGACTTGACATGTATATTTTTCATTTCCTGGATTAGGATGTAATTGCGGGGAGCAAACCAGTGGAGAGCCGTAGTGGAAAGGTTCCGGCAGAAGTGGGTCCGCGGCGGGCTCGTGATCGAGGTGGTGAGCGCAAGCGGTCATGTAGGAGGCAAGGGGTAAAGGTTGGTAAGCAGTCAAAGGGGCAACCAAGTGAGATTACGGAAGAGGTCATGAGGGACCGTCGGGTTGAGGAGAGTACCGACCGTCCTGTTGAGCAGGGGCATAAGGTGGTGGAAGATCATTCCAATCAGGTCGGCGAGGAGAGTCGAGGTGAGGAACCCCGGGAAGCCGCTGGTGATGAAATCCGATGGGAGCAGCATATGGAGACAAGAGGGGAACAGCATGATGAGCATTTGAAGATACCGGTTGATGATAATAACGTGGAGGCACCGCGGAGCAAATGGGTCGAGCAAAACTCTAGGGCTGGTGAGGTGGAGGAGGATGGCAACGAGTTTGAATCCGAAATGGATGAAGGTATATTTTAGTGTAGTTTTATAAGTTTCAATCTTTTATGTGTAATGATCGATAAGTAATCAGTTTTTAAAAATTGTTATGAAAGAATGATTCTTGATATATTGTACATTGTATTATTATCTTCTTGTTTAGTGAAAATAGTGGACGAGGAAAGGCGGACCAAGTGCATGGAAGATGTTTGCCTGAATGAAATGGTGAGGGACAATTCGGAGGTACAAGGCTGCAGCACGATGTAGGTTGATGATGCGAGTGCACATCCCACAAATGATTATGTTGGTAGTACGAAGGAGAGCAAGGAAGGGGCTGCGGATGGTGGAGATGATGAAATGTGTGAAAACCCAATGTCAGAAATTGAAGGTGATATGGGGCAGCGGAGTGATGAAACGGAGGAAGAAATGTCCATTGTCCCTTATGGGAACGAAGAGCTGAATGAGGCCATCGTTAGCAATGTAGAGGTGGGCGACATTGCTGGAAAGCAAGACGAGGGGGAATTCCCATCTCATGTTGGACCCAGGCAGTTTTCCTCAATAGTTGAAACAGTTAGGAATCGGGATGACCGCGTCCCGAAGGCAAAGCCGCCGGGTTTCATGACACCAGCAACAACCCCGAGGGAAGTCAAGAAATGTGGGAGGAAGCCAGATTCACCTGTAAGTAATGTTTGATTAATAGTTTGTATGAACGTCGGGTGTTTCTGGTTCACCTTTGACCATGT
The DNA here is from genome assembly GCA_030278955.1 of Hygrophila difformis. Lineage (NCBI taxonomy): Eukaryota > Viridiplantae > Streptophyta > Magnoliopsida > Lamiales > Acanthaceae > Hygrophila > Hygrophila difformis. Next base: position 42,807,545 of record JAOANR010000011.1, read on the forward strand.
CATGACTGTGCATATGTATAGTGGCTGAATGTAGCTAATCGTACTGATAGATAAACATTACCGGATCGAAATGCGATGATTCATAGGATCGGAAGGAGGAGAAACGTGAGCAAAGAGTTGTTAAGGAATATTGGTCGCGGCGACGGTACTGTGGGAGACAAATGAGTGATGAGGAGACGAGGGCGAGGATTGATCGGTTTTTGGAGCATGGTTTTAGAGGGTACCTGTTTAAAATTGTATATTAAATTAATCACCAAGGAAGATCTGGTGCATGTTATTAACGCCGTGAATTCGTGGACCAGTCCAATAGTTTGGTGTCGAGAGCCACACAGATTGAGGGTGTCTAGCTTCATGGACCACTTGTTCGATGAGGCAATAACGATGAGGTCATTCATGCGTGGTTGGAGATCATTACGGGCAACGGTTATATGAAAACACACGGTATTCCTCACAGGATGGGGTTCATAAGTTGCTTGAGCATGGTACTCTCCTCTTTGTTTATCGTTATGTTAACTCGACTCCGTACTACCTAAACAATCTGTCCAATAAATCTGAAACCCGTTTGTGTGTTTCTGGAAGTTGGCAATTATTGCAGGTGTAACGAGATACAAGAAGGAAAAAATGAACAATGAGGATTATGATGATTTCCTGGAGAAAGCTCCAATCCACTGCAGGACCGAGCTACTTCGAATGATACAGGAAGGAGTGCAGGAGACACGATACTATGTTGTCCCAGTGCACGATGGGAAGTACGCTCACTGGCATCTTCTAATCATAGATTTGAAAATGAAGAAAATATGGGCACGGGATCCTTTGAAGGGGCGGCGTTCGAAAATCAGGACAGGATCGAGTGGTAAGTGTTACGAGAAATATAACCAATTGTTTACTTATGTAGGAAGCTTGTGTAAAATTTCACTAATTAACTCGAGTACGTGAAATCTTATCTTAAATAGGCTAATTTTTTCGTGGGTTGGCTTCAGCATAATCTATTTGAAGTAGACACAAAGGTAAGGGTTGTGAGCGGGTGCCGGCAGCAAGAACCAGATTCAAAGGATTGCGGAGCATTTGTATGCCTGTGGTGCGAGGCATATTTACGTGACGATGCAGAGTTTTGGGACTACGAAAGGGAGGTTGATATCGAGTTGTTCCGTACCCGAATGGCCAAGACCATACTGGAGGATGAGCAAATGTTCGCTTAAAGACACTTAAGGAATGTTGCATCTGTTGTTAATGAAGTGTATGAGTGCGGTTTTTTACCCCAAACATGACCTATCAGGGACTTGTTTTCCATCAAACACAAATTCTTGTACGCTATTTAATTTGTCCAGTAAGAGGACCAATAGTTGTATCATGTCTGACTATTACACCAAGTATAAAGCAAGGACACAGGGACGTATTGAAGGCAATGGACCACTTCCCACATTTCATGCGAATGTAGGCCTCACAGGATACCAATTCTCCCAAATGGTCAACGATCATTCACATGGAGTTATTGCAGACCATTGACTTATCAACCTTTAGTTATTGTTGGCATTTATGGAAAACTGTCATCTTCTACATTTAAGCCTCGACAAAACAATCCGTGAATGATTAGATGTAGATAACAAACATTCCCCTTCATGTGGCAATACCCAATGTGGAAAGCATTTAATAAGAAGTGAATGTGGTCCATATGTTCCATTAAACAACAACAGAAGTGGAATAAAAAACCAAAGTCCATAACTGCATAGATTCCACTGCCATCCATTACACCATATATAGACATTACTTACAAAAGTGGTTTTCCAGTAAACCAATCAGCAGAAAACCAGTAGCTAAGGATAATCTATCCAAACCTTAAACAAAATGAACACAAAATGAAGTACTGGCTATTTTTCCACAACGCATTCAGGACGGAATCATACCCATTTACAGCATCCTAAGATCTAAAATTGATTACCGCCATTGTTGTCCCACGTTATGTCCCCCGTTTTGTTTAAAATACTACTGGTCTAAGATTAAAGCATACATTTAAGGATGTAAGTGGAAAACGAAGTAAATCCCTCACCAACGCCCGCGGAATCAGGTCACCGCTGATTTATGAAGAAATCGAAGAAACACTCTCCCCCCGCCTCGACATTCTTTGCAAAAAGGAGGGCAATGGCTGCCACACCCATTGGGATCATCAATCCCAAGAGCCCGACTCCTGCCGGACGGGCCTGCGCACCCGGGAGCGCCCTGATTTCTTCCCGGAGAAGGTCCAACTCCCAATTCTGGACGGCGTCGGTGGTGAGCACGTGGTGACGGTGGCGGCTACGGTCTACTCCACCTGGTCTACAGGAGTGAGCAGCGCCGATTGCTCGAATGTGGGAGGGAAGGTGACCGATTGATTGGGGATTTCCATTGGGGCAGGTTTCGAGTGCAAGGAGGCGGCGGATGAGTGTTTCTTGAGTAGGAAATAGGGTTTGTGAGGAGGAGGGGGGTACTCGATACCTATATAACAGCTATGGGAAGATCTCTTTGTAAGGGAGAAAGATCATCTGCAGAATATGTCTACTCGCGTACACTACCCTCATAAGGAGGCCAATGGGTAAATGACAAGTGGCTAATTTTTTCCCTCCAAAATGCTTTTTCCAGTGAGTGTCCCCTGTAAAGGGATTTGGGTACTAAGACAAATACTACTGCATCGGTGGCAAGGCTGTTTAAAGGATGGAGAAATAAACCAAATAATTGGCAAAACATACTAATTTTTCAGAGAAATGCATCACTCCCTTCCTTATTAAGTGTCACGAACCCACATTTCATGAAATTAAATGCACATAATTAAGCACGTGGAACTCGAAATAAACAGGTCCACAAGAATTGTAAAGCGTAACAAATGTACTTTATAAATGTGCACCAACAATATCTCACTTCACTATATTTTTCCTTGCATAACTATAAGAAAAACTAGAGCTCAAAGTGCACCAATTCACAGTAAAAAAAGTCAACCGGGCATAACATTACTTTAAAAACGGATGGAGCAATGATACGGAGATACGAAGTACTGAAATGAATTCCCTACACACTGGAATTTCCCATTATAAGAACTGTTTATCTTTGTCAATGTATTACAATTCTCCATACTGAAACTGAATTAAGTTCCACAAGAAATGTAAAGCTTAACAAATGTACTTTATGCACATCGTTAAATGAACTGAAATATTTATCACATATACCATTACACTATCCAAATACCCTCAATGTACATCACTCAAATTGGATAACCAATATTTTCCCCGACTATCTTACCTAGGCCACACTCAACTGCGTGAGAACTCCCAAACATAATGGTCCTAACATTTAGAGTTCATATAACATGTTTTAATAGGCCATACAAAACTCACACGAATGTTTTATGTTTTTTTTGTGCCGTTTCTCCTACTTTACTAGGTCATATGTGGAAACGAATGTTAACCCATCATAGCGCAATTCTTCGTCTTATAAGCAATCTGACATTCCGCTGTGTCCCTCTGAACGATTGCGGTCCTGCTTCCTAATGTGTATTAAGCCAACACGGCATGGTCATGCACAAATATATACTCCTCCACTATAACACTTTCCTTTCTTACGTTCCTAACACTAAAATTGTTAACCCTCTTCTTTCAAACATGCACTCGCCCCCGTTCTAGTACGCCGTTTATTCCAACTACCTTTCTTCACGCCACCCCAATCATACACCTCGTGGTTACCCATTCCTCCCGTTGTCCGAAAATTGAAAATAACATATTATATCGGTACTGAATATCTTCCATATATACCAAAACACAAATCACCTGCACCCAACAGGTCATTATAGACACTGAATTTCAAACAAGATCACGTTATGAATCACGAGTACTGAAATCACTTCTCCACACAATGCAATACCCCATAATAAGAACCGTTTACCTTCTACTATGGACTATAATTACAAATTCATAAATTGAATTCATTACTTCGACACAATAGAAATATTAACTAACATACTTTACTTACCTTATTCCATGAACTGAAATATTTATTCCAGATACTGTTAAACCATTTGGTGCGATATTCTTATGCTTAGTCATTCAATCTCTCCTTATGTTTCGTGTCTAACAATAAAATTGTTTACCCTCTCCTATGCTAGTACACCGATTCTTCCAACCAACTTCCAAATGAGATCACGTTACGGATCACGAGTACTGAAATCACTTCTCCACACAATGCAATACCTCAAAATAAGAACCGTTTACCTTAAAAAATGTACTATAATTCTGCCTTCATAAACTGAAGTTTGTAGCCGACACAAAAATACTTAATTCACATTTTATAAAAGTACTAAACTCCTTGACAGACATGCCAAAACAAGCATTACATGCAACCAACTTGTCATTTACATACACAACGATATCCAGGCTGTTCCCTAATACAGGCCTAACAATCAACATTGAAATTAATACATGGAGGCAACATTACGAATCATAAGTCCCAACAGACAACCATACATTGTAAAAAAGAAGCAACATCATGTCTAAATCATGTCCACAGCAACAGTTAATACCAAATACAAATTCACTTGACCCAATACGCAGATTTATCGTCCTCATACAAATAGTACTAAAATCATGTCTAGAATAAAGTACCCTAATATGAGGCAATCAAAATTTAGGATCATATCACTGTTTCAATGTAAATGAAGGTATAATATTCGACCACTTCTCAAATCAAACCATGGATCGTTCTTATGGCCTTGACACGCGCGAAGACTTGCATGTTACTCGGTTATGGCCTTGACCCCGACACAATCCACACCGCACCATCGGTATCGGCACCTGGGATGGTATTCTCTTTTTCTTCCTCCTACCAGGTTGTGCTCGAACATCAGGTGCAGGAACAAAATCTGGATCTGTACTCCTCTGGACCGCATCTCCATCGCTAGGTATCGGGTACAATATCCCTCTGTACATTGTCCGATATGCCTGCACGCGATAGAAGGGATCACAAAAATCATATACACTATGGTGAATGTGATCTAGGCAAGCACAGGCATGCTTACATGGAAACCAATATAATTGCCAGGATCCACAACTGCACGTGCGCTGTTCCACATCCACTGCCAGTGTCTTCTTGCACTCAACGGTCTCGAATATTGTACCTGATGCACTAAACACGCTAACTTCACGGGCTGCCAAATAATTTATGCTCAATTTTTGCTCAAACTCTGGGCACAACGTTGTCTCCATCTTTGCCCCCGCCTCCCCTTTTCTGATTAAACATGCCCATCGTCTTCATTCGAATGCTGTTAACAATCCCTAGTGGAGGTAGCATCCTCGCTTCTTTCACCCATGAATTCCAACTCTCAGCAATGTTGTTTTTCACAATACCCCAACGATTTCCCACAAACAACGCATTTGCCCATTTGCTTGGATCGCTGGCCATTAGGTATGGCCCCGCAGCTGGTAGTGCTTTAATTATATCGTTCATGTGCCCTTCAAACTCAGCATATGTCGCTGCGTACGCCGCCATGTTTAGCTTCCCAGTCCAATAGTTTCTGTATCTATAGTGATACTTCGTCATTACCTACGAACCATCAAATTAGCACCGTCATGATTGCCATCTAGCTTCAATAAATATATGACTCCGTAAATCAATATAGTCATTTTTTACTTACCTTCGTTTTAAAGTTATCCACCAGATGGCGCATACAAATGGCATGGTTACAACCCACAAAAATATTCGATATACCTTTCATCAATCCCGAATGTTGATCACTAAATAATGTATACCTGCTCCACACCTCCTCCCCAGTACGCTTGGAAATTGTGAACTTCAACTTCTCACAGAACCATTCCCAATTCTTGTCATTTTCTGAATCGACAACTGCCATCATCCGTACAAACATTACTATATTGTTCTCGTAGCTTTGGCACTTACAACATTTTATTTAATAGCAAACTTACGGGCAAATGCAACGCACAACAACCCGTTGTTGGCATCTTTGGTTGTCGCAGCCAGTATATGCCCCTTCCATTTAGATTTTATATGTGTCCCATCAAAGAAAAGAAAAGGTCTACATCCTGTCACGAAGCCGACAACACAGGTTGCAAAGGCGATGAATAATCTGCGAAACTTCCCAGTTTCTTCAAACGTCTCAAGGTCCGCCATGCTCCCTACAATTTCATCACATGCACTAGATCCCAATTAAGAACATGATATACAACATTGTTCATATTTAGATAATACCAACCCGGGTTTGTTTGTTTCAAGGCAGCACAAAACCCTCTTAACTTGTCAAAAGAACCAAAGTCATCGCCGTGTATTTCTCGTAGGGCAATCTACCTCCCATTCCACGCCTTCCGATACTTGATTACAATCCCAAACTCCCTCTGCAAGTCCTTCATCACATTGACCGGCCTAATTGTTGGGTCGAGTCAGAGCTTCTCCCTTATATAACCTGCTATCCAGTTGGCATCTGCCTTCGGATTGTCACGATCCTTTAGGCTATCCAACCCCACATGTGTGGTTCAGGTTGCATCTTCTAATCCCAAAACACTTGTCCACCTTATGAAAAGAAGCATAGACCCGCCATGAACACCCCACAATCGTACATACTGCTGTTATTCTATCCCTGTCATTTCTCTTGTACCTAAACGCACGCTTGTTCGCTATGCAATAGTTTTTCAATATCGTTCTAAATTGATTTGCATCCTCGAATATCTGTCCCACCCTTTTAATCGCACGACCCCATATGAAGGAACCTATAGGGGCATTTCTATTCGGCGTTTCACCCTATTCACTTCTACCTTCGTTTGTTCCCTACAATCCGACATTAAAAGGGTAAGATAACATCAATGCATGCAGATTACAACACTTTCATTTTTATATCTAAGCAATGATGCAAATCACTCATTGAATGAATATATTCCACAGTAACATTTCGCATAACGAACCATATTTCAAAAATATTGCTGCTGCTCTTCTGTTTCATCACTTCTCATTCAACCATCCCAACTTCTATAAACCCTAATCGTAGTTTCATATTCCAAAAAAAAAAAAAAATTTACATTTCAGCGCTTAACGCGCCGATCCACCGAACGCCATCATCGTCCTTACATATTTAATCCCACAAATATACAACACACACTACCAATAATCTTACAAATATGCCGTAACCCTTCTCAAATTTTATCTCAGCGAAAATGTTACCTTGTTTGATTCTGCCCGCGTTCGACCTGTCGAGCTGCAATTCTACACATTCCCTTCCCAACCAACCGATGCACTTCGAGCATGTGTCTAACATCATTGTCCGACCTTAACCTCACCGGTAACCTCTCCACGGGATGCTCGTATTGCAATACAAAGCTCCTCACATCCAACCATCTTTTACTTGCTAGAACGGCAACAATTTCAGTCAACCCCATCCCATTCCGCACTGCCATCGACTCCATCACCCCATCGACCTTGAAAAATGCAAGAATTGATGGACCAGATCAATCTCCCCCTCCACGATGTTTACCATCTTCACCACCAATTCCACCCGTTACTTTTGTTCACGCATTCGGCATTCCATTCACTAGGTCGAATATCACAGCATCTGTCTTTCCCCTTCACTACACTCCCTCCTCCACACTCTGTGATGTCGAATATCACAGTCTCTGCCTTTGAGCTTCCTGCACAACGCAATGGAAGCTTCTTTGCAATTTCCTTCATCCTAATACCCCAATTGCCCCCTACTTAATTTCACTATTTAAGGGTAGAAATGTATTTTACAATGTCTTTATTTTAAAAATTTCATTTCTTTTGCTTCTTGTACTGAATAGGAAGTTCGGGATGGTGTGGATATAACATTCCTATGGGTGCTGTCCAAACCTTTTCAAGGTATGCTGGGGTTTTTATAATAAAAAGCCCTATGCAAAATCGTCTTCCCTTTGAGTCCCAATTAAGTAAATTAATTTTAAAATATAGTGTGTGATTTAGGAGGAGTATTTATGTTCTCAGCGTCTTTAATAAGAGAAGCAAGCAAGGGATTGCCCAAGAGCCGGAGACAGTCGGAAGCAATTTTGGGCGGAGATTATTCACGAATCGCGCAACTCTCAGAACTCATTCACAAGTGGAAATTCATTCGGTATGGATGCCACTGAATCCGCTCTCTCCACTTCGCCTTCCTCGCCCGCTACTACTTTTAGGTATACTTTACAACTTCCTTTCCTATAATTTCCTTCTCAATTGCATATTTCTTGGAGCTTAATTTCCATCTTTTCATTTTTATTTCTATTTTTTCATTTTATCATGTATATTTTTGATATGAAGGAATTGCGAAGTAGTAATAGATATTGGCTTAAAATAATTTGCAATTTTTCAGCCCGCAACGCCATTTCTACCTTGCTGTGGACCGGCCCCAATTCAAGATGGTTGTCATGAGGCATTGTTTCTGAAATTTTGGAATTTTTAATCCCGAATGCTTAATAATTGCTGAATGTGTTCAATGTTTTTTTTGGGGGGGAAATGAACAGGAAACGTTGTTGGATCTTTTAGGCATGGTTGGACGGCGCCCCTGCCTTCCAATTGTTGTGTGTTGCAGCTCTAGAGATGAGCTTGACGCAGTCTGTTCCAATATCTCTAATCTATCGTCACATATTTCTATTGCTTCACTGGTAGGGAATTTTGTTTTCTATTTGGAGTGTTTTTTTTTTTTTTTTGGATTCGATATGAGTGCATTTGCTTGATACTTTTGGAATTCAGTATAGCGACCTTCCAGAAACAGATAGAGCACGAATTCTGGATGATTTTCGGCAAGCAACTGTGAGATGGAATAAGTTGAGTAGAGAGAGAGCTGACAGTGAAGCAGAAAAGGAAGAGGAGAGCAAATCGCACTTGATTGTTGTTACTGATGCTTGCCTTCCACTCCTTGGCTCCGCAGAGTCCCCTGTTCTTGCTCGCATTTTGATTAATTACGAGCTGCCAACGAAGAGGGTATTTATTCTTCTGAAGCTTATATTTTTTCTACTGTAGTTTTAGTTATTTGTAGCGTGGCTTGTTCTAGTTTTCAGCTTGCATCCCCTTTCCTTTCAGTTTCTGCAATCCTATCGTTTGAATGTTAGTGAACAAATCACGTAGAAGACTGTGATTATACTTTACACTGGAATGTGTTGTTATTAGTTTATTACTAAATTTTAGTAACTTTCTGCATTCCTTATATATGTTTCTAATTAAGGTTGTACTATGTAAGAAAAATTTTAGATTCATGTATGAAGGGGGATTTTCAGAATACAACTTTTCTGTAAAGGTGGATATTAATTTGTATTTCTAGGACAAAACCTTTTACACTAGACTGTGATTGTTGTGGTTGTTTCCTTTGGTTATTTTCACCTGCTGCTTGTTGAGGGATTTAGCTAATAATGTATTTGCTAGTAGCATACTAGCATCAATGAGAACCAATAGTGAGCCCGTTTCTTTGATCTATTTGATTTCTTATGTTGACTCTGAATAATTGTGGTTAAAGAATTGGGTCAATTTTCACAGATCACTCAATGGCCCAAAACTACCTAAACTAGAAATTAGAAAAAACAAATTGTTTATTCAAATACTGTTATTTACTAATTTCAAATTTTCATGTAATAAAAGAATGTATTATGGTAGGAATTTGTTTGTTTGAAAACTTAAAATAGGACCTTGGGCTGCCCATTGCCTCATAATTGTTTTATAATGCGTGTGTTAGGTTAGAAGATAGAACACATAATTGAAATTTGAAGGATGAGTTTACAACTTTCATACTATTAGTAAAAAGGTTTTCTAAAGTTTATGGGGTATACAATAGAAAGCAGTCAGTATACTTTTTGCTGGATGGATGTATTAAAATTTTATGTAGTCTTGTGAAGTTTTTTTTTTCTTGAAAATGTGTTAATTTCTCAAAACATACTGTACATGTATCAGTTCAAGATGACCATAATAATTTATTTGCAACACCACTAGAAATAATTAATCACTGAATCACCAATTCAAGTTTACTATTTGGCTGTACTTTGTCCAAGTTTTGCTCTTTGTTTGACAAGATGTTGTGACATTTAATTTAGAAAAGACAGCATTTTATTTAACTAATACTACTTCATATAATTAATCAGACCACTTTAAGATCAATTTATGTGACATAGATGCACATAGATGCATTTCAATGGTTTATCATGAGGAAATTATGTTCTTTGCCTCTTATTTAGTTATTTATCTTTCTACGTTTACTTGTTTCAACTAATTTTTTAATGTACAGGAATGAAGTAAATTTTTTGAATTCAACTATAGTCTCAATTAAACAAAGGACGGCTTGATGATTGATGATTAGGTGTGGCATATCCATAATAATCAATTAAATAAATATATATTTCAATTCAAATGGAACTATTTTTTTTATATGCAGTTTGAATTGGATTTTAACATGGGCTCCAACTTTTGCATAATATTGAAAATTCCTTTCTACATCCAAAATCCAGACTGGGTTGTGCCATCCTATTTACATTCAATATTGTCTTAAATTGCTTTCTATAATTTTTTTTAAATAAATGAATAAATAATTGAACAATAATTGTATATTACAGTTGCCTACTTCTTGTATCTTGTCCGGTTGTCCCTTTACACCCTTTTGCCACACCAATTTTTTCTTATAAGATAGTTTTTGCACAAAAGATCGTCATACTTGGATTTGCAGAGAGGGTTTGCATGTACAATATGAATTGTCTCGAATTTCTAATAAACAATAGTGGGAAGAGTGCCTAAACTTTCCTACCACTGGTGTAATTTATACCTTTAAGCAAGGAAAATTGATCAATTCATATCATTGAAAAGCTTCAGATTTGTATTCCAGGAGTTATATTTCAAATAAATATATTGTTGAACGTAATGAAAAGAGGATCATTATTTGCTCATTCAAAATCTTTGCTTAAAGATGAAATTTGATCAAATTGAAAGTATGTTTTGAACATCATTCTCAGAATTACTTTTAGTTTATTGACATCTACACATGATTTACTGCCAAATCATTTTCCTTTCTATTGCATAGTCTCTTACACATTGTATATGTTCTCACAGGAGACATATATGAGGCGCATGGCAACTTGCCTGTCATCAGGTTTGTAATCTATCAAGGACCTCTAAATCTCTTGTTTTAATTGAAAGTCAATGTATGCTGTCCAGTTTTCTTCACAAAATAGCAAAGCGGACCATGGTTATTATGGCGTCGCCGTGGCGTCGACTTGGCGACGCCATGGCGGTGTGGCGGTCAAGCAGGACCGCCACAAAGCTTCGACTCGCCATATGGCGAGTTATTCCCACTGCAACACCGAGAGAGAGAATAGTGGCGACGCCATGGCGGTGTGGCGGTCAAGCAGGACCGCCACAAAGCTTCGACTCGCCATATGGCGAGTTATTCCCACTGCAACACCGAGAGAGAGAATAGTGCTACAGAGACCCTAATAAAAGGGGCGGGTCGGATCCAAATTGTCTTAAAAATTGTTAAAAACCCTAAGAAGCAAATCCCTAACCTGTGTTGTAAAATTGTGATATGCTTCTAATCGGTTTCTCTCCTCCTCACTCAAGCTACCCACTCCACCTACCGTTTCCCAGATCGCGCTGCTCGCCCCACTCTTTTGCGTTGGTCGCCTCCATTGTTTGAGTCTGCCTGCTCGTCTTTCTCTGTTTCCCTCAAATTTCCAATGTGCTTTTAGATTGCGTGTCCCTTTCCTTTAAATCCTTGTGTGTTTGTATTTCTGATTTGCATTTCAATTCTGTATCCAACAACCCTATTTTTATTTTTTACTTTTTTATTTTTTTATTTTTTATTTTTTTAAACCACATCCACATATACTATAGAGTGCTGTGTCAGTATATATATATAGTATATATATGGGGTTATGTAGATCTTGATTATATTTTTTAATTATTTTTTTAAATGATGTAATTATGTATTTTAATTGAAAATATTTGGTTATTTTGCATTAGTAATCTTAACTTAATGATGTACTCATTCATCTCAACTATAAAGATTTTATGAGTTAATGTTAAATGTTAATTATATTTATCTACATAATATATATATATATTCTATATTATATATTTATCGCCATATTATCGCCATGGCGACCGCCATACCGCCATGGCAGTATGGCGGTCCACAGGCGCCGCGCCGCAATAGGGCGCCGTAACAACCTTGAAGCGGACAATGGAAATGGTTGCATCGACTTTCTGTATGTCTGTTATAATGTAATGTATAGGTAAATTTCTTCTATGTAAATGATATTCTTGTCATTGTTATTGTCAAGATGGGATAGTGATAAACATGGTTGTTGGCGGAGAAGTGGTGATTCTTAAAAGCCTTGAAGAAAGCAGTGGTTTTGTGACTGCTGAAATGCCTATAAATGTAAGCTTTTTATTTGTTTGGTAATACTGCATTACCTTCTTGATTTCACAACATGATGTTATGGTGTTTAAGATATACAATTATTGCTTACAATCAAAGGGACTTGCAGTGCCGTTCATGTTATTAATTAATACATCAGTGTGACTTGTACCTCCCACCAGTCTGACATTTGATTTGCTTTGAGCAGATTTTTGAGATGATGTGAGCACCTCAACCCTCGTGAAGTACCAGAAGATAATAGCTATGTAAGGCTCAACTCATGTACCTTATATACAGAAATTGTCTTATAGTTGAAAATGCTTTTGCTTTACAGTTGTCTTGTTTGGTACAGTTTGCAAACTTAGCCTTTTAAATGTTTTTTTGGTACAGATTAAGAGTTCAACCCTTTAAATGTTTACATTTAACCATTTGATATCTAGGCCTCTCATACAATTTTATCTGTTTGATTTGTTAGAAATATATTTCTCCCATCTGTTCTAAGAAATAGTTGATAGTAAGATTGCCAAAATAATGTGAAGTAGAAGCACTGGCACCTTGTGCACTTTCTTTTTTGAAAATGAAAGAGTATTGGATTGATGAATTCAATTCTTTCTGATCTTAGAACTTTGAGTGGTTTGCATCATTCATCTCCTAGCTGGATTGGTGCTGATAATAGTGAAACTTTAATTCAAGAAATTGTGATTTATAAGCTGTATACCAATTTACAATGGGTGATAATACAATTCCTTTAAGGAGTCTCAGATCGCCGCTGTTGCATACCTCTATGCCTGACAGTGCAAAAGTCAGAACTTTTTCTCCCCTTAAGGAAGGCCTTGATTGGACTGTCGTTTATCCTGCCTTCATATGGAAACATTCAAGACCTTCCAAAAACTTGACAGAAATTAGAAACATTATTATCTGACATGAACAGTTTATCTTAATAATTCAATCTATTGAAACCATTCTTTTGTGACGTTGTCTAAGTCTAACATTTGATGTATATAAATTTGAATATAATAGGTCTCAAGAAAGGCCAAATTTACGAAGTTTTTTTTAAATCTGTATAGAAGTTTAAGCATTTATGGTACTATAAAGGCCCAGACAAAAATAATGCTTTCCAGGCATTGGGTTCTTGGACATCATAGCGGGAAATACAATGGAACTGTAGATTATGTTTTCAAAAATTGCAATAAAAATTTGATTAGTATACCAGTCCTATTTATTGAAATTGAATCCTGCACTTCGCACTAAGTAACTAAAGGCATGATTTCTTTGGAACATATGGGGTACAATCCTTGATTTTTCGCAAATAAAAGTCCATGTTGATTGATTTTGCTGAAGTGAATTGATTGTAGGTTTCAATTATTCAATACAGTTGTTGCAAATTGGTGTGTTACACTTTATGTGGTGATTCAAGATATTCTGAATGCTTGAATAGCTGCAAGTCGATTATGTATCTTTCCGGAAACTAAGGATGAATTTTTTTCATTTGTAATTTCTTTTGAATCTCATTTCCCTTGGACATTGTTGCCAGGATAAGACCTTTGCTTCATAAGTGACATGTCTGTGTCAACATACTGAAGGGCTGTGGGGACCGGGATAAATTGGGAGTGAATTTCGTCTGTGATGCTTTTTGGGTGAAGGTTCTATAGGCCCACTTTATAGGTACTGCTGAATGAATGTTTTGCATGTTATTGAACAGGATTTCAGGCCCAGCTTTAGGTCCCCCACAGATGGGTGAAGGCTAGCTATTTTTATCTCATCTTTTCTGTTTTCCAAGTTGCTTATAGCTTTAGGAATCACCCACATTTTATCCATCCAGGGAGGCTCATAATTCCTTCTCCTAAGAACCATCATTAGCACTCAATTATGCATTTGACACCTTGCTTGAATCTCATCCACTTAAAAATTGGTAGGTGTATATGAATGATTGTTGTAAAGGTGAAGACTGGTTAATTTTATTTAAGCAGAGTATGGAACGTTGAGTTTGATTGAATTCAGTTGGTAATTGCAAACATGACTAGACCTGTCACTTTTTATCCTGCGTTCTTGATATTGACCTGGCTACTGTCGCCAAGTTGAGTTCACTTGTCTGAATTAGCTAGCTGTTGTGAATTCTACATGGCCAGTGCAGCAAGCTGTCCTCACTGAACTGTTCCATCAGTTCAATTGGATGATAATTCATGAGTTTGGAATATGCATGATTTTGAACTAGGCATTAGAACCTCATCTTCAAGGTGAACCAATGTACTAGAACATGTTGAGCGACTATATCGCCTAGAACTTAAGTTTAATGATTTTATTATATTTCTTCCCTGTAAAAGGATTGTGTGACTTCAGCAATAAAATCAATATAGATTTCTGGCATGCCCTGTTGACAAATTTCTTTATGTAGCTTTTGTTGTAATACTTGATGACCTTTTATTTATTTGTTGCAGCGGTCATGAGGTTTCCAGATTATTTTCTTCCTCGGATTATGGCTGGATGCTTTTCTGATCAATGATGGCAGGAATTTACCTAGATCTCCACATAATGGCTTTGCTATCCCTCTTGTAGGAAAGAGGAAATAGTAGGTTACAGGGATGGACCCAAGGAGGGTAGAAGGGGGGTTGGCCCCCTCATATTTTTTTTAAAAATTTTTTTTAATTTTTTTTATGTATTGTTGAAATTTTCTTTGTATTTTCTATCAATAATTTAATTTCATCCCCCAAATATTGCGATTTATCCTGTCCTAAAATAAAATCCTGCGTCTGGCCTATTAGGTTAGCCCTTTTGAAAGAACTTATACTTGCTATTAGACCATCAGTATTATTTTTCCTACATGGGGAATTTTTATGAACAGTCAAGCATGTCAGCTATAATAGAATAGAATTGAATCAACCAATACTTTCTTGACATCTTAATCAATCATGAAATGGATATTTACCGAGGTTCATTTTATTGTTATACACATGTTTGTCAATCATGCGTTCGATATTGGAGAAGCTTGTATCTATCAGAATAAATGTATCTGGGGTATGAAATTGACGATTGAGAGCAGGTATGGTTTTCATGATACTGATACCTCATGTGAAGTTTGTCTGTTGTTGCCTTGGGTGTTCCCAGCAGCTACAGTTGACACCCGGATGTGGGATACAAGAAAAGCAAGATCCTGTCTGAGTTACGGGGAGGAGGATGACAGAAAAGGGGATTATGTGACAATGGTCCCTATTATGCTTTTACGAAGGAGTGATTATCGATCCGGTTTTGGTGTTTTCTTTCGTGGTGCACCATCGGGTTCCTCCATTAAGGTAACAGGCATTGATACATCACTTTCTGTGGCCTACCTCTGGTCTCAAAACAGTGCATTGCCTGGCCCTTGTGTGCTGTATGGAAAGGTATCTGCATTATTATAGTTCTATATAAATGTATATTATTATTATTATTATTATTATTCTTATTATTATTTTCCTTTGATATTTTTTAGGAGAGCAATGTGGCAATATGGTAGTCTTTTTGCTTCTTTTAGCAGCCAGTGATATACCAATTGCCAATTGGCCTGGGATGTGTGATTATGATAGCTTTTACAATGCTTTAAAATTCTTGCCCAAATAGAGGCATGGTTGTTATACTTTGCTAGTGATTCTTCTACCTACTTTGCTGTTTTTGGAGTTTGGATTAATAGATATACCAAATACTATTTCTCATAGAGTGTAGTTTTAGAATTAAACATGTAATGCCAAAAATAGCGATGGTACAGAAGACTTGTGATAGTATTTCTATTTTTTGTCAATAAGAGTGCTTAGTTAAGAGTAGCTGAAGAATGGGTGCCTACTAATTGTCATAAAAGGGGTTATTCTGAATAGTGTGGCAGTTTTCAGCCATGAATCCTATATATTGCTTCTTACCATGATGAGGATTCATTTGGGCATGTATCTAAATGGGTTGTCTCAAGGTGCATATATTTATTTTATATTTTTATTTTCTTTAGATGTAAAATGAATAAATTTGGAATTTTTCAGATTTGAGATGAAATCAGTGAAAGGGCATGATTGTTATTGTAAATGAGGCCATAAGCTTGGTGAGATGAGATGAGATTTAGTTTGTAAAAGCAAATGGTACTTTTATGAGCTTGCTAAGTAGTTTGTCTTTTTTTTTTTGTTTTTAGTTTGAGTCTTATTTAAGTCAAAATATTTTAAATTATGCTAATTTAGCTTGTTTGAGTGTGAATCTATTCATTCGACTAAAATGTAATGGAAAAAAGGCCAAATACATCCGTTTTTTTTTTCAAAAAAGCCAAATTGGTCCTTTTTTAATTTTATTGCCGATTTAGTCCGCTACCTATGCTAATTATATTCATTTTAGTCCAAAAATCACTAATCCCTCCTAGGACGCTGATGTGGCATTGATTTATTTTGGTCCTTTTCATTCTTAAAGGCAATTCAAGATTAAACACAATGAGACAAAAGGTATGTGACTGTCCTTTTCATTCTTCGGCCCTCAATTTTGAGCCGAACGTCCCCATTATCGTTTCTTTGTTGCCGGAATTTGATTATGCGCCGCGGGATTAGGGTTCGAATTGGAGGTGCTGCGATATGGGAGGTGATTTTAATGAAGGGCTTCGAATTGGGGTGATTGAAAAGAAGGACTTCGAATTGGGGTGCTGCGATATGGGAGGTGATTGAAATTAGAGTCGGGTCGGGTTGCACACTTATTTGGCAAACACGTTGGAATGACAGCAATTCAAAACAGATCCAGCGTGTATGGTTTAGAATAAATCATTGCCACGTCAGCGTTCTAGGAAGGATTAGTGATTTTTGGACTAAAGTGGATATAATTAGCATAGGTAGCGGACTAAATCGGCAATAAAATTTAAAAATGACCGATTTGACTTTTTTGAAAAGAAAACGGATGTATTTGGCATTTTTTCTAAAATGTAATAGTACAATTCTTTACCGAGTATTATTTGTATTCATTTTATGTTTTAAAGACTTGTTATTTGTACTCTTAATGCCGTTTTAAAAAATAAGCAATGGATTTGAATCTTGTAATTTGAATTTTCTTACAAATAAATGCATATTGATTTGGCTGGAAGGGTGCCCACAATTTGAGTTGGGATTTTGAATGATGCTTTGAAATAGTTAAAGCATTGAATGTACATATAATTGTATGGTTCTTTCAATAATTGGTGCCCACAAATGAATTTTCTTACAAATAATTGTACTCAAAAAATCAAAATTTTTATTGGATAAGAGTTTGATATTACGGTAAATTAGGTCCGATACCCTTTTAAAATTCTTTCAATTTTTTTAGGCTCCATTCTAATTTTGTTACACTTTGCACTCCATCACATGTTTGACTTGGTTTACCACGATGTTTGTGTGTGTTTTACCACAAATATCATATGGTGTGTATCAGGTTAATGATATATGGTTTACCACGGTATTGGTATGTGCTTTACCACATGGTGTTTACCAAGTTATTCCACAAATACCATATGGTATTTACCAAGTTCTTGGTATGTACTTTAACATAAATACCTTATGGTGTTTACCGGGTTATTGGTATGTGTTTTACCACTGTATTGGTATGTGCTTTACCAAAGCTATCATATAGTATTTGCCAAGTTATCGGTATGCGGTTTAGCACACTATACCAGGTTTACCACAGATACCATATGGTATTTACCAAGTTCTTGGTATGTACTTTACCACAAATATCTTATGGTGTTTACCAAGTTATTCCATAGATATCATATGATATTTACCAAGTTTTTAGTATGTGCTTTACCACAAATGACTTATGGTGTTTACCTGGTTATTGGTATGTATTTTTACCACTGTATTGGTATGTGCTTTATCAAGAGCTTGATATGTAGTTTACCACATTATTACATGGGGCGTAAAACATGATGTTTGAAATTTGGGGGCTTTGACTCTTATAATGAATGTTTGGGTAATAGTTACCAGGTACTACTTTTCCTTGATATTATCATTATTATTAGGAAACACACCCCAAAGTGAAATACAACAATTAGTGGACGAGGAACAATGCGATTGTAATTGATCTTTTAGTACACACCGTCATGTGAAAGATAAATGGCATCGACCACAATATAGTAATATACATGTAAGAAACAAATGTAACACGACCCCACTACCAACAACGAATCCGAATCATGGAAATATAAGAGGACTATGACATAGGAGTATCATGTAAACACTTGATGACGAGGCTTAGGCACTAATTTTAGGGTGAACAACATTTTATGTGTCGACAATTGAGAGATACGTTCTAGTAAATAACATAAATGCATTTATGTGATTTGAGACTAGAAAATTTCACTCCACACATTACAAATAGCCGCCTGGTTTAGGTGCTGAGCCTCGAATGTAGATTTAAACATATGCTGAATATAACGCATTTTGATTTTTTTTTTTAATTTTATTTTATTATTATTATTTTTTTATGTTAGATATATGGATGATCATACAACGCCATTCTGCGTACCAAATTATATAGTACTATACTTGGTAGTTTGAAATTTAAAATTTTCCATATATATATATTTATTGAACACGACACACAGACGTCGGCTCAGCAGGAAAAACATAAAAAACTATAGAAAAGGGGAATGAAGAAGGGAGTAACAGGAAAGATTAAACCCGAGGGAACAAGACCCCGAGGAATCAGCAAAAAGACAAGATCGAAGCTCATCGGGTGGAAAATCCCACGTAGTAAATGCACCGAATGTGCACCACGTTTTGCAAGCAAATCAACCACATATTTCCCTTCTCTCAGAATATGGGACCAAAGAATCCCCACATATTGTGATATAGCCTCTCGGATGCTAAGGACAAGAGGGGACAGGCTATGCTCGGCAGGATCCCCTGAAGGAATAATCCTAAGTGCATCCATAGAATCAGAGTAACAACAAGCTTTAATTAGGGGTGAAAACAGGACAGATACGGGCGGATAGTACTCGCCCTGTATCCTATATTTTTTTGTCGAATACAAATAGGCTGGATACAAATACGAATTCGAATATTTCAGGAAACGGATACGAGACGGATTCGGATTTTAACTCGGATAATCTTATAATTTTTAAAATTAATGTTTTTTATAATTTTTTAAGAGAAATCGGAATATATACTGCGTAAGCTAAATTGATTTTTTAAATTTTCCAAGATTATTAGTTATTTCGTTCAAGATATCTAGATAGTATCACTACAAGATGTTACGTACTACAGTTTAGATGCAAAGAACCTAATGATGCAGTCGAATTGATTAATATGATTTAATTTAATTACATATGGCTTTCAAACTTTTGATTATATTTATACATATAGTATTACTTATTTATTTTATAGTTAATAATATTCCCTCCGTCCCATATTTATCTTCTTCGACACTGTAGATACGGAGTTTAAGAAAGTTGTATTTTATTATTTTCATGTGTACTTTTTGAGGGGTAAATTTGTCTCTTTTTGTCTTGTAGTGCAATTGTTAGTAAAAATTAAGGATTGATTTTTCTGTAAATATATGGACATGTAGGGACATTTTAGTAAAAAAAAATTCCCTTTTTGGGGTAGGAAGATAAATGTGGGACGTCCAAAAACGGAAAGTAAGAAGATAAATATGGGACGGAGGGAGTATATTATAATATACATATATAAATATATATATAAATTTCCGGATTTTTGGATACAAAATACGGATAATATCCGCATAATATTCGATTTTTTCCGGATACGAGCGGATATTTACAATTCCATATTCTGTCCCGTATACGCCAAATATCCGCCGGATATAAAAATTCAAATTTGGATTCGAATATAATCGAATACAGCATCGAATCGGACGAGAATTATCTGTTCCGCTTTCGCCCTAACAAGCTTGAGTAATACCCAATGAACGAAGGTGCTGCATCCTATTCCAAATACCATGCAGTTCCGCAACAAGATTTGAGGTGTGACCCACATAGCCCGAAAAACCCTCAATCCAGCTACCATCTTCCTCACGAATCACCCCTCCAAATCCAGCATGACCCGAGTTGCCTAAGGAGCTCCCATCTACATGGAGACCATAATTATAGGCATCCATCGTCCAATCCATGCCCCCTTTTTTCAAATAAAATTATTTATTTACATAATATTTGTAATATTGAGAAGGTGAGGTACATAGTACGTAGTACAAATTGAATTGAATTTAGAGGTACGTACTATCAGGTATGGTACAAAGAGAGATTGATGATACACCTGCAAGACCAATAAGTAGGGAAGCATGATCACTTGTTCTCACCATATATCCTGACAAGAATATAATGGAAACCAGTTCTATCTTATTTCCTCTGTACTTTGTTTAACATCTCACTCCCACGTCACCTTCTTCTCTATTTCATCTCTTTCACCTCTATTATTTATTTATAATAATAATAATAATAATAATAATAATAATAATAATAATAATAATAATTCTGTCCAAAATCGAATACCTGGACTTTTAATTTCGTCACTGTTTATTACTCCATCTATCTCAACTTATCTTAACTAAACTGTCTTACTAATAATTTGATATCCCATAATCATACATGTTTTGTTTCTAAAAGTAGAAATAATTTTCAGTTTTAAAAATTATGTGGAACCACATACTCATAAATCAATCATACTTTAATTCGTGCCCCGACAGTAACAAGACATGTTACACATGGAACATATGAAGTAATAATTTTAACTCAATTATACTGTAAGCGTACCATAAAAAATACGTCCTCTGTTTTTTTTTTTTTTTTTTTTTTTGCTACATTGGAATTCCTGTTTTCTGACTTTGGATGAATCTATATGATTCGTTAGAAGGCTAAATAAAAAATGGTAAAGTTATAATGAATGTAGATATCATAAACTATAAAATTCATGTTTGGCTTACTTTCAAAATCATTCTCTAACCTAACAAAATAAAGCTCCAAAGTTAGTTAGTTGAACACACAGTAAACACAATGTAGCAATTTAAAAAAAAAATGGAGGAAGTATAATCAAATTGGATGTTATTCTTTTTTTTTTTTTTTCGGAGAATGGAGAGACGAAGCCAAAATTGGATGTTATTAAATTTAGCTAAACGCATGGTTTTAGAATACATATTTTATACTATAATTTTTACTCACACTTATTTTAAAATATTAATTATTAAATAAATACATTGAACTATATATGTGCATAAGTTAGATAAGATATTATTTAACGAATCTAATAATTATTATTATCATCTAACTCAATTATTACGTGCACCATCCTTTTCTTATTTTTCAGTAGTGTTTGTATTTATACAACAGCCTGTCACATTTTTTTTCTGTATGTTTATATATGTATATGAATATACAAATTGAAATGAAAATGAAAACCCCATATATATGCAAGCTCTAGCTAGCTGTGTTCACTTTGAATTGGATGGCTGACATTAATTAATTGATAAATGTATCAATATATGATCTTGAATTGATTAGTGAATTAATTGTTCCATGAAGAAGTGATTAGAAAGAAATTGTTAGAAATGGGCAATCAAGATTGAAGGGGGTACATAGAAGAAATTGTATTGTATGGTTTTTGTCAATTTTGAGAGCCATGGAAAATATTAACTGAGGGTGAAACTGTTGCCTGTTGCCCACTGCCCTGTCTGGTAGTAACAAATTTACAATCTTTTGGGGTTATTTGTTGTCTATACATCACTGCCACATTGCCACCTTCCATCTTATCCTCCTTGTCCCCTCTGTTCCCACACCCCCACCCCCCACCCCCAAAACCCCCCATCCCAATATTAAATCCTACTTACCTAGCTCAGAGAGAGAGGTGTTCTAGACTTTTCTCTGTCTCATTGATGGATATCAAAACTCCCCTTCTTAGCTTCTATCTCTTGGTTGATTTAATCAATTTCTAATCAGAATTTTGTCATTGAACCATCATCAGAACTCATCAGAAATATATTGTTGTTGTTGATTCACATACATAGGAATATATGGCTTCTTCTTCTTCTTCTTCTGCAGCACCTGGAGCTCCTCTCCTCCATTGCTCCAAATTCATCAAAACCTGCAGTGATGATGATGATGATGCTGAGGAACAACAACACATTCTTTCACCAACACTAAATTCCTCCCAACAAAGCTGCACCCTTTCTCTATCAGAGGTTAACTAACTAACTAGCTACTACTATTTCACTTCTTTTTATCATCCAGCTTGTAATAAACTATTCTTAACTGTTTTCAATACACTCTTTCTTGGGATTTTCAATTAAACTACATTTTTAATTCCCCTTTTCCTCAGGTGTTTGTAGAGGTTAAAATGCTCTACTCAATAGCTCTCCCCTTGATCATCACAGGCCTCCTCATCTATGCCAAATCCTTCATCTCAATGCTCTTCTTGGGCAGACTTGGTAAGGACGTTCTAGCCGGCGGATCCCTGGCAATCGGCATCGCCAACATCACCGGATATTCGGTCATCTCTGGCCTCGCCTTGGGCATGGAAGCCATCTCATCTCAGGCCTTTGGGGCCAAACAATGGCCTCTCATCAACCAAACCCTATACCATACCCTAATCACCCTTCTCCTTGCATGCCTCCCCATTTCCTTCCTGTGGCTCAATATCCACCCCATCCTCATCTTCTTCGACCAGGATCCCGCGATTTCCTCCATAGCTTCATCCTACCTCACTTTCTGCCTCCCCGATCTCCTATTCCAGGCCTTCATCAATCCCCTCAGGATTTATCTCAGGTCCCAAAACGTCACAAACCCTCTTATGGTCAGTGCTGCCCTGGCTGTCACCATTCATGCCCCTGTCAACTATTTCCTCACCATTCACCTCAACCTTGGCATTCAGGGCATCGCCATTGCCGTCTCCTTAACAGACATGATCCTTCTCCTAACCCTAGTATCCTACCTACACTTGTGCGATTCGAAACCCTGCTGGCCGTTGATGATCTCCAGGTTCGATCACGAATGGCGATCGACGCTGAACCTGGCGGTTCCAAGCTGCCTGTCCGTCTGCCTGGAATGGTGGTGGTACGAGCTGATGATCCTCCTGTCAGGAATCCTGACGAATGCCGCCGACGCCGTGGCCACCATGGGGATCCTCCTCCAGGCCACTTCATTCGTCTACAATTTCCCTTCCGCCCTGAGCCTGGCGGCGTCCACCCGCGTCGGGAACGAGCTGGGGGCGAGCAGGCCGGGGAAGGCTAGGGTTTCGGCACAGACGGCAATGTTGTGTGCGGTGATGACGAGCCTGATTGCAATGTCCCTCATGGTGACGCTCGGCGGCGCGTGGGGCCGCGCTTTTACGGACGACGAGGCGATCGTGGCCCTGACGGCGGCGGCGATGCCGGTGGTGGGGCTGTGCGAGCTGGGGGACTGCCCGCAGACGACGGGGTGTGGGGTGCTGAGGGGCAGCGCTAGGCCGAGCCATGGGGTGCGTATCAATTTGGGGTCATTTTATGGGGTGGGATTGCCGCTGGCGGTGTTTTTGGGGTTTGTGATGGGAATGGGCCTATTGGGCCTCTGGTTGGGCCTCCTTGTTGCCCAATTTATGTGTGCTGGGCTTATGATTTGGGCCCTGAGGAGGACTGATTGGACAGTGCAGGTGAAGAGGTCGAGGGAGCTGATTGGAGTAGATGAAGAAATTCAAGGATTGTTGTCGATAAAAACGTTATCTTGATGATGGGTTTACTTATCGATTTGGGTGTTGCTATAAATGATGATTTGCATTTTAATTTTAGTTTTTCTTTTTCTCTTTTTTTTTTTAAATTTTTTTTTTAAATACTACTCCCTCTGTTTTTTTTAACTTCACCCATCCTGCACTGCACACAATCCAATGCATATTTTCAATTATCAATATCTCATATTATATATAAGTAAAAATGATAAAAGTTTAATATTCTAAAACTACGTGATTAGACGAATCCAACAAAATCTCACTTGACTATGTTTTTATCTTATATAACTATATGAAAAAGTTGAATTAAAGTTACTCAATAAATAGTATCTTATATGTTAATGGTGAACTTAAAAAAAAAAAAAAAAAACGGAGGGAGTATATTCAAAAGAGCATTTCTATGAAGAGACAAAACCCTTCGATGATCACCAGATTTTCGAGAGATTAATCTTACGCTCAATGTGTCTTGGGCCTCTCGCTTTGCGTGAGCAATAAATTCCTGTCAACAACCTATAACCACTTCGAACCGAGTAACGACCATTCACCTCTGCCCTCCAATACCACGAGTCTCTCTAAACTACTAAGAGATGGGAACCTTGCAAATTTCAGTAACATCATTAGGAAGAAAAATATCCCGTAGCTAGGGGTGGGCGTCGGGTCGGGTTGTCAGGTTCGGGTACCCGAAAGTCGGGTACCCGACACTATCGGGTATCTAAAATAGATACCCGAACCGACCCGCACAAAAGCGGGTACCCGATATTCGGGTACCCAACTTTATCGGGTCGGGTTTGTCGGGTACCCGATACCCGAAAAAATATTATTTTTTAAAAAATATATATTCAATTTATTTAGTTTTAATTTTAAAAAATATAATTATTAACCCAAGATACACAACTCTTTAAAAAAAGCTAAGATTATTACTAACATTCAACCATATATATGTATATTCATTTATATTGTTATAAAAAAATTTAAAAAGAAAATTTTTATTTTAATTTAAAATGATAATAACTATCAATTTAAAATAATACTTCTATGGTGGTGGCACTGGTAGTTTTATTTTAAAGTTTTCTTGATTTAAAATAAAAATGTATCAATTTTCTTATTTAAAAAAATCTTATTTAAAAAATATAAAATTTCAGTTTTACTTATTATTATTTAACATAAATTAGTATTATTTAATTAAATTTAGTGCTCTACGGTGATACTATTAATTAAAATAAAAAACTATAACTCATCGTGTTATTTTCAATTCTTGAAATCCACTGTTATGTTCAAGATTAATTATATTATCCATCACTAATGCCAAAAAAATTAAATATCGTAGACTTTACAAATTTTTTAAGCTTATACTTAATTTTTCACCATATTGAATAAAAAATAAGTACCAATTATTAAATATATGAATATTGTAGAGCAAAATATATAAACAAATATTAGGGAAAAAAATTAAAATTTATTTATTTATTATTTTGTCGGGTACCCGATACCCGATCGGGTATCCGGCTATAAACCCGACACCCGACCCGATAGATGATTGTCGGGTCGGGTACCCGAAAATGTCGGGTTTTTAACATTAAAACCCGACAAAACCCGAACCCGACATGTCGGGTTCGGGTCGGGTACCCGATACCCGACAAAAAATGCCCACCCCTACCCGTAGCAAGTCTACGTCCCAAGCCCTATGAAATGGGGTCCTGGCTTATAAACTGTGCAGAATTCCTTACTTCTAAAAGAGAATCCCGGACTGTGTTTTGGGAATACCCGTATCCACCAAAACAAAAAAAAAAAAAAAAAAACAAAAACAAAAAAACAAAAAAACAAAATAGATTCCCGTGAAAACAAGCATATTGTGATTTGGAAAATTATGAGCAACTACGTGTTAGATGAAGTTTTCATGAACTTGATTGCATCCCATTGGAGATATATAATATAATCGCCAAAGACCACAATACCATAATCACGAGAAGAATGTATCGTTTAAGATGCGTCAAACAGGCCAGTCGTGTTCTTAGCTTGCTTAATGTACTCCAATAAAATTATTTCTTAAATTTAAATATGTAAGATAAGTATTTACATAATCATTTTAACTATTTAATTTTAAAACACTTCCACTATTTATAAGCACTAGTATTACCCGCCCAATGGGCGGGAATGTTAAAAATGTAAATAAAAAGATCGAATTTAACAAATAAAATTATTTAATTTTATTATATCGATTACATTCACCAAGTTCCTTAAACTATTTAAAACATTACATGAACACATATATACATTGTACAATGATCTAGCAGTAGACAATATGCAACTATCAATAATTTATATATTACAATTAGTGCATAAAAAATACTCCCTCTGTCCCAGCAAACTTGTCTGTTTGACTTTTTGACACTGTTCATTGTTCAACTTTGAGTCAATGTTATTACAAAATATATTTGGAGAAAATAGTCAAGTTGGGTCTTGTTAGATTCGTCTAATCGTATAATTTTAAAATATATATTTTACATAATTTTTAGTTGTATATATTATGAGATATTGACGGTTAAAAAAGTGCATTGGATTATATGCAGAAGTCAAACAAGACAAGTTAGTTTGGACAGAGAGAGTATTATACTATTGAATTTTTTTTTTTGGATGAGCCATTGAAGGCTTGAGAAAGGGGTGGTGGGAGCCCATGCCACACAATTACAAAGGGGAATAAAGGGGAGGGATAGGGGGCCGGTGGGAATCGAACCTCCAACCTTCCGTTGGAAGTCAGGGGACTTAACCACTTGGGCTAAGTCCTCATCCCTACTATTGAAAAATAATACATGTATTTGTTAAGAATAATAATTTTTTTTTGAATTATATTAAAAAATAATAAATATAATATCAACTCATAATAATTAATGAAATAAAATCATCTAATGTGAACAACTCAAATTTGATTTTCCTATATTTTGAAAGTGCATTATGCTTTTATATACTTACTCCATTTTTTATAGTGAAAATTGATTGACTTTTGTTACGGTTTATTATCTAACTTTGACTTATGCTTATACAACATCTATAGAAGAGAAAACATAGTCAAATGGGATCTTGTTGGATTAATCTCATCTTGTAGGTTTAAGATATCAAACTTTTGGAATTTTTACTTGTACACATTTTGAATTATTAAGCATTAAAAATGCATATTGGATTGCGTGCAGAAAGTAAATATTGAGGGAGTAGGTAGGTTACTGTTCATAAGAATGAGTTACTATTCATAAGGGATATTATTTTTATATATTATTGTTTGGCTTCCGTTTGGCCAAGAACCTTTTTCTCCTCAAGGGAGGCTATCGGAAAAGGATCAAACCGATTACAGGTCCGAATTTATGATAATGCGCCCAAACTTGACTGAATTTCACTACAATTGTAATGGCAAAGTTGGATACAAAAGGAAAATCTACCAGTTGTTAAGAAACAACGGCTGATTAACCCAAAAAAAGGTACCAAACTACCAGTTGTTGAGAAACAACGGCGGACTTGGAAATGTAACCACTAATAACTAGGCTAAAATCTAGAAAAGCTGGTAAATGAAAGCTGTAAAGAAAGCAGTAAAAAATACAAGGAATTAAATTGCATAAAGAAATTTTGGGGTGGATTGGTCTCTTTTGACTTTGAGCATGGCATCCTCTATTTACAGCCGGAGCTGCTTGATAACCGCTCCCCGGCTGATCCCATGAGCCGATCCTACATTTCTTTTTTTTTTCGGCTATTTCTTGGCCGAATGTATCGGCCTTGAAGTTTTAACTTTCTGTACTTCTGCGTACTTTTCCCTCTTTTGGCCTATTCATCTACTGTTGGGCTTTTCCCAGCCCAATTATCTGGCCCACTCTCTCTCTCTCTCCCGGCCTATTCTCTTGGTGGCCACAACAGATGCCCTCCTTACTTGGGTGAATTTCCAACTGGAAAAAACCCAAGTAATTCACCCGGTGTCTCTGTTTGACGGTTATCACTTTTCCCGAAAAATCTTGTCATCATTGCCTTCATTCAAGTCGTTTCTTTTCTTCTTCTTGGAGAAAACTCTCTTCCTTCTGCTTTTCCAAGTATCCTCCTTCTTCCTTTCCCTTTTCCTTTCTCCAATGGATCCGCGTTCCATCCTTATTCCCTCATCCCAGATTACTAAGATTGAGAGTTCGTCTGCCTCTCATACCGCAGTTCATCTTCTTCCTGAAGGCTTTTACTCCCTTGGCCCGTTGGGCATCCCTGAAGAAATTGACAAGTGTACTGCTCGCATTTTTTAAAATCGTTCCATACCCTTGTATGCACCCTGGTTCTCTTCTCAACTTTTTACTCCCTTACTTGCTAACTGGCCGGCGGATTCCGCTGACTATTCGGCTTGGTATCACCACCTTGAACCCCATTGTCGTAAGTCCTGGTCTGATGCAAACCTCATTCGCTTGATCGTTCTCAGCCTTGAACATTTCCTCACTGACCTTCACCCCATTCAGGCCCTTTTATGTTTTTGGAACCCTACTATAAATTTTTTCTGTTTCCCTTGGGGCATAATGACCCCCACCATTCAAGATGTTAAACTCCTTTTGAATCTTTCTGTTCGTGGGGACAACCTTGGTGTTGCATCTAAATCTCAGCCTAGAGAAAAGACCACCGGTTTTCCTTCTAACAACACTTTTCGTAATTGGATTGTTACTCATCAGAGTGATCTTTCCTCGCCTGACCCTCGTATTCATGAACCACTCGCTTTTATGATGTATTTTTTAACACGGTTCTTCTGGTGCGCTCCCTCTAAGGGAGTTCTTCTTGAAACCTGTCCTCTGGCCTTCGAAATCCTCAATCAGACTGCTCTGCCGCTGGCCGATTTTTTCCTTGCCCACTTGTATGCAGGTATATCGGCCTATGTTTCAGGTTGGGGAGAATGGTTTTCCTGATAAAGCTCGCGGTCCTCTGTGGTTCCTTCATTTGTGGTTGGTTTGGCATTTTCGGGATGTCTCGGGCTTCCCTCCTTATGATATTCGTCCGGATCATTTTGTTAGCCCTAGTCTTCTGAGGACGTCCCTTCCTACTATGTCGATTACTCACTGGATCAGTTATTTTCTAGGCCGAACTGCTGATCATGCCTTCTCTCACTACTATTACCGGAAGGCCGAATTTGCCTGGGTCAAAGACATTGCAACCGCTCCTTTGGGAATCCCTCTACCTCGTGCTTCTGCTCAGCTTTGGAACTGATGCATCCTTCCTCGTCCTATCTTTAACGGTTCCACGGCTCTTCCCAATGTACCATCCCTTTTGAGATTTATAACCCCCACTTGGTCAGCCGTCAACTTGGTTTCGGCCAGGATTTAGTGGAGGCTTATTGCGTTGATAAGCGGCTTACCCTTCTTCTAGCCGAAGACAATGTGCCATCTGGCATCGACGTCTAATAGATTTTGACGTGCTGAAATTTCATATTCGTGCTGGGCTTTCCACTTCTCGTTTTCAGCTTTGGTGGGACGGTGTTGCTCGTACTTTCTTCGGCGCCGACCTTAATCCACTCTTACGTTGGGGGGGGGTTTCCCCCCATCTTTCCTTTCCATTCTTATCCTTTATCTTCGCCAGACTCCTCTTCTCGGCGGGATCTCAGTGTGCCTTCTCCTTCACATCCGAGTACGTCACTCTTTGGATATACCTCTTCTTCATTGTGTATTCTTCTGTTATTTACCTGATTGTAACCTTCGAATGCAGGTACATCTCATCTTGTATCGTCAGACCCTGGCCGCAAGAGACTCATTCCTCCTTTGGCCCCTTTCACGGGTTCTCTTCCCTCTACTAAGACTCGGAGACGATCTTCTCGCTCACCTCTTGGCAGAATTCCCGCTAATTGTAACATAGTGAGTCGAATCTTCCTTTTATATTCCTCTTTTCAGTAAATCACCATTCATCCTTCCGATCCGTGAAATTTTTCTCTCGATGAACCCTGAACCCTCAACGCCGACTTTGTCCTCTCAGCCCCCTCCGCCGACCCCTCCACCGCCCGATCAGCCATCCACACCGCCTCATCCGCCCACCACTAAGCCTTCATTCCGTGATATCACCCTCCCCCGTCCACCGACGACTTCTCCCACTACCACTACAGGTTCCGATCAGACGCCTTTGAGTGATTTGGTTACGTATGATTTTGTTGATGGAAACCCTCTACTTCCGAGTATTGATTTTGATGATGCCGCAATTGCTCGATTAAGTGCCCCATTCATGGATGCTTTGGTGGTGCAACTTTTTGGGAAACGCCTCAGTTTGGATACCATGCAGACGTGTTTGACCCGCCTGTGGAAACCTAAAGGCCACTTTAGGGTTATTGATAGCGACAAGGGATACTTTTTGGCTAAGTTCGGATCGGCTGAGGATAGGCAGCATGCTTTATTTGATGGGCCATGGTCACTTTTCGACCACCACCTGGCGGTGGCGCCCTGGACAAGGGAGACTCATGCAACCGCTGGAATCATAACGCGCACATCTGTATGGGTTCGATTCCCCGGATTGGATCCCATGTATTATGAGGAGGAAGCAATGACTCTTATTGCAAAACTAGTTGGTAAGCCGGTGCGTGTTGATATCAATACGAAAGAGATTAATAGAGGACGGTTTGGCCGAGCCTGTGTGGAAATTGATTTGTCCAAACCTGTGGTTGGTATAGTTCAGGTCTCGAATTGCTGGCAAAATGTGGCTTACGAGGGCCTTCACAATATTTGCACAACTTGTGGACGGTTCCGGTTCGATATGGGAGAATGTCAACATAAAAACCCTCAAGATGTGGCGGCTCCCACACCAGTGCAGGCGCCGGCAGCATCGGTTACTTTGAACGTTCCAGAAACTCCGGCGGGTATCTCTGCGGATAAGGTTAATCGAGATCCGCAAGATCAGCAAACAGATTTGGTATCCCTTAATCCCAGGGATTCTGATTCAAGTGAGAAAATGGAAACTCAGGATGAATTAGGCAATAATAAAGATATTCCAAATCCTCCTAATAAGGCAACTACTTCTCTTATTGGAAAGGTGGATACGGGCAGCCAGCTGGATTGTGGTTCCATGCCAATTGCAACCCATGGGGATTGGATCTGAGTTACACGGCCGCCAAGGAAGCCACGATTGGAAGGGCACATTACCGGAAAGGTTGCATTCTTTGACCGCACCAACATTCAGGCTGACCCCCGCTTGCCTCAAGGTGGTGGGCAGGCCACGTTCAAGGGTATGATGGCTGTTGGGACGGATCATGAAGGATTCCAGGATACCGATGCGAGGCGGACCAAGGGTAAGAGGCCTCGTCGTTTCTTAACCCAGGGCCAAACCTCAAAAACTGAATCGAAAAAGGTGGAGCAAAATGCTTTTCAGGCAATGGAGACGGATGACAAAGGTGCGGGGTCACAGGACCATTCCACACACGTTGATCAATGATTGAATTCCACGATTTCACCATCCTTGCATGGAACATCCGTGGCGCCATGCATAGGAGTACTCATCGCCACTTGATGGATTTGCTTCGATCGACTTCCCCTTCAATTCTTATTGTTATGGAACCACGAGGTTCCTTTCAACGGGTGAAGAATATTTTATACAGATGCCACTATGAAGAGCTTAGTATTATTGAAAGTGCTGGCCAAGCCGGGGGACTATGGGTTCTCCTACGTATTGGTTTATCGGTGTCGTATTCTGTCATATCTATACATCCTCGAATCATTACATTTGGTGCCACTCTCGGCAATGCTTCCTGGACGATCTCGGCTATTTATGCTAACCCTATCTCACAACAGCGCCTGGAGGATTGGGATCACATGCGACAGATTGGGGGTTTGGTGAATGGCCCATGGTTGGCCCTTGGGGACTGGAACGATGTGCTTGATAGCTCAGAAGTCCAAGGTATGGCGTATGACCCCCAACGATGCCAAAGGTTTAGAGATATGCTGGAGGACTGTGGCCTGCATACTCTGCATACAATTGGAGATGCCTTCACTTGGCAACGCAATAATTCGGGTGGCCCCCTAGCCCGGAAAAGGCTTGATCGTGCCGTAGCAAATTTGAAATGGTTGGATAATTTTCCAAACGGCTATGTTGAAGTCCTTCATAGGCGATCAAGCGACCACATCAGTTTGTTGCTTCGTTGTGGCAGTAGAATTGGGGACCAAGAGATGAGACCATTCCGATGGGAGCAAGCATGGAGCTCTCATCCGGACTATGTGCATGTGGTGGATTCGGCTTGGCATGATGGAGGCCACAGCATCCTCCAGAAATGTAAGCAAGTCAAAGAATCATCTCTTCACTTTAATAAGCATACCTTTGGCCATATTCGGAAAAGGAAAAACAGACTACTCCGATGCCTGGAAGGAATCCGACGGACCTTGCTTAGGGTCGACTCGGCCTTCTTAGTGCTTTTGGAGGGAAAACTAATGCAGGATCTCGATCTTGTCCTTGAACAGGAAGAACTGCTTTGGGCACAAAAATCTAGAGACAAATGGATACGACAGGGAGACGGGAATACTCGTTATTTCCATGGCTAGACGATGATTCGACGGAGACGGAATGCTGTTGTTGGACTGGATGTGGAGGGTCAGTGGGTTACGGATGATACAACTCTCCGTAATCATGCCCTCTCTCACTTTAGTTCTATTTTTGCGGCCTCACCTCGACCCCCGATGGATAGCAGCTTCCTCGCCCCACTCTCGTGCATGGAGGGAGCAGCAGAACTTAGCCGTGATATTGAGAATGATGAGATAAAAAATGCGGTTCATGAAATTTCGAGTCTTTCGGCCCCCGGTCCTGACGGACTACCAGCTTTGTTTTACAAGAAATACTGGAACACAGTTGGAGGGGATATCATTAATTTTTTCCAGGAAGCGATCAAGGCAGGTCGGTTTGATTCAACATTGGCAGAGACGTTTCTTTGTCTCATTCCTAAGATGGATGTCCCTACTGAGATCCGTCACTTCCGTCCAATTAGCCTATGCAACGTTAGCTACAAAATATTAACCAAGGTCTTGGTCAACCGCCTCCGGCCACTCCTTCAGGCCTACATCGGGGAGTTTCAGTCCGCATTTTTGCCAGAACGGGGGACCGTGGGTAATGTTATTATCCTCCAAGAAGTTCTGGAAGTATTCAGAAATAAGCAAAAACGAACTCAAGGTGTTTTGCTCAAGGTGGATCTTGAGAAGGCGTATGATAATATTCAATGGGATTTCTTGGAAGAATGTCTACGGGAAATGTGCTTACCGCGTGATATCATACGCATAATCATGTTCTGTGTCCATTCACCACGATACTCTATCATCTGGAATGGTTCTATGTTGTCACCCTTCTCGCCGGCAAAGGGTATCCGGCAAGGGGACCCCCTATCCCCATACTTGTTCATCATTGTAATGGAAAAATTATCTCGAACCATCTCTACTCGGGTCTCGGATGGTAGATGGCAGCCAGTGGTTCTCAGTCGTGGAGTGCCTCCAATCTCTCATCTCATGTTTGCGGATGACCTCCTTCTCTTCTCGGATGCCACCCTGGATAGTATACGTTGTATGGATGAGGTTCTTAATGATTTTGCGGGGCAATCGGGGCTGAAGATCAACTCCCAGAAATCAATTGGCCTTGCGTCGGCTCGGGTGCCACCTCAGACTGTGCAACAGTTTTCAGCCATCTTGAATGTTAATTTCGCCAATGAGATTGGAAGCTACTTGGGGTTTCCCACAATATCGGGCTGCCCTCGTAGCCACCACTTTGAATTCTTGATTGAGAAGTTGCATGGCAAGATGAACTCGTGGAAACGGGGGGTTGCTCAACAAGGCCGGCAGGTTGACGTTGGCCCGAGCAGTCTTGTCCTCGGTTGCCACCTATTGCATGCAATTGATGTGGCTCCCGACATCAACTTAATAAGATTGATCAAGTGATCCGGCGCTTCCTTTGGAAAGACAACCAAGGCCATGGCATTCACCTTGTTAAGTGGGACAAGGTTGCATTACCGCGACGGATGGGTGGACTCGGATTGAGGAAATGTAGAGACATGAACATTGCCATGTTGGGCAAATTATTCATGGATGTTATGACTGCCTCTCCTAAGGCCTGGACTAAGGTGATCACCTCTAAATACGGATGTGCAGCAGTGCAGGGGGTTTCTTTCCTCAAAGGCCGAGGGCTTCTGCTATATATGGAGCGCTCCAAAGAGTGGCACCCTTCTTCTTGGAGGGTTTCCGGCTTCGGATTGGGAATGGCAAGAGTAATTTTTCGTCTAGCAAATGGTTGCCCTCGGGCGCTATTGCTCCGCGAGTGCCTTACGTACATATCTCGGACACTCTCCTTCGAATATGTGATATGTTTGTTGATGACAGATGGTGTTGGGAGAAGATGATGATTATGCCTCCTCCGGATATCCTTGAGGAAATTCGCAGATTTGGTCCGCCCTCCCTAAATGCAGCCGTGAGTGATAAACTGTGTTGGATGGGGGCAACCGATGGAAAGTACTCCGTGGCCTCGGGTTATAATTGGGTTATCTCTGGCCAAGGTGTTCGCCTGGAACGTTTTTTGTCTTGGGTATGTAAACTCCCCTGCCCGCCGAAGATCCAACTCCTCATGTGGTTAATTGCACATGATGCCCTCCCTACTAATGCGATGAGATTCCAGCGAGGGTTGGCCTCATCCCCGACTTGTGCTATCTGTGGTATGACTGAGGAAGATGGCTGGCATCTTCTCTTCAGGTGTGAGTGGGCAAGGAATTTTTGGTCCCAGCTTGGCTTCTCATGGCAGCTGCCGCTGCAAGTGCCCAGGGTCGAACTCCCTCAATTCTTATACATGCTGTGTAGAAGGTGGACGGGAATCCCCTTGGCTGGGGTTTGGACAATATGGCAACATAGGAATGCCTTTTGTATGCGTGGGGATGCAATCAACATCGCTGCTGCTGTTCATCAAGCCCGCACCCTTGGCAAGACGCTGGACAGGTCATTCAAAAAGCGGCCTAAGACTGCCCGAATGCGCTTGGTAAGCTGGAATCCGACTCATCACGGTGGTGTTCTCCTCCATGTTGATGGTAGCTTCCTTGGCAATCCGGGACCTGCTGGCTTTGGAGGAGTTATTCGTACAGGAGATGGCCAATGGGTAGAGGGTTTCTCGGGCTCCATTGGCACTAATACCAATCTGATGGCCGAGCTTGTTGGTATTTGGAGAGGCATCAGGGCCCTTCACCAGAAAGAAGTGGTGGCAGCCGTTTGCTTCTCTGACTCCCAAGAAGCGATCCGTTTAATTCAACAAGGGGTCCCCGAAGATCACATCTTGTTTCCGATAGTGAGGAGTATCTTGGACTTGCTGAGGATCCGGCCGGGTTACAAGTGGTCTCACATCCTCCGGGAGGGTAACATGGTTGCAGATACACCAGCGAAAAGGGGTGCTAAGGCCTTGGAATTCTTTACTACTTGGGTCTTCCCACCAGACGACACACGAGCTTGCCTCATGGCTGACTCCTTGGGAATCTGGTTCCCGCGATTCTAGTTATCTTGTTCCTGCTTTTTTCTCTCCTCACGCCCCCTGCTGTAGTTGTTTTTTTGGTATTTTCTCCCTTTGCCGACGTTTTAACGTCACCGTTATCAAAAAAAAAAAAAAAAAGATTCCCGTGAAAACAAGCATATTGTGATTTGGAAAATTATGAGCAACTACGTGTTAGATGAAGTTTTCATGAACTTGATTGCATCCCATTGGAGATATATAATATAATCGCCAAAGACCACAATACCATAATCATGAGAAGAATGTATCGTTTAAGATGCGTCAAACAGGCCAGTCGTGTTCTTAGCTTGCTTAATGTACTCCAATAAAATTATTTCTTAAAGTTAAATATGTAAGATAAGTATTTACATAATCATTTTAACTATTTAATTTTAAAACACTTCCACTATTTATAAGCACTAGTATACCCGCCCAATGGGCGGGAATGTTAAAAATGTAAATAAAAAGATCGAATTTAACAAATAAATTATTTAATTTTATTATATCGATTACATTCACCAAGTTCCTTAAACTATTTAAAACATTACATGAACACATATATACATTGTACAATGATCTAGCAGTAGACAATATGCAACTATCAATAATTTATATATTACAAGTAATGCATAAAAAATACTCCCTCTGTCCCAGCATACTTGTCTGTTTGACTTTTTGACACTGTTCATTGTTCAACTTTGAGTCAATGTTATTACAAAATATATTAGGAGAAAATAGTCAAGTTGGGTCTTGTTAGATTCGTCTAATCGTATAATTTTAAAATATATATTTTACATAATTTTTAGTTGTATATATTATGAGATATTGACGGTTAAAAAAGTGCATTTGATTATATGCAGAAGTCAAACAAGACAAGTTAGTTTGGACAGAGAGAGTATTATACTTTTGAAAAATAATACATGTATTTGTTAAGAATAATAATTTTTTTTGAATTATATTAAAAAATAATAAATATAATATCAACCCATAATAATTAATGAAATAAAATCATCTAATGTGAACAACTCAAATTTGATTTTCCTATATTTTGAAAGTGCATTATGCGTTTATATACTTACTCCATTTTTTATAGTGAAAATTGATTGACTTTTGTTACGGTTTATTATCTAACTTTGACTTATGCTTATACAACATCTATAGAAGAGAAAACATAGTCAAGTGAGATCTTGTTGGATTCATCTCATCTTGTAGGTTTAAGATATCAAACTTTTGGAATTTTTATTTGTACACATTTTGAATTATTAAGCATTAAAAATGCATATTGAATTGCGTGCAGAAAGTGAATATTGAGGGAGTAGGTAGGTTACTGTTCATAAGGATGAGTTACTATTCATAAGGGATATTATTTTTATATATTATTGTTTGGCTTCCGTTTGGCCAAGAACCTTTTTCTTCTCAAGGGAGGCTATCGGAAAACGATCAAACCGATTACGGGTCCGAATTTATGATACTGCGCCCAAACTTGACTGAATTTCACTACAATTATAATGGCAAAGTTGGATACAAAAGGAAAATCTACCGGTTGTTAAGAAACAACGGCTGATTAACCCAAAAAAAGGTACCAAACTACCAGTTGTTGAGAAACAACGGCGGACTTGGAAATGTAACCACTAATAACTAGGCTAAAATCTAGAAAAGCTGGTAAATGAAAGCTGTAAAGAAATCAGTAAAAAATACAAGGAATTAAATTGCATAAAGAAATTTTGGGGTGGATTGGTCTCTTTTGACTTTGAGCATGGCATCCTCTATTTACAGCCGGAGCTGCTTGATAACCGCTCCCCGGCTGATCCCATGAGCCGATCCTACATTTCTTTTTTTTTTTCGGCTATTTCTTGGCCGAATGTATCGGCCATGAAGTTTTAACTTTCTGTACTTCTGCGTACTTTTCCCTCTTTTGGCCTATTCATCTACTGTTGGGCTTTTCCCAGCCCAATTATCTGGCCCACTCTCTCTCTCTCTCTCCCGGCCTATTCTCTTGGTGCCCACAACAGATGCCCTCCTTACTTGGGTGAATTTCCAGCTGGAAAAAACCCAAGTAATTCACCCGGTGTCTCTGTTTGACGGTTATCACTTTTCCCGAAAAATCTTGTCATCATTGCCTTCATTCAAGTCGTTTCTTTTCTTCTTCTTGGAGAAAACTGTCTTCCTTCTGCTTTTCCAAGTATCCTCCTTCTTCCTTTCCCTTTTCCTTTCTCCAATGGATCCGCGTTCCATCCTTATTCCCTCATCCCAGATTACTAAGATTGAGAGTTCGTCTGCCTCTCATACCGCAGTTCGTCTTCTTCCTGAAGGCTTTTATTCCCTTGGCCCGTTGGGCATCCCTGAAGAAATTGACAAGTGTACTGCTCGCATTTTTTAAAATCGTTCCATACCCTTGTATGCACCCTGGTTCTCTTCTCAACTTTTTACTCCCTTACTTGCTAACTGGTCGGCGGATTCCGCTGACTATTCGGCTTGGTATCGCCACCTTGAACCCCATTGTCGTAAGTCCTGGTCTGATGCGAACCTCATTGGCTTGATCCTTCTCAGCCTTGAACATTTCCCCACTGACCTTCACCCCATTCAGGCCCTTTTATGTTTTTGAAACCCTTCTATAAATTTTTTCGGTTTCCCTTGGGGCATAATGACCCCCACCATTCAAGATGTTAAACTCCTTTTGAATCTTTCAGTTCGTGGGGACAACCTTGGTGTTGCATCTAAATCTCAGCCTAG
Source organism: Hygrophila difformis (assembly GCA_030278955.1). Classification (NCBI taxonomy): domain Eukaryota; kingdom Viridiplantae; phylum Streptophyta; class Magnoliopsida; order Lamiales; family Acanthaceae; genus Hygrophila; species Hygrophila difformis. Next base: position 42,845,792 of record JAOANR010000011.1, read on the forward strand.
AGAAAAGACCACCGGTTTTCCTTCTAACAACACTTTTCGTAATTGGATTGTTACTCATCAGAGTGATCTTTCCTCGCCTGACCCTCGTATTCATGAACCACTCGCTTTTATGATGTATTTTTTAACACGGTTCTTCTGGTGCGCTCCCTCTAAGGGAGTTCTTCTTGAAACCTATCCTCTGGCCTTCGAAATCCTCAATCAGACTGCTCTGCCACTGGCCGATTTTTTCCTTGCCCACTTGTATGCAGGTATATCGGCCTATGTTTCAGGTTGGGAGAATGGTTTTCCTGATAAAGCTCGCGGTCCTCTGTGGTTCCTTCATTTGTGGTTGGTTTGGCATTTTCGGGATGTCTCGGGCTTCCCTCCTTATGATATTCGTCCGGATCATTTTGTTAGCCCTAGTCTTCTGAGGACGTCCCTTCCTACTATGTCGATTCCTCACTGGATCAGTTATTTTCTAGGCCGAACTGCTGATCATGCCTTCTCTCACTACTATTACCGGAAGGCCGAATTTGCCTGGGTCAAAGACATTGCAACCGCTCATTTTGGAATCCCTCTACCTCGTGCTTCTGCTCAGCTTTGGAACCGATGCATCCTTCCTCGTCCTATCTTTAACGGTTCCACGGCTCTTCCCAATGTACCATACCTTTTGAGATTTATAACCCCCACTTGGTCAGCCGTCAACTTGGTTTCGGCCAGGATTTAATGGAGGCTTATTGCGTTGATAAGCGGCTTACCCTTCTTCTAGCCGAAGACAATGTGCCATCTGGCATCGACGTCTAATAGATTTTGACGTGCTGAAATTTCATATTCGTGCTGGGCTTTCCACTTCTCGTTTTCAGCTTTGGTGGGACGGTGTTGCTCGTACTTTCTTCGGCGCCGACCTTAATCCACTCTTACGTCGGGGGGGTTTCCCCCCATCTTTCCTTTCCCTTCTTATCCTTTATCTTTGCCAGACTCCTCTTCTCGGCGGGATCTCAGTGTGCCTTCTCCTTCACATCCGGGTACGTCACTCTTTGGATATACTCTTCTTCATTGTGTATTCTTCTGTTATTTACCTGATTGTAACCTTCGAATGCAGGTACATCTCATCTTGTATCGTCAGACCCTGGCCGCAAGAGACTCATTCCTCCTTTGGCCCCTTTCACGGGTTCTCTTCCCTCTACTAAGACTCGGAGACGATCTTCTCGCTCACCTCTTGGCAGAATTCCCGCTAATTGTAACATAGTGAGTCGAATCTTCCTTTTATATTCCTCTTTTCAGTAAATCACCATTCCTCCTTCCGATCCGTGAAATTTTTCTCTCGATGAACCCTGAACCCTCAACGCCGACTTTGTCCTCTCAGCCCCCTCCGCCGACCCCTCCACCGCCCGATCAGCCATCCACACCGCCTCATCCGCCCACCACTAAGCCTTCATTCCGTGATATCACCCTCCCCCGTCCACCGACGACTTCTCCCACTGCCACTACAGGTTCCGATCAGACGCCTTTGAGTGAATTGGTTACGTATGATTTTGTTGATGGAAACCCTCTACTTCCGAGTATTGATTTTGATGATGCTGCAATTGCTCGATTAAGTGCCCCATTCATGGATGCTTTGGTGGTGCAACTTTTTGGGAAACGCCTCAGTTTGGCTACCATGCAGACGTGTTTGACCCGCCTGTGGAAACCTAAAGGTCATTTTAGGGTTATTGATAGCGACAAGGGATACTTTTTGGCTAAGTTCGGATCGGCTGAGGATAGGCAGCATGCTTTATTTGATGGGCCATGGTCACTTTTCGACCACCACCTGGCGGTGGCGCCCTGACAAGGGAGACTCATGCAACCACTGGAATCATAACGCGCACGTCTGTATGGGTTCGATTCCCCAGATTGGATCCCATGTATTATGAGGAGGAAGCAATGACTCTTATTGCAAAACTAGTTGGTAAGCCGATGCGTGTTGATATCAATACGAAAGAGATTAATAGAGGACGGTTTGGCCGAGCCTGTGTGGAAATTGATTTGTCCAAACCTGTGGTTGGTATAGTTCGGGTCTCGAATTGCTGGCAAAATGTGGCTTACGAGGGCCTTCACAATATTTGCACAACTTGTGGACGGTTCCGGTTCGATATGGGAGAATGTCAACATAAAAACCTCAAGATGTGGCGGCTCCCACACCAGTGCAGGCGCCGGCAGCATTGGTTACTTTGAACGTTCCAGAAACTCCGGCGGGTATCTCTGCGGATAAGGTTAATCGAGATCCGCAAGATCAGCAAACAAATTTGGTATCCCTTAATCCCAGGGATTCTGATTCAAGTGAGAAAATGGAAACTCAGGATGAATTAGGCAATAATAAAGATATTCCAAATCCTCCTAATAAGGCAACTACTTCTCTGATTGGAAAGGTGGATACGGGCAGCCAGCTGGATTGTGGTTCCATGCCAATTGCAACCCATGGGGATTGGATCCGAGTTACACGGCCGCCAAGGAAGCCACGATTGGAAGGGCACATTGCCGGAAGGGTTGCATTCTTTGACCGCACCAACATTCAGGCTGACCCCCGCTTGCCTCAAGGTGGTGGGCAGGCCACGTCCAAGGGTATGATGGCTGTTGGGACGGATCATGAAGGATTCCAGGATACCGATGCGAGGCGGACCAAGGGTAAGAGGCCTCGTCGTTTCTTAACCCAGGGCCAAACCTCAAAAACTGAATAGAAAAATGTGGAGCAAAATGCTTTTCAGGCAATGGAGACGGATGACAAAGGTGCGGGGTCACAGGACCATTCCACACACGTTGATCAATGATTGAATTCCACGATTTCACCATCCTTGCATGGAACATCCGTGGCGCCATGCATAGGAGTACTCATCGCCACTTGATGGATTTGCTTCGATCGACTTCCCCTTCAATTCTTATTGTTATGGAACCACGAGGTTCCTTTTAACGGGTGAAGAATATTTTATACAGATGCCACTATGAAGAGCTTAGTATTATTGAAAGTGCTGGCCAAGCCGGGGGACTATGGGTTCTCCTACGTATTGGTTTATCGGTGTCATATTCTGTCATATCTATACATCCTCGAATCATTACATTTGGTGCCACTCTCGGCAATGCTTCCTGGACGATCTCGGCTATTTATGCTAACCCTATCTCACAACAGCGCCTGGAGGATTGGGATCACATGCGACAGATTGGGGGTTTGGTGAATGGCCCATGGTTGGCCCTTGGGGACTGGAACGATGTGCTTGATAGCTCAGAAGTCCAAGGTATGGCGTATGACCCCCAACGATGCCAAAGGTTTAGAGATATGCTGGAGGACTGTGGCCTGCATACTCTGCATACAATTGGAGATGCCTTCACTTGGCAACGCAATAATTCGGGTGGCCCGCTAGCCCGGAAAAGGCTTGATCGTGCCGTATCAAATTTGACATGGTTGGATAATTTTCCAAACGGCTATGTTGAAGTCCTTCATAGGCGATCAAGCGACCACATCAGTTTGTTGCTTCGATGTGGCAGTAGAATTGGGGACCAAGAGATGAGACCATTCCGATGGGAGCAAGCATGGAGCTCTCATCCGGACTATGTGCATGTGGTGGATTCGGCTTGGCATGATGGAGGCCACAACATCCTCCAGAAATGTAAGCAAGTCAAAGAATCATCTCTTCACTTTAATAAGCATACCTTTGGCCATATTCGGAAAAGGAAAAACAGACTACTCCGACGCCTGGAAGGAATCCGACGAACCTTGCTTAGGGTCGACTCGGCCTTCTTAGTGCTTTTGGAGGGAAAACTGATGCAAGATCTCGATCTTGTCCTTGAACAGGAAGAACTGCTTTGGGCACAAAAATCTAGAGACAAATGGATACGACAGGGAGACGGGAATACTCGTTATTTCCATGGCCAGACGATGATTCGACGGAGACGGAATGCTGTTGTTGGACTGGATGTGGAGGGTCAGTGGGTTACGGATGATACAACTCTCCGTAATCATGCCCTCTCTCACTTTAGTTCTATTTTTGCGGCCTCACCTCGACCCCCGATGGATGGCAGCTTCCTCGCCCCACTCTCGTGCATGGAGGGAGCGGCAGAACTTAGCCGTGATATTGAGAAAGATGAGATAAAAAATGCGGTTCATGAAATTGCGAGTCTTTCGGCCCCCGGTCCTTACGGACTACCAGCTTTGTTTTACAAGAAATACTGGAACACAGTTGGAGGGGATATCATTAATTTTGTCCAGGAAGCGATCAAGGCAGGTCGGTTTGATTCAACATTGGCAGAGACGTTTCTTTGTCTCATTCCTAAGATGGATGTCCCTACTGAGATCCGTCACTTCCGTCCAATTAGCCTATGCAACGTTAGCTACAAAATATTAACCAAGGTCTTGGTCAACCGCCTCCGGCCACTCTTTCAGGCCTACATCGGGGAGTTTCAGTCCGCATTTTAGCCAGAACGGGGGACCGTGGGTAATGTTATTATCCTCCAAGAAGTTCTGGCAGTATTCAGAAATAAGCAAAAATGAACTCAAGGTGTTTTGCTCAAGGTGGATCTTGAGAAGGCGTATGATAATATTCAATGGGATTTCTTGGAAGAATGTCTACGGGAAATGTGCTTACCGTGTGATATTATACGCATAATCATGTTCTGTGTCCGTTCACCACGATACTCTATCATCTGGAATGGTTCTATGTTGCCACCCTTCTCGCCGGCAAAGGGTATCCGGCAAGGGGACCCCCTATCCCCATACTTGTTCATCATTGTAATGGAAAAATTATCTCGAACCATCTCTACTCGGGTCTCGGATGGTAGATGGCAGCCAGTGGTTCTCAGTCGTGGAGTGCCTCCAATCTCTCATCTCATGTTTGCGGATGACCTCCTTCTCTTCTCAGATGCCACCCTGGATAGTATACGTTGTATGGATGAGGTTCTTAATGATTTTGCGGGGCAATCGGGGCTGAAGATCAACTCCCGGAAATCAATTGGCCTTGCGTCGGCTCGGGTGCCACCTCAGACTGTGCAACAGTTTTCAGCCATCTTGAATGTTAATTTCGCCAATGAGATTGGAAGCTACTTGGGGTTTCCCACAATATCGGGCTGCCCTCGTAGCCACCACTTTGAATTCTTGATTGAGAAGTTGCATGGCAAGATGAACTCGTGGAAACGGGGGGTTGCTCAACAAGGCCGGCAGGTTGACGTTGGCCCGAGCAGTCTTGTCCTCGGTTGCCACCTATTGCATGCAATTGATGTGGCTCCCGACATCAACTTGCGATAAGATTGATCAAGTGATCCGGCGCTTCCTTTGGAAAGACAACCAAGGCCATGGCATTCACCTTGTTAAGTGGGACAAGGTTGCATTACCGCGACGGATGGGTGGACTCGGATTGAGGAAATGTAGAGACATGAACATTGCCATGTTGGGCAAATTATTCATGGATGTTATGACTGCCTCTCCTAAGGCCTGGACTAAAGTGATCACCTCTAAATACGGATGTGCAGGGGGTTTCTTTCCTCAAAGGCCGAGGGCTTCTGCTATATATGGAGCGCACCAAAGAGTGGCACCCTTCTTCCTGGAGGGTTTCCGGCTTCGGATTGGGAATGGCAAGAGTAATTTTTGGTCTAGCAAATGGTTGCCCTCGGGCGCTATTGCTCCGCGAGTGCCTTACGTACATATCTCGGACACTCTCCTTCGAATATGTGATATGTTTGTTGATGACAGATGGTGTTGGGAGAAGATGATGATTATGCCTCCCCCGGATATCCTTGAGGAAATTCGCAGATTTGGTCCGCCCTCCCTAAATGCAGCCGTGAGTGATAAACTGTGTTGGATGGGGGCAACTGATGGAAAGTACTCTGTGGCCTCGGGTTATGATTGGGTTATCTCTGGCCGAGGTGTTCGCCTGGAACGTTTTTTGTCTTGGGTATGGAAACTCCCCTGCCCGCTGAAGATCCAACTCCTCATGTGGTTAATTGCACATGATGCCCTCCTTACTAATGCGATGAGATTCCAGCGAGGGATGGACTCATCCCCGACTTGTGCTATCTGTGGTATGACTGAGGAAGATGGCTGGCATCTTCTCTTCAGGTGTGAGTGGGCAAGGAATTTTTGGTGCCAGCTTGGCTTCTCATGGCAGCTGCCGCTGCAAGTGCCCAGGGTCGAACTCCCTCAATTCTTATACATGCTGTGTAGAAGGTGGACGGGAATCCCCTTGGCTGGGGTTTGGACAATATGGCAACATAGGAATGCCTTTTGTATGCGTGGGGATGCAATCAACATCGCTGCTGCTGTTCATCAGGCCCGCACCCTTGGCAGGATGCTGGACAGGTCATTCAAAAAGCGGCCTAAGACTGCCCGAATGCGCTTGGTAAGCTGGAATCCGACTCATCACGGTGGTGTTCTCCTCCATGTTGATGGTAGCTCCCTTGGCAATCCGGGACCTGCTGGCTTTGGAGGAGTTATTCGTACAGGAGATGGCCAATGGGTAGAGGGTTTCTCGGGCTCCATTGGCACTAATACCAATCTGATGGCCGAGCTTGTTGGTATTTGGAGAGGCATCAGGGCCCTTCACCAGAAAGAAGTAGTGGCAGCCGTTTGCTTCTCTGACTCCCAAGAAGCGATCCGTTTAATTCAACAAGGGGTCCCCGAAGATCACATCTTGTTTCCGATAGTGAGGAGTATCTTGGACTTGCTGAGGATCCGGCCGGGTTACAAGTGGTCTCACATCCTCCGGGAGGGTAACATGGTTACAGATACACTAGCGAAAAGGGGTTCTAAGGCCTTGGAATTCTTTACTACTTGGGCCTTCCCACCAGACGACACACGAGCTTGCCTCATGGCTGACTCCTTGGGAATCTGGTTCCCGCGATTCTAGTTATCTTGTTCCTGCTTTTTTCTCTCCTCACGCCCCCTGCTGTAGTTGTTTTTTTTGTATTTTCTCCCTTTGCCGACGTTTTAACGTCACCGTTATAAAAAAAAAAAAAAAGATTCCCGTGAAAACAAGCATATTGTGATTTGGAAGATTATGAGCAACAACGTGTTAGATGAAGTTTTCATGAACTTGACTGCATCCCATTGGAGATATATAATATAATCGCCAAAGACCACAATACCATAATCATGAGAAGAATGTATCGTTTAAGATGCGTCAAACAGGCCAGTCGTGTTCTTAGCTTGCTTAATGTACTCCAATAAAATTATTTCTTAAATTTAAATATGTAAGATAAGTATTTACATAATCATTTTAACTATTTAATTTTAAAACACTTCCACTATTTATAAGCACTAGTATTACCCGCCCAATGGGCGGGAATGTTAAAAATGTAAATAAAAAGATCGAATTTAACAAATAAAATTATTTAATTTTATTATATCGATTACATTCACCAAGTTCCTTAAACTATTTAAAACATTACATGAACACATATATACATTGTACAATGATCTAGCAGTAGACAATATGCAACTATCAATAATTTATATATTACAATTAGTGCATAAAAAATACTCCCTCTGTCCCAGCAAACTTGTCTGTTTGACTTTTTGACACTGTTCATTGTTCAACTTTGAGTCAATGTTATTACGAAATATATTTGGAGAAAAATAGTCAAGTTGGGTCTTGTTAGATTCGTCTAATCGTATAATTTTAAAATATATATTTTACATAATTTTTAGTTGTATATATTATGAGATATTGACGGTTAAAAAAGTGCATTTGATTATATGCAGAAGTCAAACAAGACAAGTTAGTTTGGACAGAGAGAGTATTATACTATTGAAAAATAATACATGTATTTGTTAAGAATAATAATTTTTTTTGAATTATATTAAAAAATAATAAATATAATATCTACCCATAATAATTAATGAAATAAAATCATCTAATGTGAACAACTCAAATTTGATTTTCCTATATTTTGAAAGTGCATTATGCTTTTATATACTTACTCCATTTTTTATAGTGAAAATTGATTGACTTTTGTTACGGTTTATTATCTAACTTTGACTTATGCTTATACAACATCTATAGAAGAGAAAACATAGTCAAGTGGGATCTTGTTGGATTCATCTCATCTTGCAGGTTTAAGATATCAAACTTTTGGAATTTTTACTTGTACACATTTTGAATTATTAAGCATTAAAAATGCATATTGGATTGCGTGCAGAAAGTGAATATTGAGGGAGTAGGTATGTTACTGTTCATAAGGATGAGTTACTATTCATAAGGGATATTATTTTTATATATTATTGTTTGGCTTCCGTTTGGCCAAGAACCTTTTTCTCCTCAAGGGAGGCTATCGGAAAAGGATCAAACCGATTACGGGTCCGAATTTATGATAATGCGCCCAAACTTGACTGAATTTCACTACAATTGTAATGGCAAAGTTGGATACAAAAGGAAAATCTACCAGTTGTTAAGAAACAACGGCTGATTAACCCAAAAAAAAGGTACCAAACTACCAGTTGTTGAGAAACAACGGCGGACTTGAAAATGTAACCACTAATAACTAGGCTAAAATCTAGAAAAGCTGGTAAATGAAAGCTGTAAAGAAAGCAGTAAAAAATACAAGGAATTAAATTGCATAAAGAAATTTTGGGGTGGATTGGTCTATTTTGACTTTGAGCATGACATCCTCTATTTACAGCCGGAGCTGCTTGATAACCGCTCCCCGGCTGATCCCATGAGCCGATCCTACATTTCTTTTTTTTTTCGGCTATTTCTTGGCCGAATGTATCGGCCTTGAAGTTTTAACTTTCTGTACTTCTTCGTACTTTTCCCTCTTTTGGCCTATTCATCTACTGTTGGGCTTTTCCCAGCCCAATTATCTGGCCCACTCTCTCTCTCTCTCTCTCTCTCTCTCTCTCTCTCTCTCTCTCTCTCTCTCCAGGCCTATTCTCTTGGTGGCCACAACAGATGCCCTCCTTACTTGGGTGAATTTCCAACTGGAAAAAACCCAAGTAATTCACCCGGTGTCTCTGTTTGACGGTTATCACTTTTCCCGAAAAATCTTGTCATCATTGCCTTCATTCAAGTCGTTTCTTTTCTTCTTCTTGGAGAAAACTGTCTTCCTTCTACTTTTCCAAGTATCCTCCTTCTTCCTTTCCCTTTTCCTTTCTCCAATGGATCCGCGTTCCATCCTTATTCCCTCATCCCAGATTACTAAGATTGAGAGTTCGTCTGCCTCTCATACCGCAGTTCGTCTTCTTCCTGAAGGCTTTTATTCCCTTGGCCCGTTGGGCATCCCTGAAGAAATTGACAAGTGTACTGCTCGCATTTTAAAAATCGTTCCATACCCTTGTATGCACCCTGGTTCTCTTCTCAACTTTTTACTCCCTTACTTGCTAACTGGCCGGCGGATTCCGCTGACTATTCGGCTTGGTATCGCCACCTTGAACCCCATTGTCATAAGTCCTGGTCTGATGCGAACCTCATTCGCTTGATCCTTCTCAGCCTTGAACATTTCCCCACTGACCTTCACCCCATTCAGGCCCTTTTATGTTTTGGGAACCCTACTATAAATTTTTTCTGTTTCCCTTGGGGCATAATGACCCCCACCATTCAAGATGTTAAACTCCTTTTGAATCTTTCAGTTCGTGGGGACAACCTTGGTGTTGCATCTAAATCTCAGCCTAGAGAAAAGACCACTGGTTTTCCTTCTAACAACACTTTTCGTAATTGGATTGTTACTCATCAGAGTGATCTTTCCTCGCCTGACCCTCGTATTCATGAACCACTCGCTTTTATGATGTATTTTTTAACACGGTTCTTCTGGTGCACTCCCTCTAAGGGAGTTCTTCTTGAAACCTATCCTCTGGCCTCGAAATCCTCAATCAGACTGCTCTGCCGCTGGCCGATTTTTTCCTTGCCCACTTGTATGCAGGTATATCGGCCTATGTTTCAGGTTGGGAGAATGGTTTTCCTGATAAAGCTCGCGGTCCTCTGTGGTTCCTTCACTTGTGGTTGGTTTTGTATTTTCGGGATGTCTCGGGCTTCCCTCCTTATGATATTCGTCCGGATCATTTTGTTAGCCCTAGTCTTTTGAGGACGTCCCTTCCTACTATGTCGATTCGTCACTGGATCAGTTATTTTCTAGGCCGAACTGCTGATCATGCCTTCTCTCACTACTATTACCGGAAGGCCGAATTTGCCTGGGTCAAAGATATTGCAACCGCTCCTTTTGGAATCCCTCTACCTCGTGCTTCTGCTCAGCTTTGGAACCGATGCATCCTTCCTCGTCCTATCTTTAACGGTTCCACGGCTCTTCCCAATGTACCATCTCTTTTGAGATTTATAACCCCCACTTGGTCAGCCGTCAACTTGGTTTCGGCCAGGATTTAGTGGAGGCTTATTGCGTTGATAAGCGGCTTACCCCTTCTTCTAGCCGAAGACAATGTGCCATCTGGCATCGACGTCTAATAGATTTTGACGTGCTGAAATTTCATATTCGTGCTGGGCTTTCCACTTCTCGTTTTCAGCTTTGGTGGGACGGTGTTGCTCGTACTTTCTTCGGCGCCAACCTTAATCCACTCTTACGTCGGGGGGGTTCCCCCCCATCTTTCCTTTCCCTTCTTATCCTTTATATTCGCCAGACTCCTCTTCTCGGCGGGATCTCAGTGTGCCTTCTCCTTCACATCCGGGTACGTCACTCTTTGGATATACCTCTTCTTCATTGTGTATTCTTCTGTTATTTACCTGATTGTAACCTTCGAATGCAGGTACATCTCATCTTGTATCGTCAGACCCTGGCCGCAAGAGACTCATTCCTCCTTTGGCCCCTTTCACGGGTTCTCTTCCCTCTACTAAGACTCGGAGACGATCTTCTCGCTCACCTCTTGGCAGAATTCCCGCTAATTGTAACATAGTGAGTCGAATCTTCCTTTTATATTCCTCTTTTCAGTAAATCACCATTCCTTCTTCCTTTCGTCAGGTTTCTACTACTCCTCAAACGTCCACCATTCCCCCTGCTCCGACCGTAGCTGCTGGTTCTTTTGATAATGAGCCCCAGAAGACAAATGATCCTAGTTCGGCTGCTTCTGCTGATCATTCTTCAGCCGAACCTCAACAAGTGGTTAAGGATCCCGCTGCATCTTCGTCTTTTGCTATCTCGGAACCCCTTGGTCCTATTTCTGGTGGTACGATTAATACCTTTGACGATGTTTCTGCCGTTCAGATCCCCTCATCTCCATTTCCTGATCGGCAAGTACTGGATGATTTCTTTTTTCTCATGTTCCCTCATCTTCACCTCCGTCAGACCCTTCGGCCCACCTGGGGGATTGTCTAGGCAAATTCTGTAATATGATAGCTAGGCAGTCTGACGTGGAGTTTGTTCACCAGAAACCAATCCTCCTCCTTCTCTCTCATCTTAATCAGTATTTTCGTGAGGATATGGTCTCTCTGAACTTGGATGCTACCCTCCAAATGTTTACTAAGTCTGTCCTTTCCCTGGACCAAGAACTCAGAGCTCACTTAGTAATGCGGAATCAACTTTCAGCCGAACGGGAGGCTATAGCTTCTTCTCAAGTTGAATTCGATAATTACTCGGCTGAATATCGGGCTCGGATGGGTACTCTTTCTGAAGTGAATTCTCGTGAGCTTAAGTATGCAGAGGAGCTCATTGACTCGTTTAGAAATAGCCAGGCTCTAACGGAAAGAACAAGAACTGAAGTCGGCTTTGGACGAAACGAAGCGGGAATTGGCCGACTTAAAGCGATCGATAAAGTCCCTTCGTCAATCGGCCGAAACTCTCAAGGCTAAACTTCTGGATTCTCGTCGGAATGCTTATTCTTTTGCCATGAGATCCAGTTTTACTGATCACATTCTCGGTGCTTTCCAAGAGAAATGGGTCGATACTCAGTCCTTAGTCGCTCATCTTGATTCGACTATCGAGAGTCTTGGTGCCAAGCGCACTGCTTGCATTGTTCCTTCACCGGATATATTTCCTCTGGACCCATCGGAGATTGAGGCTTCTCCATCTGCCGACATTCTTTCTTCCTCGAAGGCTTTCTCAGGTCTTCTCTCCTTTCCCTTTGTGTTATTATTGTATGTACCTGTTCCTCATATCCACAGCTTTTATTTTTGCCTTTCTTATCTCAGGGAAATCTGGCATTCCCCTTCGATCATCTGATCCTTTGCGACCTCCTGGTCCTACTGACACTGGCTTGGAAACTGATCCTCCTTCGTCTAGCCGTGCATTCCAACCCCTTCTGCTGTGGATCCGAATCCGAACATGGATCCTTCGCCCTCTACTGATCCTCAGATTGGTGCTTTGCAAGGCCTGGACGAGGATGTGCAGTTTGATGACAGCGAAGATCACTAGCCGACTCTCTCCCCCTTTTTTTTATTTATACAAGATGTTAGTTTGTAAACATTGATATTGACTCATCCTTCTGGGTACGAATTTATTAATCCTTTTTTGGTTGCTTGTGCTAGCTTTGGTCGGCCAGTTTTTAAACCTATGTCGGCTGATATATGTACCTTTGGATTCGTATCTTTTTGTTCTGTCATGAGATATGTATCTTACCAGAAATCCCGCGATTTTTGGTCTTCTTTATGGTTATTTTCTGAATGGTAGCAGCTTTATCGGGACTCAGCTGTAACGTCCTCCCATAAATAGCTTTTAATATTGACCGTTTCTTTTGCCGAGTATTTATCTTCCTCCTATAAATACCCGACCTCTTTGGTTCTTTCTTTCATCACTTCTTCTTTTCCTCTTAATCCATACCAATATGTATTTCCCTTTTCTTTCAATCAATCCTTTATCTCCAGTGCCCCCATGGTGTTCCATTGATACCTTCGTGCAAGGATTTCCAGACGTGGTACGAAAATCCCCTGCCCATGCGGCGCGAGTTCAGCTAATATCCTTGTCACCATATTTGTATGGAAGAGGATCTTTGACTGTTTTTCCAAATGAGGATCTCGACGGTTATGAAAACAGAGCGTTTTTATACTTTGCGGCTGCATATCCTGTTGGACATTGTCTAATGGGGAACCCACTTCTCTTAGTGGTTCCTCCATTTTCTTTTTATTCCACCGCCTTGGTTGTTTGCCTCGGTTGTACCCCTCCTCATCTTATCTGAGATCTTGGGGAGGCTGTACCTGAGTTTGACTTCTACCTCTGGGATGTTGTACCATTCGTTCTAGCGTTCCCAGAGACTGAGGCTCGGTGGTTGGGTCAATCGGCGCTACTATCCTGGTGTAAGCGGTCTCGCTACCGTTTTTGGTTCCGCCGATGTGTCTTGGCGGCTTTATACAAGGCTAGGTTGTTTAACACAATCCTGCAGTTCCTATTCTTAGGACCTTTCCCTTGTATACGCCTGCCTAGATTAGGACGTTTCCCTTGTATATTGTATTTTCTGACTATTGACGCCGCTTTCGGCCGGAGTAGCTCCTCTTTGTAATGTTCGTCCTTGGAAATAAAATGTTTACTCTTTTTGCTTAATCCTAAACTAAAGCATAATATTTCTTCATATATCTCGCATTAACTGGACTTGTTATTTGTTCTCTGTTTTTGTCCACCAATATGTATGCTCCATGATAATGGCCAGAAATGTCCATTATTTCAATCAATTTCCGTGTCTGAAACGGGCATTTGATCGCATTACGGTCTTATATTAAATAAGAAAGCAGTTGAATTGGACTGATTTATGCATAATTGTAAAAATAATAAGCTGGTATGGAAAATGCGTGAATGTGTAATTTTATTACACATTTATGCTAGAAAAATCCAAAAACATGAGAAAAAAGGAAAAGAAAAGAAAAATGAATGAAAAAGATGGAAAAAGAAAATGAAATTCCACAAAATGCATTTTACAGGTTTGAAGCTAAGTCTTGTATGACGCCAGTGCTCCGCGTCATGGAAGGAGAGCTCCGCGTCATGGAAGGAGAGCTCTGCATCATGGGCCATGCAAAACCAGGAGCCAAGGCAGGAACCACCCCTTTGACGTCAAGCAAAGGCTTGACGCCAATGGATTGCGTCATGGGTGGAGTTGCAAGCCGAATTAGAAGACCCTTTGACGTCAACCATCCTTCGACGTCAAACCTTCCGCGTCAAAGACCAAGTTCCGCGTCATGGGCTGCCAAGCTATGGACCACTGGGTCATCGAGCTGGAGACCTTTGACGTCAACCATTCCTTGACGTCAAGCATGTTCCGCGTCATTAGTGGGAGTTCTGCGTCATGCGGCGGTCGACGTCAAGCATGCCTCGAGTCATGCCAAAAGCGTGCTCCATGTCAATAAGGCCCATGGGCCTAGGGTTTTGTGCCTATAAATAGGGCACGATCCCCAGGTGATACGGGTTACATATATTACTTACTCTTGAAGGCATACTTGTGGAGAAACTCTCTTAGGTAGTTTAGTTAGTTCTAAATTTTTTTGTATTATTTAATTTTTGCTCTTAGTTTAGCATTAATTTCTGCCTTTGTTCATTTAATGTTAGCTCAGTTTTAGTGTGAGGTAGCCAGTTTCAGATTTCTATTTTGTTCTAAACCCTTATTATTTTGATTTAGTGTTTGAAACACCCATTAATGGTGTTGTCAAACCCATTTATATAAAAATGGGATTCAATCTTCTTTAATATCCCACAAACATGAAATGGATATTCTAATCCATGGATTCTTCTTGCTTCTTTTTTATTTTATTTTTTATTTTGGCCATTTGGCTTTTATTTGCTTTTATATTATTGTTTGCTCCATTTATGATCGATTATCGCATGAGAATATGTTTGGAAGCATTAATAATATGGGCTATGAATGTGGTGTATGCTGGTTGTTTTAGTTTAGGTTGCTCTTTTTTTTCGGGGGAAAGGGAGGGCCAAAGCCGGTTTCATAGCAAAAAAAAGCTCAGAATGGTACAAACAAACTGACCAAGGCAAGGGAAACAAACTAACAAAGAGAAGAACTCTAACTAGCAGAACAAAGCAGCCCAAAAAGGACTGGCCCAGGATCAAGCCCACACTCACCATCATCATGGCCCAAGCCCAGCAAAGGGGCCCAAAAAAAACCAATACTCATAAAAAACAACGAGAAGAACCCTACAACAACAGAGTGGCGGAGGCAGCAATCCATAATCAATACATTCCCAGAAAATGATAGCTGAACTCTCCATTAATTGTAGTTTACACCCATCCAGCCGGAGTGCTCTCGCGCTTCTGCCATTCCGAATTAGAATTGCTGGAGGTGAGTTCTCAGATGTCCTGCGGATTGGTGCTGCCATTCTTTTCGCTGATTCCGCCGAATCAGGGAGGCAAGCTGGACGCTCGATCCCCCGATTCCTCTAGCAGACGACGCTGATCAGGAGGTCTACCCCGAGCGCCACCTCTGCCCTTGGCTCGTTTACTGAAATGGGTGGATGGATCCATCACTGCAATGACTGTATGATGACCTGATGGAGTGAAGATGGGAGCTTTAGTGCCCAGGCTCTAGATGCCTGACGAATCCAGGAAGGAGAATGCTCAGAATCACTAGGGCCATCTGGTGAAGGCCTGCGAGGGCTCTGGGATCTCCGATGGGTTTCCTGCTCCGGTGAATTTTGGAGGTCCTGAAAGGGTGGAATAGATTTGGTCGAGGGTTTTTGAGGAGGCCGGGAATGGTCATGGTGCGTGGATGCCAGAGAGGGTTCTACCTGTGATCTAAAAGGGGCCGCAGGCGCTGGGGAACGGTCATGGAGCGTGGATGCCGGAGAGGGTTCTGCCTGAGATCTAAAAGGGGCCACAGGGGCTGGGGGAGTGTTGAAAACTTCAGTAGGTTCATCAACGAGGGACTCAAATTGGTTGTAAGGATGGATTCTTGGTTGTACTTTTGGCACCAGCCTTTGCATAGGACAACGCCTTGATTGGACTTGCATCCAAGGTCCAAAGCCGGTGTTGGTTTCCTGGATGTAGTTGATCTGTTGGGGATTAGGTTGGGCGGTTGGTGCCCATTGTTCTCCTGAAGGTCTGGGCACACATTCTTGACATGGCCACACTTACCACAGTGAAAGCATATTTGCTGTAGGTTCTCATATTCAACACCAATAATACAGTCCTCAAGCATATTTCCGCTGACGCACTGCCTCACTATACGAAGGTCTTGGGCGCTTGTTTGCTCTGTCATCCAGCGGAACGGGCGGCTAACCGCCATGATCTACCATTTCAGCATCATTCATCTGGAGATGGTAGGTCGGAGTTCTTGGATGAATCTTGGAGAGAACAAGAACCGCATTAGATGGTATAACTAGAAATTCAATTCAGTTTTTAGCAAGAAATTTAAAAACACTTCTAGTTTAGGTTGCTCTTTATTTTTACTTTATAGTTATTGTGCACTTGTTTCTGTTTATTCTAGCATATTCGGACCATTAAGCTCATAAAAATGCCTAAAAATTGTATTTCCTACGTTCTCTTTCATTCTTGGTGCATTCTGGAACATCCTTGACGCCAACCGCCCTATGACGCCAACCACGTTGGGGTCATAGGGCAGGTTTGACGTCAAGGCAATTCTGGCCAAATGTCATTTTTGCATCCTGGAGTATGTATGACGCCAACCACCTTTGACGCCAACCAAGTTGAGGTCATGGGTAGGTTTGGCGTCATGGCATGTTTCTGGCCTTTAAAACATATGCATGCTGGAGGTGCTATGACGCCAACCACCCCTTGACGTCAACCAGGTTGAGGTCATAGGGTGTTTTTGGCGTCATAAGTGCTCTCTGGCCAAAATGTTCCACGTCGTGGATGTTTCTCGTCATGGCCCCACGGGTCATGACGCAATTCCCATGATCCATGGCATGTAACCCCAAATTTTTGCATGTTACATTTATGCTCCTCATGACGCGGAACCCATGACGTGATCCTAGGATCACGTCACAATTTAGTGTTTCACGTCATGGCCCTCCCTATTTTCAGAAAAATTCTAAGGCATGCATGACGCCAACCCTTTCTTTGACGCCAACCTTTTGCGTCATTACTGAGGCTTTGCGTCATGTGGCTCTATCCATCCTGCATGACGCCAACCCTTTCTTTGACGCCAAACTTTTGCGTCATTACTGAGGCTTTGCGTCATGTGGCTCTATCCAACCTGTTTGACGTCAACACCATGACGCAATCCTAGGATCTCGTCATGAGGTTGGTTGGCGTCAAACATAACCCATTTCTATCCAAAAACCCTATTTTTATCATTATATCGTTAACCCACCATTATGTTGCATCACTCACGTCTTAACCTCACAGGCTAAGATGTAATATCCCAAATTGCAATATAAGGCGTTATGCTGCCAAAATTTCCATTCTTCATCTCCTCACTTAAATAATTGAACCCTTACATTAATAACCAAAGATCAAGATTAGCAATAATTAAGATCAATGACTATATGATGTGGGGAATTTTGTTCAATTTACCATTAAATGATTATTTTACAAAGATTCATTTAACCTAAACAGATAATCTGGACTGTAATTTTTATGGAAGAGAGATTATTTAGGTTAATGAACGATTATGGATCCAAATCCATAAACCTTGCATGAGAAACCAATGTCACTCATGCATGATGAATTTTATTATTCCTCTTTTATTTTATTGTTCACCTTATTTTGGTCTTCATGTTTGTGTGAAATGAGCAGTGAGAAACGTACAGAATAATGTTGGCGAACGGTCCCTTCACCGGGAAATGAAGTAGCCCGTAGTCTGTGCGAGAATTACTGTTTGTTATTTTGCATGGTCTGAACATTAATTGATGAGGTCAGGCGAACGGTCCTTTTATCAGGATATGAAGTAGCCACTCAGCAGTTTCTGTCAGATACAATTTTATTTTTTCTTAATTTATTTTCAAACCCAAATCTTGAGTTGTTCCAATGCTAGATGACATAGGTCAATGTTATCTATGTAATTAAGACAACAAGAGAGCATGTAGGTTTTCTTCTCATCTCACAGACAGTAATGATCTGACTGACAGCGACCACTGCCAGTCTAAGATCAAATTACCGTCTCAACTCACTTCATCTGAATGATAAAAGGATGGACCACAGTCAACTGCAGTCCATTTCCCTTAATCATTCTGCCACTCTTTAGCCTCCGGCTAATTCATTCTGTGTTCCGAATTCTGTGTAAACCCGCCATTATATTTTGGGTTAATTTATTTCATATTTCAATATAAATTTATGCATGATACTATTATGTAAATATTGTGGTCATAAATATTTTGGTATCCTTCCCTTGGACATCAGAAGTCTAGATTTAAACAGATATTACATATTAAATTTCCAACAAAAAATCATTTATAAAATCCGGATCTTAGTAAGGGATAAATTCCTCAGTTATGTCTAGTTCACAATCTGTCAAGGGTTATATTTCGGGAAATTAGAAGCAGAGTCAGTGATTAGGTCTCTTCTAGACTGAAAGGGTCTGTGTTCTTACTGAGAGTCTAGTACCTGTTTAGGGAATGATTTTCAAATTTATTATTTTCTAAAATTGCTGTGTGTTGGAAATTTAGTCTTAACTGTCACACCGAGATGGGATCCACTTGGATTCAAATACAGTGTGATAGGTAATTCTAGAGGAACAATGCGTAGGCCTTGGTTATTCTCTAAGATAGGATTAAGTTCCTTTCAACTGCTGTCCTCTTCTGCCAAAGCCTATTTTTGAGTCCTGAGTGAGTGCATCCGGAACGAACTAATCGATTAGCTCGTTTCATTAGTTTGTATCTCATAACCACCTGGAAGGAAGTGAACACTGCGAGCGGTTCACCGAGATCCGGGAATTCTTGATCCACATCCGGTCATCCTGACTGGGGGCTTTCTTTTACTACCAGTACGAAGCTTTTGAAACTTCCGAGTGATAGGATTTTAACTGCTTTCTTTACTGCTTTTTTTAATTGCTTTCGTAGAGGTCACTCGGATGTGTCTCTAGATCTTCCAACTGCTACTAGGACTGAGAGTTAAGGGATAGTTCAGGCTTATTTTTAGATTTTGGGTGTGACATGGGGGAACGATAGCAGTACTTGGCATTTTAACTAATAAATTTTCAGGTGTTGCTTATCCACCACAGATGAAATAGCATACCCTGGCCGGGGCAGTTATGAATCTTTGGTATCTTAGAATTTGTGGTCTTAAGAACATGTAAACTCATACTGTAAGTACCTGTCTGTTAAAGGAAACATAGTACTGAGAGCATGAGAACTAGCTATCTTACAGGATTATCCCAAACGAAGATCTGCGTATAAAAATGGAAGTTTAAACTATGCTCTATCTGATTTTTGTCCAATCCTTATTCTTTCATCCCTGTCTCTTCTATCATCATTTGGAATCAGCTTCATAGTTAGTATAACCTAGAATCACAGCTTTCGTAGCATAATTCTCACTGCTTCTATAGAATAATTTTATCCGTTTTCTAGACATAGATTTAATTGCTCTATAGCTTAGAATTATCTGCTTTCATAGTGTAGTTTAAATTATGTTGATTAGATGTTAGCATGAATCTGTTATGAATTGAGTAACCGAGTTGAAAATCTTGTAAAATGGCGTGGGACCTGCTTCCATCGCATATCCTCCAGTAAACGATCCGGACTTACCTATAAATTATTGCAATTTTTGACACCTGCACTTTCGGGCCACAGTTTCTTAACACGAGTAATTAAAACGTGACAACCTATACATATATCCCTAATCCCAACTCCGTAATCATAAATTGATTTTCATTAAATAAAATCAAGACCGGGACTATCTTTATTTCGAAAATACTCGTGTGGGAAATTGTCAAAAGTTTCATGGCGCCGTTGCCGGGGAGGATGCAGCGCCATCTTATAAGAGAATTAAACTCCTGATTTACTCATAGCTAGTGTGCATACTTTATTCAAAACAAAAATATCCAAGTCTCAAAAATCAATCACACATTTAGAGTAGTAAAACTCTAAAATGTGAGGATGTTGATTTCTGAGAAATAATTCTTCTACACCAGTTCTAACCTGGGGATGATTGCAGGTACTGTCCTCATTGAACGAAGCTGTACATGCAACGAAGAAAGGAAACACCACCCGAACTTCCACTCAACCTCGAAATAGAAAGGGAAGCAAGATGGATCAGAGCCCTCACTAAGCAGAGGAAAGAGCAGGAGAGGAGGGAACGTGTAAGGAAATCTTCTTCCAGTACAAGCAGCGGAGTTTCTGACATGGCACAGTTACCAGGCAATCCACCCGTTCTTTCCGATAACCATGTCATCATTGACAACAACCCACCACCACTTCATGAAAACCGAGATGGAGATGGCGATGATACAGATGACCCTCCATTGAATGAAATTCAAGGCGAGGGGAATCTTCCTAACATCGGTAATCAAAATCTCAACCCACCACCTCCCCAAAACCAGTTCAATAACCCACTTAACCAGAATAATCCAAACAATCAAAACTTCCAGAATCCTTAGTTCCAGAACCCTCAATTCAATCAGCATCAGTATCCTCCCAACCCAAATGATTTCACTGACCCCAGAAACTATTATCCGAATCAGAACTTTTACCCACAACACTATCAAGGAGGACCAGGAAACAATCAACAAGCAGCAGCTGCTGACTATATACAGCCCATTCTGGAGCCATATTTGAACATTCCTGGACAAGCCCCATTCTTGGCCAGGAATTTTGAATTAAAACCAGCACTCATCAACCTTGTTCAAAGCAATCAGTTTGCGGGGGCAAATCATGAAGACCCGCATGACCATTTGCAGACCTTCTTGGAATTGTGTGATACCATTAAGAATCATAATGTATCTCCTAACACTATTCGGTTGAGATTGTTTCCTTTCTCTTTGTCTAGTGGAGCACGAACGTGATACAAATCGCTGCCAGTTAATCAGAAGTCCACATGGGAAGAAGTGATCAGAAACTTTCTGGCAAATTACTTTCCAGAATCCAAGGTGGACGAATGCCGATCCAAAATTGCAGAGTTCAAGATGAAACCGGACGAGTCCTTGTATGACGCTAAGGATCGATTCTTCAACCTACTTAGGAAATGTCCTCAGCATGGTTTCCATGAATGGGAGCAATTAAGGAAATTCTACAGCGGTTTGACCCATTCTTGGAAATACATGCTTGACGCTGCCGGTGGTCAACATTTGTTGCACATGCCCATGGATCAGGCCTGGGGCAAGATTGAAACAATGAGTGTGAACAGAGCGGTTTTAACTGATGATGTTGATTCCCCTCCCCCTCGTGGTTTATGTGCTGTAGGTACAACAAGCAAGTCTGAATTAGACAAATTGACGGATCAAGTGGCCGTGTTGGCCTTGAATCAAGAATTTGGGAGTTCTACGCAAGTTCAAAATGCTGAAACTATCTGTGGATCATGCCAAGGTCCACATCCCACTGAAGTTTGTCAACAAGTGATGAATGAGAGCTGTAACTATGCAGGTGGATTCCAGAACCGGCACCCTAACCTTTTATATTCCAATAACAACGCTTTGAATTCACACCTGTTAACCCAACCTCAACAGTTTAACCAACCAAGGCCCCTGCATTTTAACCCGAACTTTCAACCCCAGATTCTAGCCAGGCCACCTCAGAACCAGAATTTCCAAAATTTCCAGCAGCCACAGAATCAGTTTGTCCCCAACCAGAACCAGCCTCAAAACCAATTTGTTCCTAACCAAAACCAAGTCCAGAACCAGTGGAATCCACCTCCGCAGAAGCCACCATCTAGACTTGAGAACATAATAACTGAATTCATCTCAAGCCAGAAGGAGATAAACACACAGTTGCAGGCTTCCATAAGAAACATGGAGACTCAGGTGACACAGATGGCCAAGGAACTCCAGAAAAGAGATCAGGGAACTTTACCGAGCAGTTCAGAAAAGAACCCACAGTGCAAAGCCATAACGTTAAAATCAGGCAAAGTTTTGGCAGGGCCACAGATCAAGGAAGTGCAAGGGAAAGGATCTGAGAAAGAAAGTATTGAGGTGAAGGTATAATTTCTGACCTTTCATCAAAAAAACATTTTGATAATAAAAAGTTCATGCCAAGGGTGCCATACCCGGCCAGACTTAAGAATCAAGAACAGGATCTTAAATTTGAGAAATTTCTGAAAAGGCTGCGAAAAGTAGAAATAACTATTCTTCTCATCGAAATGATAGCTGAAATGCCAGCATACGCTAAATTTATGAAAGAATTAGTTTCAGGAAAGAGAAGGATTGAGCAAGAAGAACTGGTAGTTCTTAACAATACATGCAGTGCTATCATCCAGCGCAAGCTTCCCGAAAAGCAAGAAGATCCAGGCTGTTGCACGCTGCCGATTCAAATCGGGAAAACCAAAGCAGGAAAAGGCCTTTGTGATCTTGGTTCCAGCATCAATGTCATGCCTTTGGAAATGGTGCAACGCCTTAAGTTGGGACAGATCGAGCCAGTCAAGATGAGGCTCCAATTGGCGGATAGATCTATCACGAAGCCTGTCGGCATCCTCAAGGACATCATAGTGAAGACTGGGAATATCTTATTCCCTGTCGATTTTGTGATTCTAGACATAGAGAAGGATCTGGACATGCCATTGATCTTGGGGAGACCCTTCCTTGCAACAGGCGGGGCACAGATAGATGCAAAAGCTGGACGATTAACACTGCGAGTCGATGAGGAAGAAGTTACTTTTGACATGGCGCAACTGCAGAAATACCCAGATGATGGGTTATGTTCATCCAAATCTGTAATAGTTAGTGGAGAGGAGATTGACTTTGAGAGAGAGCTTGACTCTGGATACAATGATGAAATGATGCTGAATGAACTATCAAAGCAGGTACAGAAGCCTGCTGGTGCTGAGCCAAAGGAACAGTGCAGCGCCGTCCATTTTGAGGATCCTGAATCTGGGGACCTTGAAGCATACGACGGTGCTGATTTCACTGCACAAGGGAATGATGGCACCAAAGACGAACAGGAGAGCCCTGTACTGACGTAGTGTCCCGAAGGTAAATCTGATCTCCCACTATCCACTTCTCGCAAACTACTCCCTTCCATTGAATGTCCACCAGAGCTTGAACTTAAAATATTACCGGATCATCTCAAGTACGCGTTTATCGCAGAACATAAAAAATTACCTGTGATTGTTTCGGCTAAGCTCTCCCAAGAGCAAGAAAATGCTCTGGTGGCCATTCTTAAGAAATACGTACATGCAATAGGTTGGACCATTTCTGATATAAAAGGAATAAGCCCTTCTATTTGCATGCACAGGATTTTAATGGAAGAAGAGTATAAACCCTCCTGTCAACCTCAAAGGCGTTTGAACCCCCTCATGCAAGAAGTGGTAAGGAAAGAAGTTATCAAGCTCTTAGATGCTGGTATAATCTATCCTATATCTGACAGCAAATGGGTTAGCCCAGTGCAGGTCGTGCCAAAACGAGGAGGGATGTGCATAACCAGAAACGAGCAAGGAGAAGAGGTCGCAACCAGGTCAGTGACCGGATGGAGAGTTTGTATTGACTACCAGAAACTGAATGAGGCCACCCGCAAGGACCATTTTCCATTGCTATTTATTGATCAGATGCTTGAGAGGTTGGTAGGAGAGTGTTTTACTGTTTTCTTGATGGATATTCCGGCTATAACCAAATTGTCATTTCTAGCGAAGACCATGAAAAAATAACTTTTACTTGCCCTTATGGTACTTTTGCCTACAGGCGCATGCCATTTGGTCTTTGTAATGCACCTGCTACTTTTCAACGTTGCATGATGTCTATATTTTCTGAATATATCGAAAAATGCATTGAAGTCTTCATGGATGACTTCTCTGTATATTGAGATACATTTGAAGAATGTTTGACCAATCTTGCTAAGATTTTAAAGAGATGCGAAGAAACTAACCTAGTACTCAATTGGGAGAAATGCCATTTCATGGTTACCGAGGGAATAGTGTTAGGTCATCGCATCTCTAAAGCAGGCATTGAGGTTGATCCAGCCAAGGTCTCTGTCATTTCTAATCTCCCTCTCCCTAACTCTACTAAATCGGTTAGGAGCTTCTTAGGGCATGCCGGTTTTTACCGGAGGTTCATTAAGGATTTTTCTAAAATTGCCAAGCCGCTCACTAACCTTCTTTGTAAAGAAAATTCCTTTTTAATAAATGAAGCGTGTGTTCAAGCCTTTGACACGCTCAAAACGATGTTAGCTTCTGCTCCAATTGTGCAGCCACCCGATTGGTCACTACCATTCGAGGTGATGTGTGATGAAAGTGGTCTTGCAGTAGGTGCAGTTTTAGGGCAACATAAAGATGGGAAACATTGCGTAATTCATTACGCAAGTCATGCCTTGAATGAAGCCCAAGTAAACTACACCACTACAGAAAAAGAAATGTATGTTGTAGTCTTTGCGTTTGACAAGTTCAGACAATATCTTATTGGTACAAAGACTATAGTATACACTGACCATAGTGCACTCCGATACTTGTTCAGCAAGCAAGACGCAAAGCCTCGTTTAATCAGGTGGGTGCTGTTGCTGCAAGAGTTTGACATCGTAATAAAAGATAGGCGAGGTCGAGATAATGGTGCTGCTGACCACTTATCTCGATTAGAAAATGATAAAAAGGATAAGCCGTCAATGAGGATTTCCCAGACGAACAGCTGTTCGCGTTGCATCTGCATAATCAGGCGTGTCCATGGTTTTCCGACATTGCTAACTTTTTAGCATGTGGAATAACCCCACCATTCTAGCAAAAATACAAAAGGGCAAAATTCTTCAAAGAAGTAGTAAACTACTTTTGGGAAGATCCCTTCTTGTTCGAACATTGCGCTGATTTGGTAATCAGGCGATGTGTTACTGAATCCGAGGCCTACCAAATCACCAATAATGCCACGAATCTGAATACGGAGGTCATCACGGTCCCACTCGGACTGCCCACAAGGTACTCGAGTGTGGATTCTTTTGGCCTACTATTTATGAGGACTGCAAAGGTGTTTGCTAAAGCCTGCGACAGATGCCAAAGGTTAGGAAACATCTCCCAGAGGGATGAGATGCCTCAGAAAGGGGATCTCGCACTTGAGATCTTTGATGTATGGGGCATTGACTTCATGGGACCGTTCCCACCATCTGGTGGAAACTACTATATCTTGGTAGCTGTCGATTACGTGTCCAAGTGGGTCGAGGCGGTCGCATTGCCAACCAATGATGGTAGCCAAGTCATAAAGTTCCTCAAGAACAACATTTTCAATAGATTTGGCGTACCTAGGGTGGTAATATCTGATGGAGGAACACACTTTGTTAATAAAGCCTTCGAAACTTTAATGAGTAAAAATGGAATCCTATATAAGATAGGCACGCCTTATCATCCCCAAACCAGTGGTCTAGTCGAGGTATCAAATCGCGAGATCAAACATATACTCGAAGCCACGGTTGGGATAACCCGCAAGGATTGGGCACGTAAGCTCAATGATACTCTATGGGCATATCGTACTGCATACAAGACTCCCATCGGGATGTCTCCATATAGGCTTATCTTTGGAAAAGCGTGTCATTTGCCTGTGGAGTTAGAGCATAAAGCTTACTGGGCCGTCAAGACGCTTAACTTCGATCCAAAAGTTGCTCAAAGCAAACGCAAGTTGGACCTCAATGAAATTGAGGAAATACGAGTGCAGCCTACGAGAGCTCTCGGATTTATAAGGAGCGGACCCAGAAGTTGCACGATCTCCGGATTAAGCCTAAACACTTTTATGTTGGTCAAAATGTATTACTGTTCAATTCTAGGTTGAAGCTATTCCCCGAAAAGCTTAAATTCAGATGGGAAGGGCCACATGAAGTGTTGGAGGTGTTTGAAAATGGAGCCGTCAGGATCCGAACTGACAAGGGCAACATAGTGGTGAATGGACAACGACTAAAAGAGTACCTAGGACAGCTCGAGCCTGAAAAGGAAATTCAATATGTGACAGAACCAGCTTCTGAAAACTGAAAATGCAAAAAGAAGTCTAGCTGTAGACCATAATTCACAGCGCTTCCGGGAGGCAACCCGAGTTTATTTTATCTGTGTTTTCGTTTTAGTAATCTCATTGAACAAATAAAGTATCCAAAAATCAACTAAACATTCAGAGTACTAAGACTCTAAATGTTAGGATGTTGATATTTGAAGAAAAACTAATATTTTAATCTGCTTTGATTTTGCAGGAATTGGAGGAACCAACAAAAAGGAAAATTAAAGCTGCAAAACAGGTTCCCGGTTGGATTAATTCTACATCTAAATGAAAATTATTCCCGGAAATTAAAGCAATTTAAAAATCCAGAATAAATTTTATAAGAGGTAGAATTAATTCAACCTAATTTATGCAAATATTTAATTTTGTAAGCCCACAGTTATTAAATGAAAATACTATGGACTAAAATTTCTAAGTCCATAGCAATAAAGAATGGACCAAGGCCCAATTGCACCCCCGGGCCCAGTCCGTTAATTTTGAATGCACTGGCCATGACGCGGAACCTAAATGTTGACGCCAACCTTTGGCGTCAACCATTTGATTGGCGTCATGGTCAGCATTAGTCTAGTTGGAGAGAATGACGCCAAACCCTCCGAAATGACGACAAAGCTTTGGCGTCATGAAGAACCTTTGACTTCAAACACTCAACCCGGCTCTCTTTAATGACGTGAAACCCTCAAATGACGCCAACCTTTGGCGTCATGAGAGGAGTTCCACGTCAATAAGCCCCAACCGCCTCATGACTCAAACCGTCGGGGATGACGCCAACTTTTGGCGTCATACCCCTTGTTTGACGTCAAAGGATCTCCCAGCCCCCTCATCTAATGACGCAGAACCCCTTGACGTCAAACCTTGTTTGGCGTCTCACCTGAGGTTCCGCGTCATTCCTTCTCTCTCCACCCCTTTTAAAACCCCTTTCGTCCTTTCTTCTCCCCCACTTTCCCCAAACACTTAGCAATTTTTTTTTTCAAATTCTCTCGAACGCGAAACCCTTCTTCCCGAAGCACACCATCGTGTTCTTCGCACAATCCCAGCCATTTTCCAAAGGAAACGCTGCAGGAATTTTTCAAAAACACCAATGGAGCCATCTTCGTCATCTCCGAAGAAAGCCGAACCCTGGTAAGCCCGATTCTCGCACACCCAGTGCCCTTGTTTTCACGATTTTTTGGGATTTTTGTGTTCTGGTTCTCGAAATGTGTAAATAGGTGTTGTTTTGTTCATTTTCACATATCAGAGTTCGATCTTTAGGCGATTTTTGCTATGGGTAGGCTGTATTTGATTTTTGGCATTGATTTGGGATTTGGCCGATCATGAATGGGAAGAGGGGGTGTTGTTGTGTTTGTTTCTATGGAGGGTTAGGGAATGTCGAATCTGTGTGGGCATTGATTTCCTCTATACTTAGGCAGCTAGGAATGTTTTTCCATTGTTATTATGCTTTAGGGTCCTTATTCCAGTGTGAGTGTGGTGAACCAATGAGCATATGGGTATTTGTGAATATCTGGATGTTGTTGGTGAACTGTGAGCATTTTTGTTTTGTTTTGGAGTATGAGTAATTCTATTATCCCCTGCTGAAGTTAGAAGAGAGCATGCCGTTTGGTTAATTTTATGTTTGTGGTAAGTAGAGAAGCATAAATGGTTGTTGATCTTATGTTTTTGGCAAAGAAAGGAGCATAACTTGGTGTAGAATGGTTGCTGAATCTGTTTTTGTTGGTCTGCCTGTTCTTGCATGCCAAGATGCAACCAATCAATGCTCTTTCCCTATTTTTGGCAACCTGTATATGTGTGCTGGAATCTGTGTAAAGTGAGTGTTTGTTATGTTTTGGCAGTTTCAGTGCACACCCCACACTTTTCAGAAAAAGGGATTTTCACAAAAAGACAAAATAGTTGGTAGGGAATAATAGTTGATTCATGGTATTTTTGGTTCCCAATGGAACTAAGAGTGTGAGTAAGATAGCAGTATTTTTCACCACCTTATAACTGCTATCACTTTTCAAAAATAAAAAATGGGGCCACTACACACCCCACTTTCATTTAATAAACACAAGTTAATCTTTCAAAAATTAAAAAAAATTTAGTATTTGCAAATTTCTGGGAATGTTTTAACTGTCCAATGCAGTCCAAGCAATCCGGAAATAACAAATCCATCTCGCCACGTCTCTAATGCACATTCCAAAATTCGAGATTTTGTTCCATTCGTTTCATCTCATCCCATTTGTCAATAAGTGCCTCGAGCTTGTTTAATAAAATTGGAAAATCAAACTTTTTTGGGTCCAATGGCCCATTAAAAAAAAAAAGATTTTTCGGTCCAATGACCTAACCTTTTATCCACTTTTTTTTACCTTGTAATAAAATTCAACAATAATCAAATAAATTATATTTCGTGCAAGGCTCAAAATGTGAGGATGTTGATTTTTAACTTGAAAGAATTTCAGAAAAATCTTATAAAAACTTGATTGGAATTAATACTTTCTATATTTTTCAGGAATGAGAAGGTCATTAAGTCAGCTATTGGATTACCTGACTGTACTCTACATCAGGCAGCAATAGAGGCTTCCGCAATAAGAATTCAGATAAAGAAGATCAGGGAAGCCTTGATGAGCGAATACAATGTCCCATTGGATCACAATACTGAAGCCGCACTGGAACTAAGGAAAGGATGGGATGTGAATATTGCGCCGGCAGAGAGATCTACTGTTCTCACAACCATTGAACGAGACTTCTTCCACCACATGCTGAAGTTTTGGAATCTAATGATGGACCATGCGCCGAATGACTCCATAATGACTCCAGCAGTCCACCTGGAGCGGATCACACTGAAATTCCAAATACACAAAGCTGTCTGGGAACGACATTTAGAGGATGGAACAGTGGGAATAGAAATTTCGAACTATGACATACTCATCCCCGATCAGCCAATAGACCCACAAGTGCGACTGCAGTTTGTGGAAAAGCCCTTGGATGTAAGCCGGATACTGGGAAAGGGAGCCATAATGATGTATGAAGCTTTCCCCTGCATACGGAACCCACACCTATTTGACAACATGGGTGTGGAGGAGCAAAGATGGGTGACCATTCAGGCCCGTAGGAGGCATAAAGAGTTGAGTTGCAACTTGTTTCACAAGTTGAAGAGAATAGAAGAGTATAACACTGAAAGAGACTCAACTATGCTGAATAAGTTCAGGGAAGAAATTAATGCTGCCCGACATGAACGGCATCAATTGACGTATCTGTGGGGAAAGGCAGAGGACTCATTAAGCAAGAGCGACTGGATTAAGGACCGGTCTTGCCAGACGAGGAAAATTTTGAGGCGATTTTTGTGAACAAACGATTCGGTCAAGTAGGAGTAGCAGGGAAAGGAACTGAGGTGGATCCTGAATTTCCGGAGCACATCAGAGTTCTGAGAGAAAAATTGGTTTATAAGATCAGACACAGGAGATGGTCAGTGCTGAAAAAGGATGCGAGGCAATACAGACTGATGACCAAGGCTGAAGCGGAAGAATACTTGAAGTATGATCTGGCACAGGATATGGCCTATTTGAAGGAAGCGTTGGAAAGGGATATGGTTGGTGCCATGATGGAGCGCTACCGAACCTCATATCTTGAACTCCTCATGGACATGGATAAAGAAGCCTTGGACTATGGAAATACTGGAAATAAGGCGAAGATCATGCATTATAACCACAAGGTTAAAAGCCTAATCTGTAACCGGATAAAGAAAGCATGGGAATTCAAACTGGTGAGGATCACCAATCCAGGATTTGTGCAAGATTATCTGAGATACGCACACAAGCAGTTTGGGACGCAAGTGGCAGAGGAAGAAGATCCTAACATTCTAATCAATCAGTACACTGCTAGGGCATCTCCACCTAAAATTTTCACTCAACAGGAGCAAGGGCCGCAGAAGCAACCTGAACCAGAAAAGCAGCCAAAGCAGTCTGAGCCTACAGAGAAAACTGAGAAACTGAAAACTAAGAAAAAGATGGTGAAACTGGCAGACAAAGAGAAACCGGCAAGGGCTCCGGAACGGAAAGTGGTAATCCAAGAGCTCGAGCCAATTGCTAGGAAGATGGCAGCACCTTCAGATCCAGCTGACAAAGGCAAAAAGGCGATGCCACCGCCACCTCCCAAGAGGAAACATCATATTGCCTTGGATGCTGAATATGCCAAAAAGCTACAGGAAGAGGAAAATGAAGGAATGGGTATGGCCCTAGCAGAACAAGGCACTGAAGTAGGAGGATCATGAGTAGAGAAAATGGATGAGGAGGAACGAATCGAAAGAGAAAAGAAAGCTGCAGAGGATGAGCAAATTAAGAAAAATATTCAGCAAACTAAAGATGAGGAAGCTGCCCGGAAGCTTGAGGCTGAGCTTGAGTTAAAGAAAGGAGCCGAAACTGAAGCAGTGGGGGAACAACACGTGAAGAGATCATCCAAGTGAAAATTGAAAAAGGAGAAGAGATGGAGAAGCAGCGAGCTGAGCTACAAAAAGAAAAATCTGCCAAGCCCAAGACAATCAAAGAAATTGATGATGATGAGCTGCTGGTGCTAGAAAAAATGCCTGAAGTTAGGCCATCCGCCAGAGAAGAAGATCCTCATCCATTTGCACACATGACTCTTGAGCAAAGAGATGAAGAATTAAGAGCATTCTTTGCAATTAAAAAGGATGACCCTCTGTGGAAAGAATACACGGCCGCAAAAGCAGAGCAAAGAAGAAAAAACAACAGAGAAACAAGCTCAACAAGCAGAAGCAGGGAGCTCACAAGCATCAATAGACCCAGCTGCACTTGATACTCTTTTGGAGGAACAGCCAGGCAATCAAACAATAGTCCCACTCCTCAAAGAAAATATCCGGGAAATTGTAAATGAGGCTAGGCATGAACAATCAAGTAGACAGGAGGAGGTAACCCAAAAATACAAACCCAAAAATATTTTTCCTTTAGGATTAACCCACTTGAGCCTTTAAGCCTAATTTTTCTTGAAGCCCTCTATACTTTCCTTACCCTTATAAAAATACCAAAATATTCAACCCAAGTGGACAATGATAAATTCTATCAAAGGCATTAAATTTTTGATCATCAAAGAATGTACAAATCGGTATTCAATAAACCGATTCAAAAAAAAAAAGAGAAGGAAAGAGAAAAAGAAAAGAAATATGTTGAGTTTCAGCAAGAATAAATTACAAATGACAAAGATATTAGACATAGTCTAATGTCATGCTATAGAAAAAGAAAAATAAAAGAGAAAGAAAGAAATAATTGATGATCATGAATTTTAAATAAAAATGCCAAGTTATGATAGAATAATTTCTTGCTACTTCTTAGCCCAATAATTCCCTTCCATACCAATGTTACAACCGTATGCCCCGTTATAACCTTAAATAAGACATCGGGACCACGATTTGAGGAAATGAGTCGGTGGCGAGTTGGTCTGATTGCAAGCTTATGGAATAGTTTAATTAAATTTAATTTTGAGTGTTCAATTATTAAACCCCATTTGAGAGTGAGTGAATTTTTCGATTCTCTTATATGTGAGGCTCTGTTCCATTAAATATGTTCATGTCATACCTTAATTCAAATTTTTAATCTTTGCATCTCTCAAACATGATATTCACGAAGGGTTGACAATAATGTTTGATTTGTAGGCCCGATTTAGTGAGCAAGTATCATTTCATTAAACACTGCAATCAAGGGAATTTAATACGTGTAGTTTTTTTATTGTTTTATCCCAATCCAAAAAGAATGTAATTTATGAAGCCACGAAAATGAATTGAACATGCAAAGTCCGTGTTCCAAGGAACATTGACTCTGACTGCTCGGGGACGATCAGTATTAAATGTGAAGATGTTGATAATGGCCAGAAATGTCCATTATTTCAATCCATTTCCGTGTCTGAAACGGGCATTTAATCGCATTCCGGTCTTATATTAAATAAGAAAGCAGTTGAATTGGATTGATTTATGCATAATTGTAAAAATAATAAGCTGATATGGAAATGCATGAATGTGTAATTTTATTACACATTTATGCTAGAAAAATCCAAAAACATGAGAAAAAGGAAAATAAAAGAAAAAGGAATGAAAAAGATGGAAAAAGAAAATGAAATTCCACAAAATGCATTTTTACAGGTTTGAAGCTAAGTCTTGTATGATCCCAGTGCTCCGCGTCATGGAAGGAGAGCTCCGCTTCATGGAAGGAGAGCTCTGCATCATGGGCCATGCAAAACCAGGAGCCAAGGCAGGAACCACCCCTTTGACGTCAAGCAAAGGCTTGACGCCAATGGATTGCGTCATGGGTGGAGTTGCAAGCCGAATTAGAAGACCCTTTGACGTCAACCATCCTTCGACGTCAAACCTTCCGCGTCAAAGACCAAGTTCCGCGTCATGGGCTGCCAAGCTAGGGACCACTGGGTCATCGAGCTAGAGACCTTTGACGTCAACCATTCCTTGACGTCAAGCATGTTCCCCGTCATTAGTAGAAGTTCCGCGTCATGGGCGGTCGACGTCAAGCATGCCTCGAGTCATGCCAAAAGCGTGCTCCATGTCAATAAGGCCCATGGCCTAGGGTTTTGTGCCTATAAATAGAGCACGATCCCCAGGTGATACGGGTTACACACATTACTTACTCTTGAAGGCATACTTGTGGAGAAACTCTCTTAGGTAGTTTAGTTAGTTTTAGATTTTTTTGTATTATTTAATGTTTGCTCTTAGTTTAGCATTAATTTCTGCCTTTGTTCTTTTAATGTTAGCTCAGTTTTAGTGTTAGGTAGCCAGTTTCAGATTTCTATTGTGTTCTAAACCCTTATTATTTTGATTTAGGGTTTGAAACACCCATTAATGGTGTTGTCAAACCCATTTATATAAAAAATGGGATTCAATCTTCTCTAATATCCCACAAACATGAAATGGATATTCTAATCCATGGATTCTTCTTGCTTCTTCTTTTTTATTTTGGCCATTTGGCTTTTATTTGCTTTTATATTATTGTTTGCTCCATTTATGATCGATTATCGCATGAGAATATGTTTGGAAGCATTAATATGGGTTATGAATGTGGTGTATGCTGGTTGTTTTAGTTTAGGTTGCTCTTTATTTTTACTTTATAGTTATTGTGCGCTTGTTTCTGTTTATTCTAGCATATTCGGACCATTAAGCTCATAAAAATGCCTAAAAATTGTATTTCCTACGTTCTCTTTCATTCTTGGTGCATTCTGGAACATCCTTGACGCCAACCGCCCTATGACGCCAACCACGATGGGGTCATAGGGCAGGTTTGACGTCAAGGCAATTCTGGCCCAAATGTCATTTTTGCATCCTGGAGTATGTATGACGCCAACCACCTTTGACGCCAACCAAGTTGAGGTCATGGGTGGATTTGGCGTCATGGCATGTTTCTGGCCTTTAAAACATATGCATGTTGGAGGTGTTATGACGCCAACCACTCCTTGATGTCAACCAGGTTGAGGTCATAGGGTGTGTTTGGCGTCATAAGTGCTCTCTGGCCAAAATGTTCCACGTCGTGGATGTTTCTCGTCATGGCCCCACGGGTCATGACGCAATTCCCATGATCCATGGCATGGAACCCCAAATTTTTGCATGTTACATTTATGCTCCTCATGACGCGGAACCCATGACGTGATCCTAGGATCACGTCACAATTTAGTGTTTCACGTCATGGCTCTCCCTATTTTCAGAAAAATTCTAAGGCATGCATGACGCCAACCCTTTCTTTGACGCCAACCTTTTGCATCATTACTGAGGCTTTGCGTCATGTGGCTCTATCCATCCTGCATGACGCCAACCCTTTCTTTGACGCCAACCTTTTGCGTCATGTGGCTCTATCCAACCTGTTTGACGTCAACCCCATGACGCAATCCTAGGATCTCGTCATGAGGTTGGTTGGCGTCAAACATAACCCATTTTCATCCAAAAACCCTATTTTTATCATTATATCGTTAACCCACCATTATGTTGCATCACTCACGTCTTAACCCCAAGGGCTAAGATGTAATATCCCAGATTGCAATATAAGGCTTTATGCTGCCAAAATTTCCATTCTCCATCTCCTCACTTAAATAATTGAACCTTACATTAATAACCAAAGATCAAGATTAGCAATAATTAAGATCAATGACTATATGATGTGGGGAATTTTGTTCAATTTACCATTAAAAGATTATTTTACAAAGATTCATTTAACCTAAACAGATAATCTGGACTGTAATTTTTATGGAAAGAGAGATTATTTAGGTTAATGAACGATTATGGATCCAAATCCATAACCCTTGCATGAGAAACCAATGTCTCTCATGCAAAATGAATTTTATTATTCTTCTCTTTTATTTTATTTTTCACCTTATTTTGGTCTTCATGTTTGTGTGAAATGAGCAGTGAGAAACGTACAGAATAATGTTGGCGAACGGTTCCTTCACCGGGAAATGAAGTAGCCCGTAGTCTGTGCGACGATTACTGTTCGTTATTTTGCATGGTCTGAACATTAATTGATGAGGCCAGCCGAACGGTCCTTTTATCAGGAAATGAAGTAGCCACTCAGCAGTTTCTCTCAGATACAGTTTTATTTTTCTTAATTTATTTTCGAACCCAAATCTTGAGTTGTTCCAATGCTAGATGACATAGGTCAATGTTATCTATGTAATTAAGACAACAAGAGAGCATGTAGGTTTTCTTCTCATCTCACAGACAGTAATGATCTAACTGACAGCGACCACTGCCAGTCTAAGATCAAATTACTGTCTCAACTCACTTCATCTGAATGATAAAAGGATGGACGACAGTCAACTGCAGTCCATTTCCCTTAATCATTCTGCCACTCTTTAGCCTCCGGCTAATTCATTCTGTGTTCCGAATTCTGTCTAAACCCGCCATTATATTTTGGGTTAATTTATTTCACATTTCTATATAAATTTATGCATGATACTATTATGTAAATATTGTGGTCATAAATATTTTGGGATCCTTCCCTTGGACATCAGAAGTCTAGATTTAAACAGATATTACATATTAAATTTCCAACAAAAAATCATTTATAAAATCCGGATCTTAGTAAGGGATAAATTCCTCAGTTATGTCTAGTTCACAATCTGTCAAGGGTTATATTTTGGGAAATTAGAAGCAGAGTCAGCGATTAGGTCTCTTCTAGACTGAAAGGCTCTGTGTTCTTACTGAGAGTCTAGTACCTGTTTAGGGAATGATTTTCAAATTTATTATTTTCCAAAATTGATGTGTGTTGGAAATTTAGTCTTAACTGTCACACCGAGATGGGATCCACTTGGATTGAAATACAGTGTGATAGGTAATTCTAGAGGAACAATGCGTAGGCCTTGATTATTCTCTAAGATAGGGTTGAGTTCCTTTCAACTGCTGTCCTCTTCTGCCAAAGCCTATTTTTGAGTCCTGAGTGAGTGCATCCAGAACGAACTAATCGATTAGCTCGTTTCATTAGTTTGTATCTCATAACCACCTGGAAGGAAGTGAACACTGCGAGCGGTTCACTGAGATCCGGGAATTCTTGATCCACATCCAGTCATCCTGACTGGGGGCTTTCTTTTACTAACAGTACGAAGCTTTTGAAACTTCCGAGTGATAGGATTTTAACTGCTTTTTTTACTGCTTTCCTTTAATTGCTTTCGTAGAGGTCACTCGGATGTGTCTCTAGATCTTCCAACTGCTACTAGGACTGAGAGTTAAGGGATAGTTCAGGCTTATTTTTAGATTTTGGGTGTGACATGGGGGAACGATAGCAGTACTTGACATTTTAACTAATAAATTTTCAGGTGTTGCTTATCCACCACAGATGAAATAGCATACCCTGGCCGGGGCAGTTATGAATCTGTGGTATCTTAGAATTTGTGGTCTTAAGAAAATGTAAACTCATACTGTAAGTACCTGTCTGTTAAAGGGAACATAGTACTGAGAGCATGAGAACTAGCAATCTGACAGGATTATCTCAAATGAAGATCTGTGTATAAAAATGGAAGTTTAAACTATGCTCTATCTGATTCTTGTCCAATCCTTATTCTTTCCTCCCTATCTCTTCTGTCATTATTTTGAATCAGCTTCATAGTTAGTATAACCTAGAATCACAGCTTTCGTAGCATAATTCTCACTGCTTCTATAGAATAATTTTATCCGCATTCTAGACATAGATTTAATTGCTCTATAGCTTAGAATTATCTGCTTTGTAGAATAAATTTATCTCCTTCCATAGTGTAGTTTAAATTATGTTGATTAGATGTTAGCATGAATCCGCTATGAATTAAGTAACCGATTTGAAAATCTTGTAAAATAGCGTGGGACCTGCTTCCATCGCACATCCTCCAGTGAACGATCCGGACTTACCTATAAATTATTGCAATTTTTGACACCGTGCACTTTCGGGCCACAGTTTCTTAACACGAGTAATAAAAACGTGACAACCTATACATACATCCCTAATCCCAACTCCGTAATCATAAATTGTCAAAAGTTTCACTCCATTTGGAAGTTTCGTCTGAACAATAAATATGGCCCCTCCCAATTGGGGCTCCACTTTCCTAAATGGCCATCCTTTTATTTCGTTGGCCATATAACTTTCCATACTAAATCGCCAACTTCAAATCGCTTAACACGGATTCTTTTATTGTACCAATCGGCCACAACATCTTTATTCTTCTGTAAATTCTCGAATGCTTGCACCCGACCGGAATTAACATCTAATAACTCATCCTTCATTAACTGATCGTACTGCTCGGCCGACATCAAGTCCGCTTGGCTCGTCCTCAAGGTCGGCACTATTATTTCGGCTAGGAGAACCGCATCCATCCCGTACGTTAGCTGAAATGGTGTAAACCCAGTGGCTGAAGTCTTAGCATTCCGATAGGCCCATAATGCCTCAGACAACTTTTCATGCCACTTCCTTGGTTGATCCTCGATCATCTTTATAATACCTATTAATTGCTTATTCGTGGCCTCTGCTTGCCCATTTCCCTGTGGATAATATGGTGACGAATGTACGATCTTTATTCCGTATTCGTCTACAAAGGCCTTAATCTTTTCTCCCACAAACACTGTTCCTCTATCTGTTAGAATCGTTTGTGGAATTCCGAACTTGTAAATCAGTTGTTTCTTAATGAATTCAATGACCTCTTCTTGGGAGATGCTGACGTATTCTTGTGCTTCGGCCCACTTCGTGAAATAGTCCGTGGCCACCAGAACATACTCATGTCTTTTTGAAGAAGAGAGATGAATTTTTTCAATAATATCCATAGCCCA
Source organism: Hygrophila difformis (assembly GCA_030278955.1). Lineage (NCBI taxonomy): Eukaryota > Viridiplantae > Streptophyta > Magnoliopsida > Lamiales > Acanthaceae > Hygrophila > Hygrophila difformis. The sequence goes on from JAOANR010000011.1 coordinate 42,882,919, forward strand.
TCCTCGAAATGGCCATGGCTTAATCATTATATGCAATTCTTCGGCCAGTAACTTCTGGATCGGCCCATGCTTTTGACATTCACGACATCCCTTTGCGTATCTTTCACAATCCATTCCCATATTCGGTCAATAGTATCCTAGCCGAATGATGCTCCACTTCATTGATTTTCCCGCACGATGTGCGCCGCAGATTCCTTCATGAACTTCTCTCATTACTCTTTTAGCATCCTCTTCTCCTACGCATTGGAGTAATATCCCATCAATGGTTCGCTTAAAGAGTAATCCTCCTATTATTATATAATCCATTGCCTTCCGCTTTTCGGCTGGGTTGGCTTCGGATGGATCTTTTAAAATTCGTGTTATCTCTTTAATCCATCGGCCTTCTCAGTTTCGGCCAAACATATTTCCATGTTACCTACTTTCGACATCAGCCGATATCTTGCTGCATGCTGAGCTAACTCATTAGCCAATTCATTCTCTTTCCTTGGAATATACTCAATGTATACCTCATCAAGTTCTTCTAATAAAACAATTGCCTCTTCATATAGTCTGATTAGTTGTGAACTCTTAACAGAAATATCCCCAAGCAATTGTTGAATAACCACTTGAGAGTCTCCCTTGATCACAATGGCTTTGACTCCTTCGTCTATCAACTGTCGTAATCCCGAGATTAGTGCCTTATACTCCGCCTGGTTATTAGTATAGGAATTAGGCAATTGCACATAGTATTTGTATACCGTGCCCTCCAGCGTATGTAGTGTGAACCCTGCCCCAACCCCTGAAGCAGCTTTGGAACCATCAAACATCATCGTCCACGGATGCAGGTATACTATCCCCATTTTGTCCATTTCTTTCGGCCAAAATTGTTCTTCAATATCGTGGGATACTGAAGACATTGGATGATCGGCCAGAAAATCGGCTACGATTTATCCTTTCATAGCCTTTAGTGGTTGGTATTTCAAATCGTACGCATTTAACTTCATGGCCCATTTAGCCATTCTTGGGCTGCTGATTGGATCATTCATCATGATCTTGACTATGTCAACCGAAGCCACTACTATTACCTGCCTTGGCTGAATATAGTATTCCAGCTTTTGGCACGCATGATAAAGACTCAAACACAACTTATGAATCGTTGAGTACCTAAGTTTTGCATCTTTAAGGATTCTGCTCAGGTAGTAAATCACCCGATCTCTTCCTTCCTCATTTTCTTGAGCCAATAATGCTCATATAGACTCTTCGGCAGCGGCTATATATAGCTTCAATGGTCGGCCGAGGATAGGAGGGACCAACACCGGTGGGTTGATTAGAGCCTGTTTCAATTGTTCAAAGGCTCTTTGTTGGTCGGCTACCCATTTGAATTCCTCCTCTTTCTTTAATCTCAGCAGATTGGTTAGTGGTTTTCCCTTCCCAGCAGCATTTGCCAAGAATCTTATCAGAAAACCGGTCTGTCCTAAAAATTTCTGCAGACTCTTCCTATCATGAGGAGGTCTAGCTTCCTGGATAGCCTTGGTTTTGTTTGCATCGACTTTTATGCCCTTGTTATGCACCAAGAACCCTAGGAAATTCCCTGCTTGCACTCCAAAAGCACACTTGGCTGGATTCATTAACTCCATGTAGCCTCATCCTTGCAAATACTCTCCTCAGATCGGCCAAATGGCTTTCCATGTCTTTGGATCGGACCATGAAATCATCAATATAGACTTCTATACAGTCTCCTATTAAGTCATGAAAAACATAGTTCATGGCCCTTTGGTATGTGGCTCCTGCATTCTTCAAGCCGAATGGCATTACTACCCATTCGTATATCCCAATAGCTCCAGGGCATCTGAATGCAGTCTTATGTACATCTTCTTCGGCCATTAAGATTTGATTATACTCAGAATATCCATCCATAAAAGATAACATTCCTTGTTTCGCGGCCGAATCAATTAATAGATCAACAATAGGCATCATCTATTCATCTTTGGGAGTGGCTATATTGAGATTTCTGAAATCAATACAAACTCTCAATTTCCCATTTTTCTTTATTACAGGTACAATATTTGACAACCACTCAACATATTTAGCTGGCCTAACAAATCCGGCCGCTAACAATTTTTTTATTTCTTCCTTTATTTTCAGAACTATTTCGGGCGCTGTCCTCCTGGTCGGCTGTGTTCCACAATTGATCTTTCCAATCTAGGCATTTCTGTATAATCCCATGCAAAACAATCTTTGAACTCAATTAAAACTTCTCTGAATCGGCTGGTCATGTGTTGATCTAGATTTGCACTGACTGGAATCTCTCTTGGATGCTCGTCTGTGCCAACATTGACCATCTTCAGAGGGTCTTGCACTTTGAAATCCGGCGTCCGCTTTTGGTTAGCGTCCATGAGTTCACTTTATCTTGCCTTTTCATTTGTAGATTCGAGTTCGCCCGATTCGAACTCGATTGTCTTCTTGATTCTTTCGTCCATTATTTACTTTCTTCTAAGTCTGGCCGTAAGTCGGCCTGGTATCTGACTTCCAATTCCAAATCCGTCCAGTCATATTCAACCACCTCCGGGTATCGATCACCAACCACCGCGAGAAACAGTTGTATGGGCTCCTCGTATAGAACTGTATCGATTCGCCCAGCTGAACTGACTGGAAATGGAGGTTGATCGCCATCTACTTCCTCCATTGTGCCATCATTCTTCCATAACCATATCTTCTGATGAAGGGTTGATGGCAAATACCTAGCTGTGTGAATCCAGCATCGGCCTAATAATGCCGCATATGGGACCTCAGCATCCACCACAAAAAACATAGTCAGAATTGAGATTGTTCCAACTGTAACATCTAATAGAATACATCCTTCGGCCGCAGTTTGTGCCCCCACAAAGCTTAATACCTTCATCCTCGTGGGTAACAAGTCCTCCTTCGATCGGCCGATCTTACTCAACGTAGACATTGACATGATGTTGACGGTTGCTCCACCATCAACAAACATTCTCCTCAATGGCCTCCCGTTCACCCAGCCTTTGACATACAGAGGCCTCACATGCTGAGACATCTTTGCAGTCAGAGGTAAGATCGTGCTTGGCTGAGCCTCTGGGACGAAGGTCTTATATCCTTCTTCGAAGATCTTCTCATCCTCGGCTTGTGGCCGAGGCGGTTCCAACTTGGCGAAACGTAAGTCCACTATGGGCTCTTCTTCACCAAAATATTCACCTTCCTTTTGACAGAATACCACAACTGGTTCAGTATCGGACCAATATTCTTCATTGCTTGTTGTGGTTGCGCCTACCATATTTGCGCTAGACCCAAAGTCGAACTTGAATTGTCCGATTGAAAAGGTCACATTGTTTGGAACAATGGACATCTTTGGTTTCCATTCCCTGGTTCGTACTGGTCTAGGCTTCCATTCTTCTTCGGCTTTGCACGATCATTATCGGCCTCGAGCTCCTTTTCTTTCAGCCAAAATTCAGTTTTATTCTTCAGCCGATCTTGATCACCTTTCGGCTCACAGTTTCTCTCTCTTCTACTTTCGGCTGTCTTCAATCGAGCCGAAAACACCTTATTCAGAACCCTTCCCTCGGACAAAGGACAATCGTCCGGGAAGTCTTCTTCCATATGCATCATTTCGTACTCTTTCTCATATGTCATGGTTGCTTTCAACCGCTGCATTCTTCGTTTGAAGGAACGATATGATCCCTTCCCCTCTAGGACACTTTCTTCTTTTGTCCTCAAAGCTGATGCTCAAATCGGCCATGGCCGAAATGTCTCTGATTTGGGGAATTTTGGACCCACTGGCCCACCTGAGTATTGGTCGGTGGTCTTCTAAATTTCTTCATCTTCGGGGATACAGCCTCTTCAGGGACTGTAATCTGTATTACATTCTTTCCATTCCCTTTATCGGCTGTTAACTTCATCTCTGAGTCCCAACCATTAGTGATTATCTTCAAAGTTGGCTTTCCCATTTCCTCTTTGGATTCTGAATTCTCTGGTCCTTCCGATAGCTTGATCCATTATTTGACTTCATAATCTCCCAATCGGTTAAAGACATCCGAGACCTTCTCTTTTCCCTTTTGTGGAGAACCTAATCGTCTCCAAACTCCTGCCATTTTCTGAACAGATGGCTAAACTCCCAGCCGATCGTGCACAGAGTTTTTGCTAAACGATGGTTGGTCCCCTAGACGATCATGAACAGACTTGTTTTGATCGGGGTGCACCATCACCATGTTAGCAACAAGAAACGGATTTTTATCTATTGCCATTAATCTGTCTGGGAATTTCAATTTCCCATCATCAATATGCTTCTGAATCATCTTTCTAAAATGTCCACAAACTGATGTTGAATAAGTCGTCGATCCGTGAAATCTGCACCACCCAGCCTCCATTTGTTCTTTAGTCGGCTGTGGATAATTCCCTTTGAACTCAAACAATCCATTCTTCAGGCAATAGTCAAAAATCTCATCCATTTGAGAAAGATCAAAAGAATAAAATCGTTGAGATTCGTCTCTAACTTCTCCCTCCTTTTCCTTGCCTCTCACTGGCCGAAGAGCTGGACAAGCCATGGGCTTTTTGATTACCAACTCAGCTTGTGCAACTTCGGCTAAGGCAGGGACATCGTCCATGTTGAACTCTTCTCCAACTTCACACCTGTCCAGTGACTCTGCGAATGATGCAGCCGACTGGATAGGTTGTGATCTTCCGCTTTGGCTTCGGCTTGACTTAAAAGCCACCTGTTCCGCCAGATAAGTCTCCATCCTTATAGCTTCGGCAATCAATTCGGCCACAGTCCTCGGTCTTATAACCATCATTCTATCCTTGATGGCAAACTTCAGATTCTGCTTCAGGATCTGAATATATTCATTCTGTGGCAGCATCATCTTCATTTGAGCCTTGATGGCGTAAAATCTCTCTAAGAACTCATTAACTGTTTCTCCTGCCTTCTGCTTGGTGGAGGTCAGATCTACCACTGACACCTCAGGACTAGTGTTGTAGAATCGGTCATGGAATAACTGTTCCATTTCAACCCATGTGTTAACCAATCCTGGAGGCAAATTGATATACCATTCGAATGCTGGACCAGTAAGCGACAAACTGAACAGAATCAACTTGTGAAAGTCGTTCTGCGCTATCCTGGTGCACTGAGCCGTGAATCGGCCGATATGCTCAATAGTCGATCGGCCGACTTCTCCTGAAAACGTATTAAAGTCAGGAACCTTCATTCCTCGTGGTAATAGATATTGTTCTTCGATATAGTCAGGATAAGGTTTCTTGTATATCGGACGATTCTCCTGGCCGATGAGGTTCCCGAATTGAGTACGGATGATTTCGGCTATGAGCTCTCTATCAACCAACTGTGGCTGATTCTGCTGCAGTGGCGGATATTGCTATTGTACCATCGGCGCAGGCGATTGCAGTTGATAATGCTGCCCATGCCTTGGTTGTTGTGGAGGAGCATAAGGACGTGGTCCTTGCCCTCCAAGCGGCCGATAGGCCGGCTCTTGGTAATTATGCAGATTTTGAACCGCAGGCGGTGGATTTGGAATAACTGGAGGTGGATTCTGAGTCGCTTGTACGTTCTATGTCCCATACGGGTACATGTTCCTCGCAAGTTCGGCTCGGAACATCGTCGCCATTGCTGCCAGTATATTCCCCTCTGTCTGCCGAACAGAATTCGTAACCGCCGCTTCTACCATGAACTGCACGTGATCGCGGAACCGCGGGGTTAGATCATCATGCGGAAACTCCTGAGTGTTGAAATTGGATGGTCCTGGGAATCCTGGAGAGAATTCGCCTGGTTCTCATGTGCGCTATTCCTGAATCGCTGGCAAATCAGTCCTTGCCGCCGTATTGACTGCCGGAGTTGCATGTGGATCAATTGCCATTGTGAAAAAATGTCCTACTGGGTGTGCCACTGTTTGGCTTCCGTTTGGCCAAGGACATTTTTCTCCTCAAGGGAGCTATCGGAAAGGATCAAACCGATTACGGGTCCGAATTTACGATAATGCGCCCAAACTTGACTGAATTTCACTACAATTGTAATGGCAAAGTTGGATACAAAAGGAAAATCTACCAGTTTTTAAGAAACAACAGCTGATTAACCCAAAAAAAGGTACCAAACTACCAGTTGTTAAGAAACAACAGCGAACTTAGAAATGTAGCCGCTAATAACTAGGCTATAATCTAGGAAAGCTGGTAAATGAAAGCTGTAAAGAAAACATTAAAAGATACAAGGAATTAAATTCCATAAAGGAATTTTGGGGTAGATTGGTCTCTCTTGACTTTGAGCATGGCATCCCCTATTTATAGCCGGAGCTGCTTGATAACCGCTCCCCGGCTGATCCCATGAGCCGATCCTACATTTCTTTTTTTTCGGCTATTTCTTTGCCGAATGTATCGGCCTTGAATTTTTGACTTTCTGTACCTCTGCGTATTTTTCCCTCTTTTGGCCCATTCATCTACTGTTGGGCTTTTTCCAGCCCTCTCTCTCTCTCTCTCTCTCTCTCTCTCTCTCTCTCTCTCTCTCTCTCTCTCTCTCTCTCTCTCTCTCTCTCTCTCTCTCTCTCTCTCTCTCTCTCTCTCTCTCTCTCTCCCGGCCGATTCTCTTGATGGCCACAACAATTATATAGATATAGATATATAGATAACAATTATTGATCGTATTTTTTTAATGAAATAATTTTGCGTGGGAAACTAAGCTACACAAATTAGAAGAGGATGAACGAGAGGGAAAGTGCCAGATGAGAATCGAGCACCCAACTATAAGATTGGAAGTTATGGGATACAACCACTAGATTAAGTCTCAGTCCAATTTTGCTTGGTCTCTTGACTTGTTGTGGTTCGTTTTGATTTTTCTTTATTAAATACTTCCTCCGTATGTAAATAATTCTAACGTTTACATAGTAAACACTATTCATTGAATTACTTTGTTTCGTCATTTTAACAGAGTAATATAAGATAAAATATAGTCAAATGAGATCATGTTAGATTCGTCTAATCATATACTTTAAGAATATTAAATTTTTATAATTTTTATTACATAAAATTTAAGATATTACTCTTTAAAAATGTGTATTGGATTGCCTGAAAATAATGAAGGTTAAAAATTTTTGAATACAGATGGAGTACTAAATATTGACCGGTCAATGTATATTATCAGATATTCAAATGGTGCAAAATTGAAGCCTGAAGGGTTGGCTAAGCCCTGTCTCGGCTTGCCATCTCAAATTCTTAATTCATAACTAAATGCTGATTTGGTTGTCGTTATGGTCTGCTTACGTTGTCTTTTTTTAAAGAACGAATTCGAATTTAATATGATTGTTAGGTGGTGCGGTGCATTAATGGTATAGTTGGGGGTTGGGGGTTGGGGGTTGAATGCATTTACGCAGCCTTTTCCTCAAAGTCACCCCTGCAAACTTTTCCCCTATAAATACATAGCTTCTCGCAGTGGAAGAGACACACCAAAATGAAGAAAGCAGCAGCAAAGCAGCTTTGAGAGAAAAGCTTTCTCTGCTTCTTCAATTTAGTGGGCCGATTTGGCCTAGAGAATCTTATGTGTTTTTGTAGGCTTTTCTGAGGAGTCTACATTTGTTGAGTGGGTTTTGTGGGTCCAGAAATTATTGTCCAAACCTTTTTGTAGTATTTCCCCTCATAGTAAAAATTTGATCCTCTTTTTGCCTGTGGATGTAGGTCGATTTGACCAAACTACGCAAATTTTCTGTGTCTGTTTATTTTGCTACATTTGGCTAATTTGGGTACACTTCCAAAACAAACTGGTATCAGAGCCCTGATTGCGTAGTATGCTCTGTGGTCGCAGTTAATCTGATCTTCCACATCAGAAACGCATCTCGGTTAAGCTACCCTTTTGTGAGCCTTGTTTGTGCCTCTTGTTAGCAAAATGTCGGCCATAAATATTAAGGTTGACAAGTTCACGGGGAGGAATAGTTTTAGCCTTTGGCAAATCAAGATGCGAGCTTTGTTAAAACAACAAGGTTTGTGGGCTCCATTGAAGGAAAAGGTAAATCCAGATAATGCTGAGATGGTGAGCCTAGAGGAGAAGGCTCATTCAACCATCTTACTGTGCTTGGCAGATGATGTCATTACCGAAGTTGCAACGGAGACAAAGGCATCTGGTTTATGGTTAAAACTCGAAAGTCTTTACATGACTAAGTCTTTAACCAACAAGTTGCTATTAAAGCAACGTTTGTTCAGCCTACGGATGCAGGAAGGTACATCTCTTTGAGACCATCTAGATAGATTGAATACTATCTTGTTGGATTTACGTAATATTGATGGGGTGATTGAAGATGAAGATGCTGCATTAATATTATTAGTATCTTTACCACTATCATTTGAAAATTTTGTACAATCATTTATAGTTGGTAAAGATACTGTTAATTTGGAAGATGTACGGGCTGCTCTGCATAGTAGGGAATTGCGCCATAAGGCATCTTCGAGTAATGTAGATGATCAGGCTGCTGGGCTTGTTGTTAGCAGTGGCAAGGGGCATGGAAAATTTGTAAAACACAAGAAGAAAAAGTCTTTTGTTAAAGGTCCCAAGCCAGGTGATGTCTGTAATTATTGCAAAGAGAAAGGACATTGGAAGACCCAGTGTCCCAAGATGATGAAGAAGCAACAACATGGAACGCAACAGGAGTCTGTCTCTGTTGCAGTCAACGACGATACAGATCCAGAGGATCATTTGGCTTTGGCCACAAGCGTGCAGGCATCGCATGATAATGTATGGGTTCTCGACACTGGTGCATCATACCACATGTGTCCTAACAAAGAGTGGTTTTCGAGCTACAAACCAGTCGATAGAGGAAATGTTCATATGGCAAATGATTATGTCTGTAAGACAGTTGGGATTGGTTTTATCAAGCTTAGAACACATGCTGGTGAAATTGCAACTCTGCACAATGTCAGACATGTTCCAAAGTTGAAGAAGAATCTTATATCCTTAAGAGTCCTTGACAATAAGGGTTTCAGATATGAAGGGGAGCATGGAGAACTCTACATCATGAAGGGATCGTCCGTGGTTTTGAAGGGAGTCTTGCATGGATCTCTGTATGTTGTGCAGGGATCCACTATAATAAATTCTGTAGCTGCTGTTGCTGATTTTTCTGATATGTCCAGGCTATGGCATACCAGACGCTTCTGGAGAGGGCACGCTGCATGCTCTCAAATTCTGGATTACCAAGGAGCTTTTGGGCAGAGACAGTTAACACTATTTGCTTTCTGATCAATTGGGGACCTCATACAGGAATTAATTGTCGGATTCCTTATGAGGTTTGGTCGGGTAATTCCTATAATTACTCGAATTTGAAGTCTTTTGGATGTGCGGCTTATTATCGTGTAAACGAGGGAAAATTGGAGCCCAGAGCAAAGAAGGGCATTTTCGTAAGGTATGGAGACGGAGTCAAAGGATTCAGAATTTGGTCACCTTCTGAGAAAAGAGTTATCTTGAGCAGAAGTGTGGTGTTTGACGAGAATTATATCCTCAATTTGCCTACGAAGGTGGTGAATGTCTCAGAAAATTCGGGTGCTGACAGTAGGGTGGAGCTTCAACTTTCACCTGATGATTCAGATGAACAACGAGAGGTTGAGCAAGAGCAGGAAATGCACTTGGATTCAAATCAATCAACCGACGTTGAGCCACCTGAAACCAACCTACCATCGAGTTCAGCTGATGTGCAGAAGCAAGGAATTGCTTATGATCGTCCTAGAAGGGTGGGAGTCCAACCTCCTAGCAGATATCAAGATTTTATCTGCTATGCTCTACAAACAGCTAAAGAATTGAATTATTCTGAGCTCTCCACTTACAAAGAAGCCGTATCATGTGGCAAGTCTGTACAGTGGCTTGCTGCAATGGGAGATGAAATGGAGTCGTTACATAAGAACGACACTTGGGAGCTAGTCAAACAACCACCTGAAAGGAAGATTGTTACTTGCAAATGGATCTTCAAAAGGAATGAATGTGTCTCACCAGCTGAGGGCGTACGATATGAAGCCCGACTAGTTGCTAGAGGATTTACTCAGAGGGAAGGAGTTGATTACAACGAGATTTTCTCACCTGTGGTCAGACATACTTCCATTCGTGTCATGTTGGCTATGGTAGCGCATCAGGATCTGGAGCTCGAACAACTAGATGTGAAAACAGCCTTTCTTCATGGGGAATTGGAGGAGGAGATTTATATGTCTCAGCCTGAAGGTTTTCTTGTACCAGGAAAAGAAAACCATGTTTGCAAATTGAAGAGACCATTATATGGTCTAAAGCAATCTCCGAGGCAGTGGTATAAACGATTTGATAGCTATATGGTTGAGCTTGGCTACAACAGAAGTCCATATGATTGTTGTGTTTATCACAACAAGTTAGAAGATGGTTCGAACATCTACTTGCTTCTGTTTGTAGATTATATGCTCATTGCTGCACGGAACAAGGCCGATATTCAGAAATTGAAGGGTCTACTGAGTGCAGAGTTCGACATGAAGGATTTGGGTGCAGCGCAGAAATTTCTGGGGATGGAGATCTATCGAGATAGAGATCAGAAGAAGCTTTTCTTGTCACAGAAAAGCTACATCCAGAAGATTCTGTCAAAGTTTGGAATGTCTTCCACGAAACCTTTGAATACTCCATGTGCTACTAATACACAACTCTCAACTACCTTTGCACCTAAATCTGAAGCTGAGAAGGAGTATGGCAAAGGTTTCATATTCTAGTGCAGTGGGCAGTTTGATGTATGCCATGGTGTGCACTAGACCTGATTTGGCACAGGCAGTCAGCGTGGTTAGCCGATTCATGGCGAACCCAGGAAAAGAGCATTGGCTTGCTGTGAAGCGAATCTTTCGCTATTTAAGAGGTACATCTGATGTTGGTCTCATTTATGGAGGCGATTTGCAGTGTTCAGTGGTTGGGTATTCTGATTCTGATTATGCTGGAGATGTGGATAATAGGAGATCAATGACTAGTTATGTTTTCACTCTTGGAGGCTCTGTCGTTAGTTGGAAAGCAACTTTGCAGGCTACAGTAAGACTGTCTACAACGGAGGCAGAATACATGGCGTTAACAGAGGTTGCCAAAGAGGAAATTGGTTAAAAGGACTTGTTGGAGATCTTGGTCTACATCAAGATCAAGCAGTTGTGTTTTGTGATAATCTCAGTGCAATATGTCTGGCTAAGGATCATGTTCATCATGAGAGAACCAAACACATTGACGTGAGATATCATTTTCTGATATCAGAATCGAGGATCAAAGTGCAGAAGATTGCTACGGCAGATAATCCTGCAGATATGTTCACTAAACCTGTACCTCATAGCAAGTTTTGACATTGCTTGGACTTGCTAAATGTTTTGAGTTGTTGATTGCCTCTTCAAGGCATTTTGTTTTCCCATGATGGAAAATTTGGAGGCAAAAGAAGAGTTGGAGTACCATTTGGCACACTTGTGTGCATAGTTTGGGTACATTTTTTTCGAGAAAGTTTGAGATCAAGGTGGAGCCTGGCCATCATACACTATGCTAGGTCGCACCAAGATGGAGATTGTTAGGTGGTGCGGTGCATTAATGGTGTAGTTGGGGGTTGGGGGTTGAATGCATTTACGCAGCCTTTTCCTCAAAGCCACCCCTGCAAACTTTTTCCCTATAAATACATAGCTTCTGGCAGTGGAAGAGACACACCAAAACGAAGCAAGCAGCAGCAAAGCAACTTTGAGAGAAAAGCTTTCTCTGCTTCTTCAATTTAGTGGGCCGATTTGGCCTAGAGAGTCTTAGGTGTTTTGGTAGGCTTTTCTGAGGAGTCTACATTTGTTGAGTGGGTTTTATGGGTCCGGAAATTATTGTCCAAACCTTTTTGTAATATTTCCCCTCATAGTAAAAATTTGATTCTCCTTTTGTCTGTGGATGTAGGTCGATTTGACCGAACCACGTAAATTCTCTGTGTCTGTTTATTTTACTACATTTGGCTAATTTGGGTACACTTCCGCAACAATGATAATCTTTAATACAATTTCTTTATGATAAATTGACAGTTTAAGAAAAATATTCAAAATTTATTATACACATGAATTTTGTTTTGTTGGTTTGATAAAATAAAAAAGAATAAAAACACATGAAAGAAGAATTTGTCAATATTGTGGATGTGCCTAGTCTGAATTGTAAGTTAGATATATTCACACCGATGATGTAATTAAGATACTTTGTAATGATTAATGAAGATATATACTCTATTTGTATCAAAATTGTAGTAGTATATGTTTGCATGTAATAGACGAGTCTTACTTATAGAATTTGATGAGTATTTTTATGAGTATATTTTTTAAAGTTATATCAGATGAACTTGAGTTGATTGTTTAAACTAAATTAATAAGTCATTATTTTAACCCATTATCGATTTCACTCAGGCTAAGGGACAGGGTCACTCTTGACCCTGATTCATAATTAATTATTTTTTGAGTTCATTAAAGAAATTTTTAAACATATTTAATCATTAAGATTTACCTAATTAACTATTTATATATTAATTAATTAGAATTATTAAAAAAATAAAAACAAAAACAAGCTAACAATAGTATATGGGTTGAATTCCTTTGTTCACCTTCTAAACCTTCTAGAATTTATTAGACATATAATATCTTCTTGAGCTTGCTTCTTGACTTGAGTGATCTAATAATTAAGCATGCAATATGTTAAATTGATGGATTTTTTTTAAAAAAAAATAAATAATAATATACATAGTTGGCTTAACTTGTTGAGCAAGAACAGCTTGGTGTCTTGAGTCTCTTGACTTGTTTACCACTCTATGATTAATGCCAAGTGTTAGTATTTTATTAATGGGAAGCAATAATATGATGATAATCATCATGATTTTCTATATTGAAAAAACATACTAATATCTCTATTTGACCAAAAACTTGTTACTACAAGAAAAAAGTTACTAGTAATAGAAATGACTACAGCTCCTGTCAATGGACGCCACTGGACAACGCATATGTAAGGGAGCTCCTGGGACCCCAACACCCGAGTAACATGGTCCATTGATCACAGAATGAACGTTCCAGATTCAATCCGCAGGACCAACCCCAAAACCCTCTGGCCATTCATCGAAGAAGTTGGAGTACGTGAAATTAATTAGACCCACAACATGCTATACGATCCTCACTCGTCAGCCATGATCAATCCACCTCTAAATTCAACCTAAATTAATAAACCAAGAAAGTCAATTTGATCGTCCGCCACCAAATATAAATATGTATGTCCCTCTAATCATGAAAGGAAAAGTCAATTTCTGTACAATCATAATTTCTGTGCAGTTCCCAGCGCTCCTTCTTTGACAATTTTTATCAAGAATATATATGGGTTTTGGGCGGCGTTTGATTTTTTTGATCCTGATTGGGGTTTTGGGTTTCTCTTAATTTTCTCCATTTCTATTTTAGAAGCTTCTCTGGTTTGGACAGGGACTGGTCTATTTTTCCTCCTTTCTCCTGAATTCTTTGGCACTCGTCTGAGTTTTTCAAATTCCTTGAATTTCTCTTCCTGGGCTTTGTTGCTCTGTTTTGTTCAAGAAAGAAAACAAACCCAACATAAAAAAAAAAAAAAAAAAAAAGTATGCCTGATGGTTTGCAGGATGGGGTCAAAACCCTCTATGTGGTTTTTGCATTTTGCGCTGCCCTTTGCTTTGGTGCCCTCAAAAGTTGGTTCCTTTAATCCCTTTTCAATTTCTTGCTTATTGATTTTCTTTTGTTTTGTTTCTCTTGGGGCTATTATTTATTTGTTTGTCTTCTTGTTTGAATTGAAATTCTTTCCAGGTCTGATAGTTGGTCCAATTGCTGGTTTGGTGCTGATTTTGGGGAATTCAGGTGTGATTTTGGGGCTTTTCCCTGCACATGTTGCCTGGACTGTTTACACCCTTATCAAGTAATTACTTCCTTCACAAATTCCTCAATTAGATTCACAAAATATCTATCTTAGGATTGGTTTTCTAACACCATGATGATATTCTTGTTAAAATATAGAACAAACAAGTTTGATGCACCCCTTAAAGTAGCTATCTTGTTGGGATTGCCTGCGCTGTTCGGAATCTGGTTGGGTCTTAGCATAGCTGGGAGTGTTCTTGTTGGCGTTGGATATGGATTCTTCACTCCTTGGATATCTTCCTTCGAAGCATTTCGACAGGAGGATGAATCCATGCAATTCTACCATAGCATTGTGGTAATAAAACATGGCTATGCACATTTCATTAATAAGTGTTCTCCCTTCAGCTGAGATTGTGAATGTCAATTTTTGTCTTTTTTGATGTTTAGGATGGGACGTGGGGGACTATCAAGGGTAGCTGCACCGTAGTTCGCGATTTTGCTGATTTGTGTTACCATTCTTACCCTAGCTATTTGAAGGAGCTGCGCCACAACCCTGCCTCCAATGAGGTTCAAACGATTAGGTAATGAGGTTTTTCGGTTAATTATTTTGCCCGTCACATTGGTTTTTCAATTCGTTTGCCTTGGATCATTGTTATATCTACGTTGTTGAGTTCATTTCATTAGAGTAGACGCGAAGTTTAAGTTGATGGGAGAAACATTAGCTCTATATTTCTTCTGTTTTATCAACTTTTTAGTGTTTTGAATAGCATATGCACAATTGTAACACCGTAGTAGTTCCAATGAGTTGCTGCATATGTGGTGATTACTTCTTTTTCAACGACTTATCACATTAATTCAACAATTTCGTTCTGTTTTATCAACATTTTAGTGTTTCGAGTACCATATATGCAATTGTAACACTCGTTGATTTCCAGGTTCGTTCACGTGCCCGCATGCATCATCGTTGGCCTAATGGGGCTGATTGTTGAAATCCCACTTTTCACTGCAATCGCCATCGTGAAGGGACCGTATATGCTCTTCAGGGGTTGGCATAGGCTCCTGCAGGATCTGATCAGCCGGGAAGGTCCGTTTCTTGAAACTGCTTGCATTCCTGTTGCTGGTTTGGCGATCCTTATGTGGCCACTCGTTGTCATCGGGAGCATTGTAATGGCTATATTCACGAGCTTTTTCATCGGGCTGTATGCATCCGTTGTAGTCTGCCAGGTCAGTATCTTATCTGGTTATCTCTTTTCCAATCATCGCTTCAATCAGATTTTACCAAGTCTTTGTGTCGATGCAGGAAAGATCCTTCCGACGAGGAGTTGCTTATGTGATTGCCATGGTGGCTGAATTCGACGAGTACACAAATGATCTGCTGTATCTTCGTGAGGGCTCAATTCTCCCAAAGTAAGTTCTGCTGTTGGCTTCTTTCGTTGTCTATGCTGCTGTTGTAATAATATCTTAACGATGCCATTTTTTCGTTACCAGGCCACGGTATAGGAAGCGAAAACCATCCTCGTCCGATCCTTCTGTTAAGCTAAACCAATCTTTACATGATAGATTGAGCTCTGTTTTCCCAGGAGCTCCTGGAAGTCTCGTGCCAACGCTAACAGCATCGCGATCTGTTAGGGAGGTTATAAAAGAGGTGACAATGGTGCAGGTATGCTTTCTTGATTCAACGATTTAAATGCGGAATTAAACAGTAAGATGATGTTTTCAACAATTGATTACATAAATTCAACATTGTTAATGGAATGAGCGAAAATGCACCAGGTATGGGAGAGCATGATGAAATCCTCAGAAGTGAGGGGGAAAGAATTGTTGGACGCGGGGGTGCTACTGCAGGCCGACCTCTGTGATTGGCTGAGGGCGAAACATCCGAACGATGCTGCCATTATCGACATAGGGTTGATGTGCTTTGCCTCTCTGCACGGGCTTCTTGACTCGATCAAAGCTGGATCCAACGGTCTGATCCTTCTGGATGGCACCGAGGTTAATCATATGAACAGACCCCGGGACAGATTGCTGGACTGGTTTTTCCAACCCGTTATAGTCTTGAAAGAGCAGATCAGAGTCCTCCAGCTGCAAGAAGGCGAAATACGATACTTGGAGAAAGTGCTGCTCTTCGGACACAATCAAGAACGCGCTAAAGCATGGGAGAACGGGAGCTTCCTCCCTCAGGAAACTCTCAGAGCTGCTCAAATTGAAGGCATCGCCCGTAGGTGAGTTCATATTTTCGTCATGACGGTAATTTTTATCGATCTGTGAATCGTGCAAAACAGTGGCCATCCAATGTAAATGCTTTCATGGAAAATTTTTAAGTGAACTTTTGTGTTGCAGAATGTTGGGAATTACAAGAAGCTTGTCCAAGTTCCCGACATATAGAAGGAAATATCGACAAGTTGTGAAGGACCTCATTGCTTATTCTTCTGCGGGGAAAGATTGTTCTGTTGCTCACAAGGATGGATCCACGCGATCGATGAACAGCTATTCTGTGGTGAAGCAAAGCTCAACTAGATCGGGTTCCACCAGATCCGTCGCCTCTGTTGAGATTGTTTGATCAGTTGAAGATGGAGTTTTTCTTTTTTATTCTTTTATACTATTGTTTTTCTTCTTGGTTTATATGTTTGGCTAGGCCGAAGAAATTGATCTGAGTTTTGAGATGCACATAGTTGTTATTTTTTGGGGGAGTGGGAGTGTTTTAGTTTGTTAGTGTGGTGGTACAAAAGTAGGATATGAATGTATGTTGTTTGTGGTGTAAAATGTGTTGTAAAATAGCGTTCGAGAATTATCGCCATGGGAGACGGACGATGTGGCCATCTTCAATTCAATTTCTCCCCACTGCCTACTGCAAAAGAGTGTGTATAAAATGATTTTGGAATTTGGTTGACATATGGCCGGTTAGCTTCTTTGTGCAGTTCCCTGTGCTCTAACAACTTGTTGGCAAAACATTCTCATGATTTTGGATTTGGTTAAGACATATGGTTAGCTTTTGCATAAAGTGTGCGGTGAAGCCATCATACACACAAAACAAGAGTCTCATAAATGACAAAACACAAATAAAATTTCAGTGAAGAATGAAGAGAAAAAGGAAAGAATTGCAATTTTGATCAATTAAATTCTTGAACCTATGCATCCCCATTTGAAAGAATAATTTCCTATCGAGTGTGTCTGTCTGTCTACTAGTGATTTTTATTTTTTATGTAGTGTAGCTCTTTGTAGTAATACTAGTATAAAACA
Source organism: Hygrophila difformis (assembly GCA_030278955.1). Classification (NCBI taxonomy): domain Eukaryota; kingdom Viridiplantae; phylum Streptophyta; class Magnoliopsida; order Lamiales; family Acanthaceae; genus Hygrophila; species Hygrophila difformis. The sequence goes on from JAOANR010000011.1 coordinate 42,899,983, forward strand.
AAGAGTGTGTTTTGCAGCAAAATCAATTACTATGATTCTCTGCCGCCTCAAGCATACAAGAATAGTCTTCCCAAGTTGTGCTGTTTTGAGCTATCAAGGCCCTAAATTCCACATCTTCCAAAATGATATAATTATTTTGTTTTTAGATGCCGCCTATAATTTCGCATTTTCTATCGTCTCTCTGTAAAGGAAAACTCCAATTATGGTCCCCTCCCAAGTCAAAAACAATTGTAACACACTAGAGAATCAAAGAAAATTCTTATCATGCATGGGGCTGGCCTCCCGCCTACATATATTCTATAAATTCTACTCATCAAGGTAATAACAATTCTATCTAGCCCTACAAATTTTCCCATTAAATTCCAACAACCAATTCATTATCCCAATCTATATATTATTAATACCATTATTGGTCAACCAAGTCAACATTTAATGTGGTGTCTCCATTCTAAATTTCCAATTTTCTTAGATTTTTGCATTTTCTATTAATTAAATTTAGATTTTTGTATTTGTTATTTATTTACTATTTATTTATGTCAAAATATTTATTGATTTGGATATGAAAATCCTCATTTTCATTTTTAAAAAGATATGAAATTTTCAATTTATATGGAATTCCCATAATTACCAATTTTAAAAGATTTGAAATTTGAAATTTTTTATATTTGCATTTATTTATATTAGATTTTGGTTTTTTTATTTATTTATAATAAATTTTTGCACTTTTTATTCCAACAATTTTTATTTTTACACAATTTTCAGTTTTTAAAAGATATATAATTTTTAACTTATATGAAATTCCTACAATTTTTAGCTTTTAATAGATTTCAAAATTTAATTTTACGTTTATTTATCTATTTATTTAAGATTTTAGCATTGTATTATTATTTTAGATTTTTTCATTATTTATTTATATATTTATTTTAGATTTTGCATTGTTCACATAATTTTCAGTTTTAAAAAGATATAAAATTTTTAATTTATATGGAATCAAGATATAGTTTGACACATTGTTATTAACTGGTTATTTTTTATTCGAAATGTCAAAAAAAAAAGCAAGACATAAATCATGGGATGGAATTAATATTATTTATTTTAGTTACATAAAAAATAATAAAATGAAAAACTTAAATAGGCTACCAGAGGAATGTGATTTCAATTTTTTGACCATAATGAGGTGATTTGAACAACATGCGGTCCGCTTTGGTCGTATTTGTGGGTTCGACAGCCTTGTAGTGGCTCGAAATTGTAAATGAAAAATAATAGCTAAAATCTAAAAATTGATCATTATGATAGCCTAAAAAATTATTATCTCTAAAAATAATTCAAAACGATTATAATTTTTAAGAGAAATGTGAAAATTCATATTCTTCGGATAATTAGTTTAAAGTAAATTAATTATTTTCATAAAGCATATTATAAATAAAAGAATCGATGTATAAAGAGTTATTGTGAGTGCCAATAGATCCATCTGTAAATAAAGAAAAATTTTATTTTTTAATATATTTTTTAAGAAATAATTCATTAGTTTATATCTTAACAGATTTATAATTTACGGAATAACAAATATAAATATAGCTTTATTAGGAATTGAAAGGCTAACTGCTGCAAATTATATTAGTTTCAAAATTTTCTCTGGAATGCCGATATTGAATAAAGTTTTAACGTCTGAAACAGAAAATCTATTGACACTACAAGAATTTTCTGTTTTAGCGACCGAAAAAATTTGGTAAAATTCGGTAGCTAAAGGGGTCAGCGACCGAATTTGCGACCGAAATTCATTAGCGGCCATAATTTTAGCGACCGAAACTCGTTAGCTACCACAATTTTAGTGACCGAATCCGGATTTTTTCTAGTAGTGTGATACTAGAACAGATATATTATAATAAGGAAGAGATGAAGGTGGGTCATTCTAAGCTATTATCTTTCTTGACTGATGAACGTAACAATGTTTATAATAAAATAATGTATGTAGTTGATAGTGATGATGTTTGATATTTTTTCTTTACGTGGTGGAAATGATAAAATATTTATCAATAATTTATCTAGAAAACATTATGTATAGCCCTTCATGGAAGATGTGATATGGTGCTGCCTGTAACATCCAGTGGACTGCATATTCTAAATTTAGTATTCAACTAGATTGTGACGAGAATTCTACCTGCAAAAAATTTACTTCATGAAATTATTTAATCTCTCTTCTGAATAAAACAAAACTCATTATTTGGGATGAAAATTCTTAATTGGTAGAATGATTGTGAGCCAGTCTAAATTAACCAAACTCTCCATTTGATTTCAGAGGAAAAAATTCTCATCTCACAGTTGTTTTACTATGACTATTTTTTTTATAAAAAAAAACTCATTTGCACAATGAATATTTCATACACGCGATGGTAATTGGTAAAGCTGGTATTGATCTTGGAGATGTACAATTAGATGTGACATTTCCAGATGATAATTTTATAAAATATACGGAAGATCATATAGCGGTATTTGTTCAGAGTACTTATGCAAATATGAACTGCATCATTTCAAATCCAGATATTTTTAAAGATTATGTTATACTAACCCATACCAATAATTTTTCATACGATCAATGATTATATCATGGAACATATATCTACAAATGAAAATGTATATATATCAGTTCTAACAATATTTATCAAGATGATGAAAGCATAAGTAAAGCCAATGAATTATTTTCACTGGTTCTGGATTACTGAAAAATATAGTTGAATGAGTGTTGCATAGTCATGCATATTAGTAATATAGATCCATCAAATAAATTATGCAATGTAAGTAGGTTGATCGTAACTAAGATGCAGAGCCATATAATTGAGGTTAAATTAATTTTTGAGAAACCATGAAAATAGAAAATTCTTGATTGGTAGAATAAATATGAGTCTATCTGATTTAATAAAATTCTCCATTCGATTTCAAATGAGAAAATTCTCACTCGCAGTTTGTTTTGCTATGATTATAAACAAAAGTCAATGTCAATCTTTAAAGAATGTTGGATTTTATCTTCCAAAACCAATTTTTAGCCATTAACAGTTATGTTGAAACATTTCGTGTCACTAGCAAGATATGACTTAAAGTATTAATATACAATTAAGAATGATTAACTCAACATAACACAAGAAATATTTACAATGAAATTTATATATGACAAAAAAATTACAAAGTTGATACTTGATGTAGGTGATGGTAAAACTGTTATTGAATTTGGAGATGTACAATCAGTTGTGACATTTCCGGGTGATATTCTTATAAACTCTACGGGTGATCATATAACGACAATTTTTTATAGTACATATACAAATATAAACTGCACCACTTATAATACAGAAATTTTTAAGGATAGAGCCCTTACCAATAAGATTTTCAACAATGAAATTTTCAGCAAATTGCAGGGGAATTTTTCATATTATGTTTAATACTTATATTTAAATTTTATTTTATTTTAATTTAAATTTCAAATTAAATAAAAATATTATTTTAATAATTATTTTTATTGATATGTTAGGTTTGTACCGGACAAGCCACAGATGCTAAAGAAGATGGTATAATATGATTTCTTTGTTAGTTTTAAAAATAATTGAATTATATTATCATATACTCCTCTTTCGAATCTATATAAAATCATTACATATTTTTTATTATTTAAAATACAATTTATTATTTATTTATATAATATAAATATAAATATTATATCAAATAAATAAATATGTCCGTCGAGTCTCGACGGGTTACTTGCTAGTTCCTTTCCAATAACAACTAACAAGCTCAACCTCTCAACATCCTCTTCATTTTACAGAATAGTATAGAATGCACGTGATTCATCTTAATGGAGTAATTTAATGCTTAACACTGTAATTTAAGGCCACAAGCCTAGGGGTGGAAATAGGCTAGGCCTAGGCTTGTACGGCCTGGGCCTACGTCGATTTTCATAGGCTCGAGCCTGACCTATTACCTTTGATGGGCCTATGTTATAGGCTTAAGCCTAACCTATTTATTTAAATAGGCTATTTATTTAAATAAGCCAGCTTTTAAGCCTTTTAAAAGTCTGATTAAGCCTATTACAGAAATAAATTTAAATTTTTTTTATATATATCTGGATGTAATCATAAGGTTGGAATTGGGGTGATATCGAGTCGAGTCGAGCTCGAGTATCATGGTACTTGAGCTTGACAACATATATTCGAGTTCGAGCTCGAGCTCGAGTATCATCAAGTCGAGTTCGAGCTCGAGTATCATCGAGTTTGAGTAGTTGGCGTGTTCTTTTTTTGCTAAGCTCGAGCTTGAATTTGTAGCTTAAGTATGAATTTATTTTATTTTTCTTAACATTTGATTTAGAATTTTTAACCATAGCCTAAAAGACACAATTTAATTTGATACTTGAATATTGTGTTGATTATCGTACAACTAAAGATAGAACTAAAATTCTTTAAAAATATATTTTAATTTTTTAGAATGATTATTTTTCCTTGTTTAGATATTTTAAAGATTGCTACGGACCACCCAGCACGAGACGAGACGAGACTGAAAATTCACAGAATGACTATTTTTCATTGTTTAGATATTTTAGAGGAAGTAAATTCTAAAAGTTCGATATTTAAAAACTACAAGACGAGACGAATCTAACAAGATCTCACTTGGCTATATTTTAACTTATATAACCATGATAAAATTTTAAGTCAAAGTATATGAGTGAACATTAGTAAAATGTCAAATGTAGCTAACAAAAAAAAAGGAGGAGGTATATTTTTTCTAATAAAAAAATAGAGTGGACTGTGAGGGAAAGTATGAAACGAATTAATTAAAATGTGTGTTAATGGTGTTATCAAGTCGAGTCGAGCTCAAATACTCGAGTCGAGTTCGAGTCGAGCTTGACTTGATGCGAGCTCGAGTTCGAGCTGGAGTCGAGTAGCGATAGTCAAGTACGAGTCGAGTTTTTTTCGAGCCGAGTCCCGAGTCGAGTACGAGTAGCACTACTCGTTAATCATCCCTAGGTTGGAAGACATAATTTATTCACTTTGATAAATTTTTTCATCCAAAATTATTTATATATGGGGTTGAACTATTTATATACGAGAAAAACTTATAAATATTTTAAAAATCTATGTAAGATCAAATTAATAATCATTTTTAGATAATAGAAGTATTATATTAATAATATGACATATTCCTATGTAATAAACATAAATAGACTAATAAAATGATAGCCGGCCTGATAGGCCTAAAAGGCTTTAAATTAAGCCAGGTCCAGGCCTATTTAGCTTAATAGACTTTTAAATTAACCTAAGTGTAGCCTGTTTATAAAAAATATTTGGTCTGACTTGGCCTTCAGTAGGCTAGGCCATAGGCCCCTGTCGGGTAGCCTGGCCTATTCCTACCGCTACAAGCAGCTAATAAGGATGGTATAAAGAAAAACGCCCAAGAAAAATACCTGAGTAGAGGTGTCAAAACAGGCCTGCGGGGCGAAACGGGCCGGCCCGTGCGGGCCCCCACGTTTTTGCGGGCTTGAACGGGGCGGGCTCTAAATACCTAGGCCCGACCCGCCCCACACGTGGGCCGCGGGTTATGCGGGCCAACCCGCGGGCCTTTTAGTAATTTTTAAAAAATTAAATTTTTAATATAAAAAAATAAAAAAGGGATATATTTTTTGTTGTATAAATTAAGAATGGGAAATAAGTATATATAATTGATATTTAAAATTATAAATAGTTAAAATGTGTATTTTTGGCATAATTATTTACTGTAATAATGGGTTGTTGAATAATTTTTAAAAAAATTAAAGATTGATTAAAATTTGTAATACTAAAGATGTGTATTATATTCTAAAAATATAGTAATGTTGAAGATAAAAAATTTAAAAGTAATGATTGAGTTGATAAAAATATTGGGTCTTACGATTGGAGTATTTAGGAAGTTAAGTTGTTTTGGCATATAATTCAATAATTTTATATTTTAAAAATAAGATAACTGACAAAATTATGAAATTTACTTGCATTCACAAATTTTAATAAATAAATAAAATAACCTAGCTAAAAAATTTAATAAATAAAATAATAAAGAATTTTAAACTTAAAAAACCTAACAGTAATAATATAGATAAGAAGATAAATATTAAAAAATATGACTATTTGTATTAAAATTTACTATAATTTTATAAGTAATCGAAACAATTATTTAAATATATTTGGTGACTTTATGGTAGACTTTGAACTAATCAAACAATATTCACTAACATTAAATAAATAGAACAAGGAATAAAAAAGGGGAAAAAAATGGCTAAGCCCGCGGGCCCAACCCGCAAAAGCCCGTCTCACCGCGGTTCGAGCCCGCAAAAACCCGCATTTAAACTGGCCTTAAAAATTCAAGCCCGCCCCGCATTTTTTACCTTGCGGGGCGGGCCGACCCAACGGCCCGGCCCAAATTGACAGCTCTACCTTACCTTTGAGTAAGTAACTAGAAATCAAGCACGTGGGGTCAACGGCCCGGCCCAAATTGACAGCTCTACCTTACCTTTGAGTAAGTAACTAGAAATCAAGCACGTGGGGTCAGTCTCACCTTTCCCAATCTACAGAAATTGTGCAATGTCCGTAGCTTGCACGGCAAGAGCTGCTCTTCTGAACTCATATTGTACTATTCAATCACCCAACTCACCCAACTCCCTCTTTTGGACTCTTTACTGGGATTTTTTTTTAAATAAAAACATAAAAATAATACATATTTCAATAAGTAATAATAGTACAGTAGTAATATTAATAATCATAAATAAATTTTCGCAACTCAAAAATAATAATAATATATCAATATTATTTTTATTATTTAGTAAGTAATATATAGTAATATAAAAATGGAAGTCCAAACTGAAGCTCATAATGTATTATCAGATTCAAATTTCAACTTAACTATATTATGAACTTGAAGTGCTCGATCGATTCTGAACATAAAAATAAATAAAATAGCTCAACACTTAACTCTCCTGGCCTCATCATTTTCATCTCTAAGTTACAAGGAGTCAAGGACGAAGCATAATTGGCTGCATGAAGTGTAAACCACAAAATGGGGAGGGTAAAAAGCAATTCCAAAGAAAGAAATTTATGGACGATAAAATTGCAGATGTGATGATGGGTTTTGCTTTCTCGGACAAAGGGACAAATTATTGAACAAACTACTACTTAAGAAGTTTAATTCTGCAGTTGTTTAATTTGTAGTACTATATTTCTACATAACCCTATAATTATTCGTCCACAGTGCAACCTTATCTATTTTAAATAATTAATTATATATACATCAATTAAATTTAACCGAGATAGAAATTTTGAGTACTCGGTCATATTTTCTAAAAAATATTTTCAGTTTTACTTTTTTCTATAAGCCTACATTTTTTTTCCCTGTAATATATTTTAAATTTTATTTATCTCCTTGCATAAATATAACAATAAATAAATTAAATCTTATGGTAACTCAATCATTGCTTTTAAAATTTAAATTTAGTGTTTCTGCACTTATTAACCTTAATCACATTAGCTTAATCCGCAATCACATGCATTATTCACTTCAATCATTACATAATAAGTATTTTATATTATAAAGTATAGTTAAAGACTCTCACTCATCAAATACTTATTTAAATTCTTCAACAACTACTTGTTCTTCTACTCCGTACTAGTACTACTTTTTTTTCACCACACTAGTATATAGTAGAAAATGATTTTATATGCTAGGCTTGAATTCTGAAATTGAAGACATAAAATAATAAGTACGGGATTTGAATATATATGGTGGTACCCAGTTTAGTTTATTCACTTGGGTGACGAATTTCAGGAACTGGAATCCACTTGTACCGACCCTTGATTGGTTCATCCTTTACGATGTCATAGTTGTATCTGTACGGAAACATATTTGCTGAAATTTTTATGAACTTCAAGAATGCTAAATAATCGAGTGATATGAGCTTGAGAGATCACTAGAGGGGAGCAGTCAGTTACTTGAGAATGAACTGTTGCTGCAGATTGTTTTCAGCACCGGTGAAGAATTCTTCAATTTCAGCATCGTTTGGAATTTTAAATGTTGTGGACTTACATTGCTCAAACCCGCCGGACTCAGGTCGGAACTCGCTCGCCGGTGTCTTCTCTCGCCTGAAAATTGGCGGACGAGGATAATTACTGCCGACATTCATGGCATTGACTACTTTGGAGATCGTGGATTTGAGAAGAATAATCTAAGCGAAGCAGTTATTGGAGATTCAAAATTTTGATTTGATGAAAGGTTAATTAGTGTGGTAAGTGATAACATACCTATCACAGGAATCCGTCGAATTACTGGCCGGTGTAGGGGAAAACTCCGCAGTCGCTTCATTCTCCAGCTGTATTGAATGAATTTCGATATGCAAAATGGAGTGAAGAAATCAATTAAGCAAAAGCTCCAAAAACGAAATTCATTCCAATGTCTGCAACTTCCATAGGAATTGAATAATAGCATGACGTTATCGAAATGAATTAAATACTCGTATTAACTACCTCCAGATCTGCGAATTTCGAGCTCTTCTTAATCTTAACCAACTCGTTCAATCTGCTACTCGAGCAGCACGACGCCAAAGCGCAATCAGAATTAACGCTCTCGCACGTCGAACTCGCCGGAGAAGGAGAATTGCGCGGCGTCTCCACCGCTAATCGACGCGATTTCAACTGAACTGACTCAGACTCTCCTGACACAATTTTTCTCTTTCTCTCCGCCGCCATTTCCGTGATCTCGCGGTCGCGCTTGCTCATTCACTTCACCGTTGGATATTCCTTTTTCCAAAATCGTAGTAGCTGCACAAACAAACAACTCTTCAAATGAGCGAGAACTCCATAACAGATTCGAAAAGACAGGTCTCAGAGACGGAATCCTGCGATTTCATTTATCCCTTGGCGCACGTCCGAAGACGAAGTAGCAGCAGCTTTTTGCAGCGGTTTTTTTTCCCTTTTCTTTTGGGATTATTTATTTCATTTTGTTACTTGCTGACTTTCTGTTGGTAATTTGGTATACTAGTTCTTATAAAGAGAGAGGGAAGAAGAAATTGATGCATGAGAGAGGGACTGACTGATTTACAACAATAGAGCGGGTGAGTGACGACAGGCACAATGTAGGATGAGATTTCTGATTTTGAACGGTTAGGATTGAGCCTTGAGTTGGATTAGGTCACCACCGGCCGTGAAGAGTAAAAGGGCTTGCCTTCATCAGGCTTTGAGGCTCCCGAGTCCCGATCGAAGCTTGCACAGTGTCACTGTATATGCATGACTAGCTGCCAACATGTGTCCCCGAAAGGAAATGAGGGGACACGCACGCGCTATTTATTTTGGCCATGTTTGCCCACTTAGCTTGTTAATTTTTTATACTCCCTCCCTCCTTTTTTAATTTTTCCACTCCTTCACAGCACCCAACCAAATATACATATTTCATAGTTAATAACTCGAATTATATATAAGTAAAAATTATAAAAATTTGATATTATAAAACTACGCGATTAGACGAATCTAACAATATCTCAATTGACTATATTTTATCTTACACAACTGTGCTAAAAAATTAAATCAAAGTTACTTAATGAATAGTATCAACTATGCAAATGGTAAAGATATAAAAAAACGGAGGGGGTAAGTCATCTATAATATACTAAAATTGAGTATCTCCAAAACTTTTCCCCTCAAAACCACTCTTTCATCAATTTATTGTTATATTAATTGTTTCTTTGACTAATTCTAACATAAACCCTCCATATTAATTAATCATTCATATCCTATTTTTTATATCTCTTTCATATGTAAATAAATGTAAAAAAATTATAAAAAAATTACATTAAATAAAGGTTGTATGCCATTATTATACACTCATGAAAATCCTTGAATTGAAAAGTATAAAAAAAATATTATTCAAGATGAAAATTTAATGCAAAATATTTTAATTTTTTGTTAATTTCAAAAAATATATTCTTTTTTATTGTTATTTATTTCAATAACTAATGAAAATGCTAATATCATTGTCTTGAGAAATATTAATATAAAATGTATAAAATTTTTATTAAAGTTTTGAATTCTAAATAAATTATAAAATATTGATTTTATACTATAACTTTAAATTTGAATGTACAATTTTAAATTGATCTATTTTAAATATATTAAAATATTGAATTAAATAGATATTTCTTGTCGTTGTTGTTATTATTATTATTATTATTATTATTATTTAGATAGTGTATTATGATCAATAGTTTGCTCTGAAAAGTTTTATGTAAGACCTGTGGTCTCATTCTTATGTGAATATCTATTATTTCATTTAATCTGATGAGATATATGTAGTGTTTTCTTTCAAAACTATGGTGTTGATCATGTGATTGTTCAACTAATCATTTACATTGACTTTGAATGTAAACATCCTTTGATGGTTCATGAATTAGGTAGTGTTGGAGTGGTCATCAAACTACATTGTAATAAGATGCCTTTAATTATTTAGTTTTATTTTGATCCTTTTCCAGATAATTCGACATTTTGATATCAGGTGGGTTGGTGGACGGAAGACCATTTTAAAGCATTCTAACGAAAATGGAGATAGCATCTTAAATATCAGAGAGTTTAATGACTAAGTCTGAATCGCTAAGAGTTTAGCTTTCATAGGGAAATAAAATACTCCCTCCGTTTGGAAATAGTTATAACGTTTGCATAGTTGTTATTATTCACTAAGTAACTTTGATTCAAATTTTTAACATAATTATACAAGATAAAACATAGTCAAGTGATATCTTGTTAGATTCGTCTACTCGCGTAGTTTTAGAATGTTAAATTTTTATGAGATAATAAATTTTTTAGGCCACTAGAAGGCACCTTTTCCGGATTTGAGCCGTGATAAATTTATTTAGGATTTTGGCCAGCACAAGGTGATCGGGCTCCGAAAATGAGTAAATTGGACGGAAACTAACATTACATGGGCCGCGTGACATTCAATCGCTGGGCCTAGCCGGAGAAACAAAAAACGCCAAAACAATTTAGAAACACAAACACGTTTTACACCAATATCCCCAAACCCATTACCTTTTCTCCTGCCCGTGTCGAGCGGAACCCTAGTTTGATTGTTGAAGGTGATTTCAAGCTCGGACTGCGGTATTGGAGATCGAGTTCATTCAATGGGACTCCGGCGAGACGACGCCAAGCTCCATTTGGCCCCTCCTGCATATTGTAAGTTGGTTTATTGCTTTTTGGGTTTGAAACAGTGTTTGCAGTGTAATGTGTCTTCTTTTAGAAAATAGATTTCGAAATGTTTGATATTGGGAGTTGAAGGTAGTTCGAATGGAATAAATGGGGTGGGTGTAGAGATGGGTTGTCTTTAAATGTTGTTTGAAGCCGATAGTTTGCTGGTCCTCCTCTAAAAAAAGAATTTTATACAGTTTTTGGAAGCCGACAGTTTTGGGACCACTTGGAAAGGGAATCTCGTTTAATTTATTGTCCCATTGATTTTTTATTAGTTTATTTGCAGTTGTATTATCGTATTTTTGCCCTTTTTGAAACATTGAAATTGGTTTATGGTGTTTATACAGACGAGGGTTGCATTTCTGTAAGCCTTGTGCTTCATCTCGGAGGAGACTGTGTACACAACATTCCGGCAGAATATGAGGGAGGAAAAGAGGTCATATACGACCATGTGTGATATGTTATTGAACAATCTGTGTGAGTCCTTCAACTCATTAATCAAAGAGGCACGAGACAAGACAATCCTTACTTCCCTCGAATGGATAAGAGAATGGATCATGAAAAGGCATGCCGATAATCTGGACAGGGCAACAATTAAGTGGGGCAACAGGTTAGTTTTTCCATTAATAGGCTGTTAATACACCTATTGATTCATAACTAAGTAAATTATGAGGTGCAAATATTTTTGGTCTTGTAAATTATGTTACTCTCCTGCCTTTCTTATAAAATTGATAGGAAAGATCATTCAGGTTTGTTTTGCTATCTGTGTAAATTATTTTTTCTTGTAAATTGATGCTATATCTTGGACATCCTGCTTTGTTTTGCATTATTCATTTCAGGTTAATATGTCCTCGCATAGCCAAGATCATTCAAAAAAATGCACGAAGAATTGGAGATTGTATCCCTATAAAGGCCAGTGACAGGCAGTACCAAATCAGAATGATGGAGGGGGATGGGCAATATGTATGTGACCTGGTAAAGAGAGAGTGTTCGTGCAGATTATGGCAACTGAATGGTTATCCGTGCCTTCATGGTTTGGCTGCCATTTCAAAGCAACGCAATGACCCGGCACATTATGTGGAAAAGTGCTTCTCCGTGGCAACATACATTAAGGCATATCAGCAACCACTTGGAGGTGTCTCAAGCGCTATGTTCTGGCAGCAAACGTCATATATACCTCCATTGCCACCAAATTTTGGGAGAACTGTGGGGAGACCAAAGAAATCAAGGAACAAAGGAGTAGATGAGCCGAAGAAGAAGCGCCCAAAGAGAAGATACACAACTGATCCAACAAAAATGACTCGAAGGGGCACTACTTCCCATTGTAGCATATGCGGGGAACCTGGCCACCATGTCACCACATGTCCAGATTTCCCGGATGAAATGCGTGAAAAAAGAAGACTAGCAAAGGTGAATTCAATGTTGATATTATCATCTATTACCATTACCATACTTTCGAATTGAAATGCTCCCATTACCATACATTTGGCTATTGAAACAGGCAAGGAAAAGTAAGGGCGATCCTGGAGCTGGTCCATCCAACACCAAAAGTACTGGACATCAAGTAAGTATGGTGTTATAAGTACATGAATTGAGTATATCGACATGAAAATGTGTAGTTGGTGAATGACCTATATGGATTTCCAGGCGGCTGAAAAAAGGGCCATGAAGAGGGCTCCATTGCCAAAAAAACCAAGAAAAGTAGCTACTGTACAGCAGGCATGTGAATTTTGGTCTAATCTCGCTATTCAATTTTTTTTCTTATATGCCTTTATGTTCTTCACTTCTAACTTATTGATATTGCAAATGTTCCCATCAATAGCAGCCAACAATGTTACCACCAAGAGATCCAGTTGTTGGCCAAGAAGAACATGAAGAGCTCGATGAACCAGTTATCACGCAAGAGCAATCGGTGCAGCCACCCGTTCTACAACCAGGTCCATCTATTCACCAGCAAATGATGGGGCTAGGCCCTTTGCCACATTCAAAGCCTGCTCCAACTAAGGGTGGATCCTGGAGAGTGCCACAATTCTCGGTTGGGAACACCGGACCTCTAACACACAACCTTCGCCCGCGAAAGGACTCTTCAAGCAAGACGAAGTGATGTCTTAATTATGCTACTGGATTGTTATGATTTTTGTTTAAGTGAATTCAAGAAACCAAACTTGTCACTCCACGTAGGATATTCTGTCTATGTTTTTGTTTAACTACCATGGCTACATTACAGCTTCTGTTTCTATTGGCATATGGCTGCCTTTTGCTACTGGATGTGTCATATGTGTATGAAGCATTTTTGTTTAAGTGGTACTGATGGTTGTGGATAGTGGCTGGTTTGACATGCTGTGTTAGAACGAGCTTTGCCTGATGCAAGGAGCTTTTGAGAGATGTTGCAGATATCATTGTCATTCTGTTGATTTCAGTGTTTTCTCGAATAGTGTTGTGCCTGTTTGACAGGGACTTTGTTAGTCATTCTGTCATTCTGTTGACTTCTGTTGATTTCAGTCATATGAAGGTGCTTTGTTAGTGATAGGGACTTTTGATTATTGAGTGTCTGTCTTTCAAATTTGCCTCATAGCAGATGTATGTGCTGCTGGGGGTGGTGGCTATCTGTATAAGTTTTTGTACACTTTTGGCTTTCGAAATATATAAGGTTCTTCTAAAAAAAAGAAGTTGTAGAGCCAATTTAGTGCAATTTAGTCTACCTTCATGTTCTTTTTTTTTTTTTGAGAAGGTCAATAATACTCTCCTGCTAAAAGATTGACATATCCTTCATGTAATTAACATGCTATATCAACACAGACAGCTTCAAGCTTATACAAAAAACACAGACAGCTTCAACAGATATAATAACCCATGTACATTGGTTCCCAGACTCGAAAGAAATATTTTCAAAGACATAGTAAATCAACTTTCTGTTTTTAGCCAAATCAGTCTACCTTTCTGTTTGCAAAGACATAGTAAATCAACTTGCGAATTGCCTCGGATCCCATTGAACAAGTAGTACAATATTTTAAACTAAAATTACATGCCAAAATGTGGTTTCACCATTGAAACCATTGCCTCGGATCCCATTGAACAAGTAGTACAATATTTTAAACTAAAATTACATGCCAAAACGTGGTTTCACCAATTCATACGTGATTGTGAACGTACATTCATTTCAATATCATTTCTTCTTTCACCTACATAAGTTGCTTGTATGTAAGGTGACCATTTGTAGCCCCTGTCTTCCATGTCCAACCCAATACCAAAATACAAACTCCTAGCAGTACATATATTATCTTCAATTGTCTCCTCAATGCCAAGATTTCCTCCTTATCCCTTGCTTTACCCTTTTCAAGCTTCTTCATCTCTTTCTTCAACGTGCAATTCTCGTTCTCCACACACTGTTTCTCCTGTTCAGTCTGTTCTATCGAAGCAATCTTCTGCTCATACAAGTTGCACTTATTTAACAGCCCACGCACAACCGCTTGCGATCTCTTACACAACTCTTCCTCCGCCCAATCAAATAAACCACAACCACCCTATTCGCATCAAAAAAGATTTAGACATAACATGTTTAGGTATTTCCCATTACAGTGATCAATGTTTATGTATTTCCCATTACAATTTATGACTGTCAATATCAATTAACCATACCCATTAGCACCAACATGAAGTGTTAAGCATTTCAACCAACCAATCCAATAGAACAATCCCAACCCAACCAACAGCACATGTACAATCCAACACCTCAAATTTATAAACAATAGAACAATAGCTGAAAATTACTCCCAACAAAACCAAGAAAAATGGATCTTGCATTCCTTTCAACCAAATAACAACTTACCGGCCATTCAGGGCAGCCGTAGAACCTCCGCCCCGCGTCCGATACCTTCCAACACGTCCTCACGTCAGCCTTCTTTCCACAGAAACACTCTCTCGTTCGGATCCCAAACGACGATTCACCATGGCTTGAGTTTTCCGACCTCGGCATCGCAACGTATCCCCCAAACTTACAGAAGATGGTGCGAACGAGTTGAAGAATCTTCAATTAGAAGATGGTGCGAACTTACAGAAGATGGTGCGAACGGCGAAGAATTTCTTCTTCTCTTCTTCTCCTCCCTTTCGATCAGTCTGTATTCTTCCAATGTGAAGAAAAATTCTTGGATTTAGGTCAAATTACTCATATACTCCAGACCCGGTCTATTTTATTGTATTTTAGAGACTAAAATACCGGCGCGTCGTTGAAATCGCGATTGAATGTCACGCGGCCCATGTAGTGTCAGTTTCCGTCCAATTTACTCGTTTTCGGAGCCCGATCACCTTGTGCTGGCCAAAATTCCTAAATAAATTTATCGCGGCTCAAATCCGGAAAAGGTGCCTTCTAGTGGCCTAAAAAATTTATTATCTCAATTTTTATAATTTTTATTTTTACACAATTTGAGATATTAAGCGTTAAAAATGTGCATTGGATAACGTGAAATGCAGGAATGTTATAATTTTTTAAAAACGGATGGAGTATGTGTTTTGATGACTGTATTGAATCTATATATATATATTTTTCCTTTTGAATTTTATTTCTCTACACCCATCTGAAACAAGCACTTTAAGTTATTCCAGTGGTTGTGCAAAGAATATATACAATACTATAAAATATTTTCTTTAATTAATATTCCTAGATGTAAGTTATAATTACTAGGAGTTCTTGCATCTCGGAAATATTTGTTTCAATATTTCTTCTTTGATATTATTCATTGGTAATTTGATATTGTGTCTTGCCAACCACCAAAAACCATAATAATTACCATGATTCTTAGTTTACCCTGCTTCTTAATGTCATTTAAGTGCATGCTTTCCATATTACCATCAATTTATTATTGTATCTGAAACGGTTTGTATAAAACAGTTGATTCCTGAAACTGAAAAGTTGGTAGTGTACTGTTCTGCTGAGACATTTAAATACTACAACTTCCAACCTTACACTAACTCCTATTGTTATCTTGCTACCTCAAAAGCAAAATGAGAGATACAAGACCCTATGCTTTTGATGCCCACTAATTTTAAAATCCCCTTTCATTCCCTTGAAGCTTCGGGACAATGAGTTTCCATATCAAGATAGTTCATGATTAGTTTCTTTTCTTTTGTTTTTCTTCATGTAGTGTTGTAGTCAAATGTTCATAATAAAATTGATGCAAATACTTAAAATCTCTTGAAGATATAAAATTGTAGGTAAATGTTCAATATTTTATGTAAGGTTGATTACATTGCATTGTAACTTGGACAACTAATTATCTTTAGTAGACTGGTTAAAAGTGACTTAACAATGCATGTTCTTTTCATAAGAGTGGATAATCTCATACAATATTCATTTTCTATTCTATATTAATTAAGTTCCAATTAACCGAATATTCTGTAATTCTTTGTGATTCTTAAGTTGTATTGAAAATTTTAAATTTCAATTTCAAACAAATTTAAATAAACTAACCCTAAATAATAAATTTTGCCTTGTGTTATTTTTATTATTTAATATTAAATTATTTTTATTATGTATATTAATAGTTTGAATATGATTTTTTTCCTGGATGGTTTGGTTGATGCCACGCTAATGAATTCACTAATTGTCAGACACTTTATTGTGAGATTTTTTACTCTTATCAATAGGGAAGTCATGTGTAGCCATCTTTTTTATATTACTATGAAATTGCATTATAATATTTACAATGTTTTTTAAAATTAAAAATCTTAATGAAAGGAGCATCATGCCAATCGTATTTTTTATGTCAACCTCGTTGTAGTGTTTTCAGTAATGGATACATAATGTAAATTAAAGTGATACTTATGTACATAAGTATCACTTTAATTTACAATAGAGTATGTTTGGTTTCACATGTAATGATAATTTTATACCACTAATTTTAGACAATATATTATTTATCTATACTAAGATTTTATTATAATTTTTGTTTATTTTTTTAATTTTATTGATGAAAATATATTGCCCGGTGCATCGCACAGGCGAGTATTACTAGTACATTAATCAAAATTAACTATTTGATAATTTCGAAACTATTTTTTTTGCCTACAATAATCTAAATTCAAAATACTTCTATTTGCAGCATATTCAAAAAGAACGAATCGAATACTGTTTTATAAGTATTAAGTATTTGTTTAGACTCTTTAAAAAAAATAATTTTATCTCACAATGTCTTACAAATTAGCTGGTTCAGTTTAGTATTATTTTAAAGTTTTTTAAGTGTTTTTTTAAAATACAGTAATTTTTACCATTATATATACGCACTAAAATAATTATTATTAAATCATTTTCCTTAAATAGTTTTTTTAGGTGCCATTAAAGGCCTGGAAAATGGTGGTGGGAGCCCATGCCACACAGATTACAAAGGAACATAGGGGATGGATAAGGGGCTGGGTGGGAATTCGAACCCCAACTTATAGGTTGGGAATTACCACTAGGGTAAGTCCTCAACCCCTTTTCCTTAAATAGTTGCATTCACACTTCAAATCATGTTATTTTTTGTACCCTTTTTTCATTATTTAATAAAATATTCATCATCAAACACGCGATCAATCGCTAAATTGGCTAGTGTTCACTACAAGAAAATTCGCATTTACCGACCGAAAAATACGGTCGATGACCCCGGAATACGGGTCGTTTCGGGGCTTGCCGACCGCACCACCGACCGCAAATGGTGGTCGGAAATATCTCGGCAGGTATTTTTCCCCCGACCAAAAAAATTTGCCGTCGGGACCTTGCCGACCGCATTACCGACCGAACGGTGGTCGGTAAATTTCCCGACCGAAATACCGACCGCACATGCGGTCGGTACTATCTGGTCCCAAAAGATCCCGGGGAAGTTTATCGACCGCACTTTGCGGTCGGTAAATCTCTTTTATGAAAAAAAAATGTGCCCAGGAGGGCTCGAACCCCCCACCCCAACATCAACCCTAACCAACTTGGCTAACTCTTTAGCCCATCAACCATGGTCTGCCAAGGGTCCTATATATTATACCTTTCAAATATCTTGAAAGATTTTATTGAAGAGAGGCCTCGAACCCGAGTAAGTCAGAGTCTCTCGCGCGCGCATGCCATCTGTGCACTTCATGTTTCATGTCATCATATCAAATATTTTTTATATAACCTATTTATATACATATATACATATAAATATGTAAATAGTAAATAATTAAATTAATAAATAATTAAATTAATAAATAAACTAAATAATTAAATTAATAAATTAATAAATAATTAAATTAATAATTAAATAAATAATTTAATAATACAAATTATCAAGAAAATAATTCATAAAATATAAAATATAAAAAAATAATGGGAAAAGTTTTACAGACCGCAATTTCGGTCAGTAATGCGGCCGGTAGAATATATATTTTTAAAAAATAATAATTTTTTTTTAAAAAAAATTAAAAAAAATTAAAAATACTTGCTACCGGTAATGTGGTTGGTAATTTAAAAAATTATTAAAAAAATTGAAAAAATACTGGCAACCGCAATTGCGGTCGGTAATGCGGTCGGTGATACCGACCACCCCGTGGTTATCGGTGCAGTGGTTGCCAAGATAGCCGGGGCCCAATAACGGTTCAAAATTACCGACCGTCGTGTGCGGTCGGTGGCACGGTCGGTAAATCCGATCCGCACACTGGTGATCGGTGATTGCGGTCGGTAATCCTGAAATTTATTGCAGTGGTTAGATACCAGCATCCTATGTGCCGCTATTTGTGCGAAAGAAAAAAAATAATAATACAACATGACAAAAGTAGATGGAAAAAATAATAACTACAATTTGTACAATAATGTATCTGTAAATTGTTCCTTTCTGTTCTGTATACAAGGTGAGAGTATGATCGAAATTAAGAGGCTTGGACATTGCACAAATTCCACGGCAAATGTTGATAATGCATCCACCTTTGTTGATTTGATCGCAGATTCATTATTAACTTTATTACTCCCTCTGTCCCATTATTTATGTCTCAAAATTCTTGGACACATCGTCCAATGCATTTGTTTAACACTTAATAACTTAAAATGTACATATGTAAAAATTATGTAAAATGTATATTCTAAAACTACATGATTAGACGAATCTAACAACACCGAACTTGACTATATTTTTTTTCTTATATAAGTGTGATAACATTAGGTCAAACTTGATCAATGAACAGTGTAAAAAATCAAAATGGGACAAATCTAGCGGGACGGAGGGAGTACAACCTTAGCTTTCGATGGAGTTCGTGAAGGGTAGTACAGCTGGGGTGCAGTTGCCTACAGGTGTAGTTGCTGTGGGAATGGGAATTTTTTTGTAATGTGCCACCGAAATTGTGGTGTCCGAGATCATTTTTGTTATGTTTACATTTTTGGATGTTTTTGACTTTATATGATAGTGTGGGATTCAACATATCACTAAAAAAGATGTGAACATCACCACTACATGTCCAGCCTATACAAGCTAGGAAATAGGTGGTGAGAGTCAGACAAAGGAGAGGGATAAGGGATCGGGTGGGGAATCGAACCCAATATAAAGTTTGGGAGTCAGGAAACTTGACCACTAGACCAAATCATCATCCCATATATTGTGTTAAAGCACATTCCTTTTGATTTTCATATAGTAATTATCAGGGAAATAGAGGAAGCCCACGGCCACGATGTCCTATTGCCCAATGCCCACAACTGACCGTGCGCTAATTTATTTGTGTAAGAGGAGTAACGGGTGAGGTCCTCGACCCCTACTCCAGATTTCTGTATTTGAGGTCCTCCTTTTTAAGACTATCTTTAACCATGACCACCCCAACTACCCAACCACCCAACCATCTCATTATTTAATTAATTTCTCTCTCCTCCAACACATTAATATTCATCCGATCCCAACCCAACCATCCCAATTTTACATACTCTATCAATAACTACCCAACTATCCAACCATAATATTATATATAATTATTTTAATTGATATAATTTTAAATTAGATTGAAATATAAAAAAATTAATGTATCAAAATTATAAAATATTTATCTTATTTATAAAGAATAAAAATCTAAAATATTAATATATTTTTTATTTATTTTTATTTTATAAAATTTTTAAAATGGATTAAATATATCAAAATTGATATATTATGTAATTAACAGAAATATAGCAAGAGTGGTCTCTATTTGTAGAGAATGAAAAAGTATAAAATTTGGTATAATTTTTTATTTATTTTTATTTTAAAATATAAAAAAATATAATAATGTTAATGAGAGTTATTTAAAATTTTAGTTGGCCAATGGGAATGAGACAAATGTCTCAATTCCATTGGCCAAGAAGGATGAGACCAAATGGTCTCATATAGGATTTGGTCGACCTTGCCAAAGAGACCTCATCCCATTTTTCTTTTTTTTTTTAATAAAAAATATGACATGGCGGTTGGGTCTTGGATCAAAAGATCATGATTGGAGGTAGTTTAAAAGGCATGATGAATCTATCGTCATCGTCGTCGTTGATGTTAATTGTTAGTGATCAATTTCCTCATAAATATGGTGATTTTATATGTACAAATTGTTTGAACTAAAATAATATAAAAAACACAAGTTATTTAAAGGATACAAAATTGGGAATATTGGACTCAAATATAAGACATTTTCCTGTTTAATTAGTGTGATATGCGCTTCACTACCTATTTTTATTTTTTAATCTGTATAGATGTTCTGTCAATATATATATATATACATATATATATATTATATACATATATATAGAGAAAAAAAGACCTTTCACTTTGATACCAAATAACCAACTCATTAGCTACGCCAAAAAAATAACCAACTCATTAAAGTTGATGTTATTTATGAGGATAACGACTTAGCATACACCTCCTCCTTTATTATTATTATCGAGATTCTGCACGTGATTGATTTTATGAAAATTGGATAAATGAGTAATGAGTAATTTCATTGGTGAATTGATAAATAAAAAAAGAAAAAAGAAAAAAAAAAATCTGAAGTATTCGTTTAGTGAAATGAAAGAGAAATATTTTTTTTTTGGGTAAGGCAAAAAGGCCGGAAAATGAAAGAGAAATATTAATATACTAAATATATTTATCTTGAAAATAATTAATGAAATTAAACTACCTCACAGTTAATAGCATGCATGGATGTATTAATTGGACGTTGATCACGGATTGATCTATAATTAAATGGGTTGATTCTATTGGATGAAATTAAACTACCTCCCATTTCATTACACATTTTTACATGTGGCCGGATAGGGGACGACAGTCGACAGTTCATCTATGTCCAATATTACTATTACAAGAAGAATAATTACTGTACTATTACTACATAAGTGCGAGTGGGCAGTGCATGGGGGCTTTGCATTGGGGGGGCCTTTTTATTTGTGAAATGTCAGTTGTCTGCAGGGTGAAGAAGAAGAAAGAAGAAGATTTTCTCATTGAAGCGGATGGAGGGAGGAGTAATTAATACTCCCTCTGTCCCGCGAAGTTTGACACGTATTCCTTTTTGAGCCGTCCCACGAAATTTGACACATTTCCCTTTTTAGATCAATTAAATTAATATAAATATGATTAGAATCTTAATGGTTTCCAAAATCCCATTAAAAGTAATTAGTTTAATAACTATTCTGCACAACTCCCAATACACTTTTATTTTTCTATACAAATCCCTTATATTTCTTTAATTCTTCATATCTCAAAATGGGTACAAATAAAAATTACATAAAATATATATTCTAAACTAGATAATTAGACGATTCTAACAAGACCACACTTGAATATTTTTTTCTTATTATATCATTACCATAATATTAAGTCAAAGTTAAACAATAAGCAAAGTAAAAATTCATTAAAATTTTAAACACAAATACCCACAACACTTTAACCATTAAAACTCACTACATAAATTACCGTGCACAAAAAAAACGTGTCAACTTTCGCGGGACGGAGAAGAGGAAGAAGAGTGGATATGTTGGGAAATACCCCATGTCCAGAGTTCAATAAATAACCAAGGGTAGTAAAAATGGAAATAATTGGGAGACATGGACATTTATTTTAGGACAGTGCTGGTGGCCGGTGGGTATTACACTACTAATATTACTAATTTATTACCTCCGCCCCACATGATATTCAATTCTTCACGCAGTTCAATATATTTTTTTATCGTTAATATATTAAAATATATAAAATTAAAAATTATACAAAATATATATGTTAAAATTACACGATTAGACGAATATAATAAGACCAAACTCGACTATTTTTTTTCAATGATATACTTATAATAATATTGAGTCAAAATTGAACAATGAACACTGTCAAAAAATCAAACAGGACAATTCTACTGGGAGAGGAAGTACTACTATTCACTATTTTGCCATTTCTTATTCATTGATTTGGTATGATTGGACTCTCATTTAAATTTTTACACGTGGGGTTGCTTCCCATTTGGCCATTTCCATTTTCATGGAGTATTTTATAATATGCTGTTTCTAAATAATTGTCTCTTTAACCTCAATTTCAATAATTAAATTTGCATTAATTAACTTATGAATTTTCATTTTTACTTACTAAACTATTTCGTAATAAATGTCAACAAATATCATTTATATAATATAAAGGGTAATAGAGTAAAAACATATATAGCATAACTATCAATAACTACCTACAAATTATAACTACTGTAGAATACTTTTTAATCTTTAAAAATGGGAGTGGTTATGGTACTACCAATGTGAATGGTAGTACATCAAGACAAATCATCTCAACCATACAAAAATATCCAATGACTATAAAATAAAAAGGGTAGAATTGTCAAACATAAATAATTATATCTTTAGAAATGAATTCATTCACAAAATCAATTTAGTGGTTTCTATCCTTAAATAAAGATCATATAAAAAATTTACATAAGTTAGCTCTCTTTTGACGCAATTCATGACATAATAATAAAGAAATTATCTTTATTATCTCTCACTCGTCAGTCTTTCAATCCTCTTAATTTGCTATTTTTCTATTTTGAATTTCTAAAATATGATAGGATATTTAGATTCCTTGCATAGAGTAGATAAATTTTCATATAAAGAACGTCCAAATCCGAGCTCATTTGAGAAAGTTAGAGTCATTTGAAATTTGTAATATAATTTTTGTTGTATATACTACGTCGCTAAAATGCATAGGCTATGTCGCTGAATTGTAAAGTCTCCTTCGCTGAATTGTAAAGGCTCCATCGCTGAATTACATAGCTACCGTTGCTGAAATGTAAAGACTGTGTTTTTTAAAATAGTAATGCACTTCAAATGACTCTAACTTTCTCAAACGAACTCGGATTTTAACATTCTTTATATGAAAATCTACCTACTCGATGCAACGGATCTAAATTTCCCATTAAATTTTGGAAATTGTAAATAGATAAATATCAGATTTTCAAAAGAAAAGATATTTTATGCTCATTGTTTTGAAAATATGATATGTATATGTTTAGACTTTCTTAAATCTGATAGGATATTTAAATTTCTTGCATTGAGTATATAGATTTCCATATAAAGAACGTCAAAATCGGAGGTCATTTGAGAAAGTTAGAGCCATTTGAAGTTTGTCACATAAATTTTGTTGTATTGGCTACGTCGCTGAAATGCATAGGCTATATCGCTAAATTTTAAAGCCTCCGTTGCTGAATTGTAAAGCATCCGTCGCTGAATTACATATCTACCGTCGCTGAAATGTAAAGGCTGTGTTTCTGAAAATCGCAATGAACTTCAAATGCCTCTAACTTTCCCAAATAAACTCGGATTTTGACATGCTTTATATGAAAATCTATTTACTCGATGCAAGAAATTTAAATTTTCTATCAATTTTTTGAAATTACATATACATTTATACCAGATTTTCAAAGAAAATGATATCTTATTCTAGTTATTTCAAAAATATGATATTTATTTGGTTAAAATTTCTAAAATTTGGTAGGATATTTAAATTCCTTGTGTTGAGTAGATAGATTTTCATATAAAGAACGTCCAAATCCGAGCTCATTTGAAAAAGTTAGAGCCATTTGAAGTTTGTCATAAAAACTATGTTGTATAGGCTATATCGCTGAAATGCATACTCTATGTCGCTGAATTGTAAAGCTCTCGTCGCTGAATTGCAAAGCCACCGTCGCTGAAATGCAAATGCTACGTTTCTGAAAATCGCAATTAACTTCAAATGACTCTAACTTTCACAAATGAACTCGGATTTTGACGTTCTTTATATGAAAATTTACCTACTCAATACAAGTAATCTAAATAACCTATCAAATTTTAGAAATTTCAAAAAGAAAAGTAGATTATGAGGGAGAGAGAAGTATGAACATGAGAATTGAGAAAAATGAATGGAGATTATTTGAATTTTATTGAAATCACAATAGTACCCTTTGTATTAATCTTATCCATTGATTTCAATATTTCATCAATGGTTTGGATGTGCCACAGTACATCAAGAGACAAGTGTCTCTGCACCCTAACCAAAGCCAATTTACTACCAAAAGGGAATGGAGGTAGAACCCTTGTTGGATCATGGATGCAACAACATATAATGATCTAGCTCATATTCATTCTTCAATAAAGCATGTAAACTACACTTGCTATCTATTTAATTATCTTTTCTTATTACAAGTAACACAGATATATATAATTTTGATATTATTCCTTATTTAACTTTGACTCGAATTTTCTTTTATACTAGCAGTTATACAACAAAAAGATATTATTAAGTGAGATCTTATTGTATTAGTTGATTATGTAGTTTAAGAATATTAACTTTTACAATGTTATTAATTAGCACATAATTTGAGTTTATTAATAATTAAGAATGTGCATCGAATTAACAAGATGAATACTTTACAACTTGTGCAGCGTGAGGGGAGAAAAAGGCCAGTCTTATATTGTCTCATTTAACTTGTTTTGTTTGATCTGCACACAATCCAATGCATTTTTTTCAACCGTTAATATCTCAAAATATATACAACAAAAAATTATGTAAAATATATATTCTAAAACTACATGATTATACGATTCTAACAACACCCAACTCAACTAGTCTTTTTTAAATATATACTTGCAATAAAATTGAGTCAATGTTAAATAATATAATGAACAGTATCAAAAAGTCAAACAAGACATCTTCAGGGGCTGAGAGAATAATAATTAGATGATTTGTAACATTCGTAAAAGGATGGGGATTAAAATGACTTAATTAACTTTGATAAATTATTTCATCAAAGCTAACATCGTTTTTACTTTAATTGATTCATGCCACAAAAATTTAAGTATCCATTTTTATGAGGGGAGTATTCCATCCCATCCCTAATCACCATCCATATCTTAAGTAATCATTCAGTAGTTGTCTGACTGCTTGTAGGAGAAAGAAAAAATGTCACATATTTAAACATAATGGACTGACCTTTTAATTATCCAAATATCCAATAATGTTATAAGTGTGATACCAACGGCGATAATTATCTAGATAGTAAGTTTTTTAAGAAAATAAGGAGGTGGGCGTAGGACTAGAAGTAATGATGATGTTTGGTGTAATGATGACTTTGGAAATTAAGGTAATAGACGATAGAAATTGTGGAGATCAGAATGAATCTTATTTCATTACCATTGCATATATATATAGTGAAATATCCTTCACTGTTAAGCAACATTTACTAATAATAGAAATGCAATACATGGTATTAGCAGCATCCACATAATGTCGACGTCGATGGCGATCATTCCATGAAATATTGTAGACGTAGAGATGAGTTGTAACAAATAAAATATTTTGTTATAATGTTAAAATATATAAATGAAAAAAATCCAAACAATTACCGTGAGTACGTGGCTAGGAATGGCAATGGGCCGGTTTTGGGGCGGGGAGTAGCATCCCCATCCCCAAAACCGTTAGTATTTTCATTCCGCAAAACCGGCCCGATCCCCGTCGGGAACATTATCGGGATCCCCATTGGGTTATTGTGATTTTTCCGATCCCCATCGGGGATCTTATCGGTGATTCCATTATACATCAACTTTCAATTTTTTTCGGTAATTGAAAAGATCGAAGATATATTATTTAAGCCAACTTTCAATTTCATTAATCATAATATGAAAACATATGCATGAATTATTTAAATAAATCATAAGAAACATAAAATATTTATAATAGTTTCCAATATATAATCTATCTATCAAAGTATTGAGCTTTGTCTTCATTATTTTGGATGAACTGGGTAAAATTTATAAAATATAATATATAAAATATTAATTATAATACATAAAATATATAATAAATAAAATATAAAATATAAAATATATCGGGGATGGGCCGGGGCGGGACTACTTCCTCCGTCCCCGAAAAAATCTCCATCCCCGGCCCATCCCCAATAATTCTCTTCCCAAAATCAAATCGAAAATTTGATTTTCGGTTTTCACCATTGGAGATGGACTTTTTTGCCATCTCTATACGTGACAAATTTTAGAGCTTGAATATAAAATAAATGAATTGTCCCACCAAAATTAAAGAGATAAAATTCATTGCAACTAATACTTATAAATTGCTTATAGCTTCGATGTGTTGAAGAAAATGAGTCACAACATTATTTATACTATTAGTTTTATGATTTACTCCTATGATAATCATTAATGACACACGAATCACCCATATTCAATGCAGAGTTCTCAACAATCTGCAACAACCAAACTAGAGCTTTTCATGTACCAAAAAAAAAAAATTATGATTTAATGAGTTATGATAATCATAAATTAAACTTTCTTTTTTTTTTTAAAAAAAATGAATTTAAATAGATGCGGCCACCTAATAAGAATGGGCGCATCACCCAGAAAAATGAGGGGAACTTAGAGTTCACCCCTCCACCAAACTTAAAATTTTGGTCAACCCCCACCACCCACAAAACTCACACCTAACCCCCCCAAAAGTTTAAAACCCTAACTATGCTTAATAATATAAATAAATTAGTGTAATAATGCACTAGATGTGAAATACCAACTATACCCATAAGTGTAATAAAAGAAAAATATATATATTTTACCACATATGTAAAAAGAAACTTTACTATATTTCTCACGTCATGTTACCATGTTTTTCCCCCCGAAAATCCCCAAAATTCAACGTTCCCATTTTTTAAAAATTTAGGTTACCACACTTCATAACCTACTTACCACACTTTCAAAATATTTTACCACACTTGTAAAAGGAAACTTTACCATATTATTCACTCTTCATGTTACCAAGTTTTTTTCCCCCAAAAATCCCCAACAATCTAATGTTCTCATTTTTAAAAAATTTAGGTTATCACGCTTCATAACCTAATTACCACACGTTTAAAATATTTTACCACACAATTAAAAGGAAACTTTACCATATTCCCCACTCGTCATGTTACCACATTTTTTCCCCACCAAAATCCCCAAAATTCAATGTTCTCATTTAAAAAAAAAAATTGGGTTACCACACTTCATAATCTACTTACCACGCTTTCAAACTATTTTACCACACTTGTAAAAGGGAACTTTACCATATTCCTCACTCTTCATGTTACCAAGTTTTTATCCCCCAAAAATTCCCAACAATTTAATGTTCTCATTTAGAAAAAATTTGGGTTACCACACTTCATAACCTAATTACCACACTTTTAAAATATTTTACCACACATGTAAATGAAACTTTACCATATTCCTCATTCGTCATATTATAAAGTCCCGTCCGCCCCCCCCCCCCCCCCCAAAATCCCCAAAATTCAATGTTTTCATTTTAAATAAATTTGGGTTATCACACTTCATAACCTACTTACCATACTTTCAAACTATTTTAACACACTTGTAAAAGGAAACTTTACCATATTCCCCACTCTTCATGTTACCAAGTTTTTTCCCCCCAAAAATCCCCAACAATTTAATGTCCTCATTTAAAAAAAAAATTTGGGTTACCACACTTCATAACCTAATTACCACACTTTTAAAATATTTTACCACACATGTAAAAGAAACTTTACCATATTCCTCACTCGTCATGTTACCACGTTTTTCCCCCCAAAATTGGGTTAACCAATTGGTCCTCCGTGTGGATTGTGGTAACCAATTGTGGTAATTGTGAATATATGAGTGTGATAATCTTCCAATTCATGTGTAAATATGGTAATATGACAGTGGTAACAATTACTATACAAATGTGGTAACATGTGGTGGGTTTATGGTACAAATTTATGGTGTATATGGTAATGCCAATAAAAGCAGCGTGGTAACATAATGATATAATCGTATTCGTAAGTTCTGGGTGCACAATCAATACATGTAATTGTGTATATTCATATTTTCCAAGGAATATGTCGAATCGGCGGTGTCATACATTGTATTTAGTGGATACTCATGTCTACATATAACCGAACGGTAACCATAACATAAACATAGTAATATACTATATCATTGAAAATTATAAGAGAAATACATGGGTGACATCGAATCATATCTACCATGTGGCGTATGATCGTTTAATGTCATACAATGCAATTAACAATTGAGTTTCCCTATTAACGAATGTATGCAACCTAATGAATTACCACTCAAAGACATTCAATTGACGAAAACGATGCAATATGATGTAATGGCGGAGTATATCATGTTTCCCAATTCTATTAACATGCACCGATGAGAAATCTTGTAATGATTGAGTCTCCAACCTTGGCGCCACTAGAAAAAGGTAATAGGATGCCCGTTGTACGCATAATCACGATAAAATGGTGCGTGGTAATCCAATCAATGTGATTGTGGTAATGCAATTACAAGAGGTGTGGTAAACAAATACGTAATACCGTGGTAATATAATAATATGATTTTGTGGTCACGGATGTTGGGACGGTCAACTAGGGTTATTGGGCGGTCAACTAGGGTTTGAGACCGTCCAAACAACATGGTAAATGTTCATATATATACGTGGTAAAATATTTTGAAAGTGTGGTAGTTAAGTTATGAAGTGTGGTAACTCAAATTTTTTTTTTAATGAAAGCATTGAATTTTGGGGATTTTTTTGGGGAAAAAAACTTGGTAACATGAAGAATGAGGAATATGGTAAAGTTTCCTTTTACAAGTGTGGTAAAATATTTTGAAAGTGTAGTAAGTAGGTTATGAAGTTTGGTAACCAATTTTTTTTTTTTTTTTTTTAAATAAGAACATTGAATTTTAGGGATTTTGGGGGAAGAAAACGTGGTAGCATGACGAGTGAGGAATATAGTAAAATTTTATTTAGGAACGTGGTAACCTAGCGAGTAAGATTGTGGTAACCTTCAATAGTATAGTGTGGTAAAATCACATTTACGAACGTGATCACTAAGAGAGGCGGATTGTGGTAAAATTCCATTGAAAAGTGTGGTAACCAATATTTTTTGGATTGAAACAATATTAAAATATTAAATTATGGGGATTGGAATTTTAAAAAAAATATGGTAACCAACCAAGTACAAACATGGTAACCTTCAATAGTATTGTGCGGTAAAATCACTTTTAGGAACGTGGTAACAAAGAGGCGGATTGTGGTAAAATTCCATTGAGAAGTGTGGTAACCAATATTTTTTGGATTGAAATAACATTATAATATTAAATTATGGTAGTTGAAATAAATTAACATTTTATGTGGATTGAGTAATAAAATTTGTGGTAACCAACTTACTTTAAGTTTGGCATCCAATAATTTAAAGAAATGGTAACCAATTATTTCATATTATGGTAATCAAGTAATGAGGATCGTGGTAACTGAAAACTTCAAAGTGTGGTAACCAATGGGACGGTCATGGGACGGTCTTGGGACGGTCCTGGTGAACCTTCCAAATATTTTGTCCATTTCAGAGAGTTTCGGACGGTCACGGGACGGTCGTAGGACGGTCCTGGGTGACCGTCCCAATGTTTTTGTCCATTTCAAAGAGTTCCGGACGGTTGTGGGACGGTCCTTCCCAATGTTTTTGTCAATTTCAAAGAGTTTCGGATGGTTGTTTAACAAGCACAAATGCACATCTAACATGAAAATTTCATTTGAAAATATTAATTATTATGAAATCACATAATATCAAATTCCAACAATAACACAAAAAATTCCAAAAAATCCAACACCATCCGTCGGTTACCACCCCCTTCTCCACAAATCCAAAAATTTCACTCAATTCGTTTTAAAAGAGTGTGCAATATTCCAATAGCTTCCCAATAACATGAATTTAAGTTTAAACCAACCAAACAAAAAAACTCCCCAATTTATATGCCAAATCCATCGCCCTTCACTCACTTCAAACTTTAAGAAAATCCCAACTCAAATCAACAAGAACACAATCAAAGCTACCTTTTCAATGTAATCAACAAAAGTACATTAATCCCGGGCAATGCCAAGGATCTACACAGCCAAAACCAACCAACAAGTCTTGTAACTCAAAATTGTGGTAAAAAATAAAAATAAAAAACCAATCCATTGGCCAATTCATTTCTTTTAACACCGCCATATCTTCCATCGAAAAACTTTCTAGCTATCAAGGGCTCGTGAACTAACCTCTTCCCTACATATTGCCCTACATGCCGAACCCCAAGCACACTTGAGAACTTGTACCCTTGAAACTCAATTTTAATGTCTTCGCCTATGTTGAATGTCTTTGTTTCCGGATCGAATACTTTTATAAGTGCGTCAATTCGTGGGAGAAATGCACTCTCATTGCTCATTTTTGTAAAGTATCCAAAGCCGGTGGCTTGAATTGCTTCTTTTTGCTCCACCGTCCACCTCACCTCTATCTCATCCACCACATCTCTAAGGTACTTTGAAAAACACCTAGGAGCTTGAAATTTCTTTTCCTTACCCACCCCTATACATTAAACAACAAAATCAACATCAATATCATAAACTTTGTTAACATAAACAAATATCAACATCAACTTTGATGCAACATACACATTCAATTGACAAATCAACGAAGCCACATTCACATCGGGCAATGCCAATCATTTACAATACAATACATATTCATTCGGGCATTTAATCGAACATATTTGTTGCACAATCAAATAAACAATATTTCATCAACAATTATTCCTATACATTCACCCATTCCAACATACACAACAAGAACCGCATTATCAAACATGCCAACACAAATCAAAACAACACAATAACTATCAAATTCACCAACCACTACAAAATCAAACAATTACTCCCATAAATTAACTCATTTCAACATACAAATCATTCCCCACATTATCAAACCTATCAACACAAATTAAAACCCACACAATTTCCCTATCAAATTCACAAACCCACACATTGCACAACAACATATTGCAAAACAACAAAAAAGAAAAAAGAACTGAGAGAGACCGACCTTCGGTGGGTTCCTCCTCCACTTTGGTCCTCTTCTTCGGTCTCTTCCTCTCCGGTGGAACCTTCTCATTCTCCAACAATTTGGAATCATTCGAGTGGGTTTCCATTGTTCTCTTCTTCTCTTCGTGCTTGGTAAGTCTCGTTCAATCTTCATTTATTCTCTTATTCTCCTTCTTCTTATTCTTCTTCTTCTCCTTCGGTCTCTTCTCTTTTTTTCATTGAGTAAGTCTCGGTCTTTAAGTGGAAAGTGTTGTAGTATGGTAAGAGGATAGTATTTTTTGGTAATACTAATTTTTGGTTTCCTAGTGTGGTAAGGAATGGGATTTGAATGGTAATATATTGAGTCTTGGTGTGGTAATAAGTGTATTCTTGTTTATATTTAATGATAAGTTAATTGTAGAAGTATTAAGTATTGAGAAATTTAGGGGGTGTTTTCTTGGTCAAAACTGGTAGAGGGGGGTTTACTTTAAGTTTTTTGTGGGGGGTATTTTTAAAATGTAAAGATAATGTGAGGGGGGTGAACTCTAATTTTCTGAAAAATGAGTGGGCTGTAATTGAGTGGATTGGGCCGGACTTTCTGGACACTCAGTCGCTGGATCCCAGATCCCGGACCGGACAAGTATCTTCTCAGACCCCAACCCGGCAACCCCTGTCATTGATTTCATTACAGGCTTTGGCCGTATGCACTCAACTCTCAAGATTAAGTTCTGAATGTTCAAAATAGGTTAAGACTTAAGAGGCACCTGGTTGATTACTGAATGCTCGCGGGTGTTGGTCGAATCGAATCCGGATAAGACTGGTACGAGCTCAGGAAGGAATGGTGGCGACCAATTCGATTCACCCTCGCTTAATCTCCAGCTTCCTAGGGGATTGCCGCTTTTTCCCCTCCAATTCATCGCATTCACTTCACCGATTCTTCCATTTCACTCCAGGTTTCAATTCGATTCGGTTTGCGGCAGTTTTTAATTTGCAGTTGGAATTTAGTTGTGCTCGATTTCAATTGAATTGTTTCAGAACCGAATTTCGAGCTTAATGTGTTCAATTTAATCGTTATTTTATTTTATTTTTTTTTGGTTGAAATTGGCTTTATGGATGAAAATTTTAAGCTGCAGGGCGTTAAATTTCTCATTTTTTTGAATAGGAAGGGAGCATGTGTCGATGCAAATGTCGAGGACGTTTTCTGGATTAACCAATTTATTGTTTAACAGAAGGTATACTTTCTCCTAAGCATTTTCATCTTTCCCCAATCCATGAACATTTTGATCAAGTTTTTGGGTTTCAGTTGTGTTTTGCTTATTGTTTGTTGTTCTTAAGTGATAATAGTTGTAAATCCTATTTTTTTTAGGTAAGAAAAGAATGGAGAAAGAGTGATTATTCATTTCCTTTCTTAACATACACCATCATCTTACCAACAGGTCCAAATTCCAATAACTCATTCAAAAAACCAATGCAGTGTTGGTATAAGAGACATACACTCAGCTGATTGTGATTTTTCTATTTCAGTGAAGATTTTGAAATGAAACATTCTTTTTGGAGACGAATTCTGTCAAATTTAACTTGGTATTCGGTATTTCTTGACTGCGGTTAAGTGGAATTGTTCATACGAAGTATTGGAACTGAACAAACTGATTCTAATGGACCTGTGACCTTTTACTTTTGTTACAAATATCAGTTGATTCAAGAGATCAGGGTCATCTTTGTGGCTTGTGTTACAAAGTTTCTTGATATTTCTATCTTCTTTGCAGGAGCGCAGAAGAATCCACTGATAGCAAAAGGAAACGTCTGAAGCCCGGGAAAGTATCCCCCCTGCGACCAGTCCCTAGTGATATACCAAGACCTCCTTATGTCAAATCGAGGAAACCGCCTGGAATCGCAAGTGGGCCTGAAATACATGATGAGAAGGGGATAGAGTGCATGCGAGCATCAGGGAAGCTTGCTGCCCAGGTTCTTCAATATGCTGGGACGTTGGTGAAGGTGAGTACTCATTATTCTATTCATTTCATTTTAGTGTTGCCTGAAATATTCACAGTTCTGGACTTCTGCTGGTGGTTGTTCCCGTCATGTGTTTTTCCATAACTGCAAAGAAACTTATGTTTCTTTTTGAACTGATAGTTTACTTTATCCTCATGTATCTTTATTTAACTCTTTAACCCAAACTCCATTTTGCAATTGCATTTTGGCTCTCTTGGCAGCCAGGCATCACAACAGATGAAATTGATCAGGCAGTTCATCAAATGATCATCGACAATGGAGCATATCCATCACCTCTTGGTTATGGTGGGTTTCCAAAGAGCGTATGCACATCCGTAAATGAGTGCATTTGCCATGGAATCCCTGACTCACGTGCCCTTGAGGTCTGTGATACTGAATTGTGCTAATCCCTAGTTTTGATTGGCACTTGCATGAGTTTAAAAACACTGTTTAATGCTCTTTTTCCAGGACGGTGACATTATCAACATTGATGTTACGGTTTATCTAAATGTAAGCAAATCACCATTCCCCAATGCCTCCTTTTCTGTATTTGTGCCTCTTCTTCATTTTATACTCTGTTCTGAGACAATTGCATAGTAGAAAAACATGTGGGTTATTGTGATATTGCATCTGAATGAAAGTCTACTCCTCAAAAGTGTTTCCCGCTTCTGTGTTGGACTCAGATTTTTATATCTTGCAATGAATGGGCAAATACTGAGTTGGTTCACCCATTTGAGTCCATAAAGTTTATACACCATTTGTCATTTGATTACTTGACCCGGCTGACTTGCAGGGTTATCATGGTGACACATCTGCGACATTTTTTGTTGGAGATGTTGATGAAAAGGCGATAAACTTAGTAAAGGTATGGTTTCTTTGTAGGTACACTTTTAACTAATGCTCTGGTTGATTCAATATGTTGATTTTTTGTACACTTTGTATTGTTGCAAAACAAGGTGATTTGTAGTTTGTTAATTGTCAGATTGGTGCACAATGTTGGTTGTATTTAAAAGAAAGTACATGCACTCTCTCTATTGATCAATTGTGTATTGCTTCAGGTAACCAAAGAATGTCTCGACAAGGCAATAGCAATTTGTGCACCTGGAGTGGAATTTAACAAAATTGGCAAGACAATACAGTAAGACATATTCTAAATCTTTTTCATTCATAATATATTTCATACCATCGTTGATATTCTATTTGTACATTATAGTTGATATTTCTCTATGCGCCTACTAGCACTGGTCTATCTCTAACCATTTTTCTCTAACCTTAAATGCTGAACTGTTGAATACATAATGGCCACTGAAACACTCTTAAAACCCCCACGCTTAAGACTTCACATTAACTTTTCCTCAAAGGAATCATGCAGATGAACACAAATATGGAGTTGTCCAGCATTTTGTTGGACATGGAGTTGGACGAGTTTTCCACAGTGATCCAGTGGTTCTTCATTACAGTAATTCCATAACTTTTATTTGAATTATTTGTCGTTTTTCAGTCTGTGCTACTGATTGATTGCTGAATTATTCCGTCAAAAATTACTGTCTTGGATCTTCATATTGGTGGTGAACCAGGGACCATCATTCATATGATTATCTAGATTTGACGTTCTCTAACATTCGTATTCTTCAATGACTTTGTCATGCTAGGGAACAATGGGCGTGGGAAAATGTTGCTGAACCAAACTTTTACAATCGGTAATATACTGTCCTACAAACTGATCAATTAAAAATGGTTTTGCCACTAAATCCTCCATTCATTTAGACATTGGCAATTCACCTCGTATGGTGTTGCATAGCTGGTGCAAAGTTATGTGCTGTTAGATCTGTTAACTAATCAAATTAAGATGCTCAATACCTTGGCTCAACCTTGAGTTAGGTCAAGAAACCGATTCAAGCAAGCTTGAAATATACTTGAAAGATAATGAGCTGGCTCTTTTTTTTTTTTCATTCCTAAATTGAGTTACTCTATTAAGCTAGTTGTATTTTATTGTCATTTTATAAGTAATTTTATTAGCAACTAAATTTAGCTTATAAAATCATAATGAAATTAGCTCATTGAGGAGATGAACAAGGTTGCTCTCTTTGTGCTTAATTACCTTATTGAGTTCATGCTTGAGCTTGAAAATTTCAAATCTAGTCAATGCTGAGATTGAATAATAGCTGATTTAAACGATGAGTGAGTTCAAGCTTGGCTCATTCAAAGTTCGGGCGAGCTCGAAAATGAACTACTTAATTCTACTTGATTAGCAACATGAACATGAAACTGTGGAAGGAATATGATTACAAACCTCATTTCTGCACCTGTTTTGCAGTTAAACGGTTATTTACTTTTTGGGTTTTGGCGTGAACTACTTTTGCAGAACCAATGTTAACAATTGGCAGTATAAACCCAATAATGTGGGACGATAATTGGACAGTGGTCACAGCGGACGGAAGCCTTTCTGCTCAATTCGAGCACACGATTCTAATTACCAACGACGGTGCTGAGATACTTACACAGTGTTGAATACAGCGCACAGAAAGGTTAGTTGCCAAAATTATGGCTATAGTATCTGTTTCCTTTACTGGAAAAAGAAAGAAATTCTTATTCAAAGCTTGGCCATTGTTGTGATTCTAATTGTTAAATGATTTGTGAGATTTACATTCTTTTTTAAGACCAACATGTGGTCTTTTGAGTTTATCATGAAAATAGAAAACATTTGCTGTGTATGTATATTGTATTTTGGTAATTTCTCATTGTTTTGATTCTTGTGAATCTTATAAATGAAGAGGATAATAGCGTCTAATGGGAGGAACATCTAAAAAGTAATTAAAAAATTACTCCATCCGTTCCAAAATAGTAGTAGTCTTTTTAGAGATGAAAAAGCGTTCCCTGTCATTTTGAGTATTTCTATGAAAGTTTTCCAATATTACCCCTTTATTACCTCAATGATGTTCATTCTCTCTCCACTCCAAGTACATTTCTTGGTAAGTGGGGTAGAAATGAAAGATTGTGTGATAATAATTATGTTTCTTGGTTTGTGTAATACTTCCTCTGTTCTTGAATGTTTTTGACTGACCCATTCTTCACGCAGTTCAATGCCCATTTTAAATCATTAATAACTCAAGTTCGGTATAAGTAAAAATTCTAAAAGTTTGATACTTAAAAACTACACGAAGAGACGAATCTAACAAGATCTCACATGACTATATTTTAACTTGTATAACTATGATAAAACGTTAAATGAAAGTCTGTGTGTGAATAGTAGTCCATTATCAAACGTCAAAAACATTCGAGAACGGAGGTAGTATTTGCTAGAAAGACAACTAAAAAAGAACGGAGACAAGACAGTACTATGTGCTTTATGATGGGTAAATTCCAGGTCATTTCCAAGGCCCGACCCAAGCCTAGGTCTGATCCGGACTCATTGGTATAAAATAAATCAATACTATAAGCCAATTATAGTGCATATAGCTTGTTCGACGAGGAAGAATACCTTATACTGCCCTGTTGGCAAAACAGCTAAAGCCAATCAGCTAATTTGTCTCACAATATGAGATACAATAGCTTATTTAAAAATACAAAATAATTTACAATAGTGTTCAATCAGCTCTTTTTGAAACCTCCGCAAATAGCAGCATTTTGGATTTTAATTTATTCTAGGCAAAAAGTTAGTATTGAAATTATCAAACAATTAATTTTAACTAATTCTTACTCAAAACAGGGTATATGTAATTATCGGCTTTTGACTTGAATAAAAAAAAAAAAATTATCTGAATTTAATGGGAGAAGTAAATCTGATACTAGTGTGGTAATATCGGGGCGTGAAAGGCACGTTGTTTACTGTCTTTCCAAAACTCGATATATTAATGGTTCCAAACTTCCAATGTTTGTTTATTAAGTACTGCTTCTACAGAAGTCAATTTCTTCCAACTCAAGAGAAGACACGTAATGTTGATGACTGATGAGTGTTGTCTGCACGTAATTATATATATATTTTTTTATGTAGTAATCCTATTTTAAATTTAAATTAACCAAATCATGGATACCATATTTACTGCTGTATAAAAAAAATCATGGATACCATATTTACTGCTGCAAAACAAAATTATTATTAAGCTTGGCAACTTAGAGTCTGTACTCATGCAACTTTTGAGAGCTTTTGTTAGCTTTTGATTTTATATTAAAATTGTATCTCCGTTCAGTACACTCGCTTTTGAGAGCTTTAGCTATAATTTGAAGCTCTACAAATAGAAATTACCCAAGGTAGCATTAAAAAAAAGGCTGTTAAGCTTATTTATGTCCAATTACAATTTTTAACCTAATAATCAACTTACTATCCGATATTGTCTACATAAATATTTGTCATTTTATAAATTTTATGACAGCTACAGCTAGTTGTACCGAGTACTTAAATAAAACTGACAGCTACAGCTTCCACAGCTCCAGCACAGACCCTGAAAGGAACGTCTCGATTTTAAATTTTTATATGGCAACACAAGAAGGATTGTTGGGAGAGGTTTTTAAGATCATTAGAAAATAAACTGCTAAAAATAAACGGGGATCATCTTCCATTTCAGACAATGATTTATTTATTTATTTTTATTTTTTGCATATATCAGTATACAAAGGCTCGAACTCGAAACCTTTGCTTAAGCTGTCAGAGGCCCATACCACTCAGGTCAACTGCGTTTGGTACAGAATGACTTATTCTTGATAATTCATATTAATTGATTGGCAAAATAATTATTTATTAAATAGTTATAAATTAAATTATAAAAAATGTTTTAAAAAGTTGTGGTTACCCTTAAATTAATTTTAAATAATTTAAACAGTCAATAACACATTATCATCAACATTGTTTAAATATTTTTTTTGTGACAATGGTTTAAATATTTTTGGTATGCATTTTATTTAAATGATGAAACTTTTAATTTTTCAAGTTTTAGAATGGAAGGTGTAAAACTAATTTATTCACTATCTTTTTTTTTTCGATAACTTTTTTATACTCTGTGATGGTAGCTAACTATGTTTATTAATAATGTGGTATGTCGTAGGAAACATGATTAGTAATTTTAACTGAGTGTTTAAATTAACTATTAACTATGGAGTAATATAATTAACAATTGTATTTACTATATTAGCTAAGCATGCAATTGATTGAGGAGCCATTACATAATAGTGCCGACTGTCGGCCGAGTTCATGATTACCAAAGATCATTGTCCATTGTACAATGTGTCGTAGTTTCAAAGCAAAGAAGTGCAATAATTAAAGCACAATGTACTTATGGTCATTAATTCCCTCACCATTAATTATGAAATACTATCAATCACCGCCACCATCAATTTTGGTAGTATATTTTAAATAATTAATGAATCTTATCTAAAAATATATATAAAAAAAATCTTCATGGCTCTTAAAACTCTATCCAATAAGGATATTATTGTTGCCTATGCTTAGAGTGGTCACTACTCATCAACATTACTATTGTATAAGAGGGTGTTTGGGAGCGCACGGATACCTAATAGCTAACAGATTCGGAAAGAAATTTGTTTTACAATTTGCTCATCGAATTCGCTATCTGCTAGTGAATCCGCTCGGTCGCAAACATTCACTAATATTATTAAGGTTTTCCTTTTAATAGCAATAAGGTTAAAGAAATGCATTTTTGTTTTAGAAGAAATGTTAGGTAATAAAATATCGGCAAATTTCACATAAATCTTCATAAAACTTTCCAATGCAACAAAAAGGCACATGTAAATTTTAAAAGGAATTATTTTATTTACTTTATCAAATTCTTGGTTTATAAGTGACTTGGACTCTCACACATCTTTACCAATATATAGGTGTCAATGTTTATCAAAAAAATTATCGGTTTATTTAAAAAAAAAAAATCTTATGTTCTTCATAAGAAGAATTAAATAGCTTAAGGGTCTGTTCTGCACGCAGAGCTATAGCTGCAAGCTGGAACTGTAGGGAGCTGGAGCTGTAAGGAGCTGTGGGAGCTGTAGCTGTCAGTTCTATTTAAGTGTTTTGTACAACTAGCTGTAGCTGTGAAAAAATGTATGAAATGACATAAAAGGACAAATATTTATGTTAACTATTGGATAGTGGGTTGGTTATTGGGTTAAAATTGTGATTGCTCAAAAATAAGCTCCTAGCTTATTTTTTAACGCTACTACACGTAGCTTCTAAAAAGAAGCTTCCAAAAGCTCCCAAAAGCTACCAAAAGCTAGTGTGCAGAACGGAGCTTTTGTTTTGAAATAAAAGCTAAAGCTACCAAAAGCTCCCAAAAGCTGCGTGCAGAACACACCCTAAGTTATTTGGAGTCGGAAAAAGATTCCCAACCTCCTCCCAACAAGAAATTCTAGCCCAATTAATTCGACTTGATGAAGCTTTCCTGGATCGCATTTGTCGCATTTTTAGTATATACTCTATGTATCGTTCATTATATAAATCAGACCAAATTATTTGATTATTACGTTTT
Source organism: Hygrophila difformis (assembly GCA_030278955.1). Lineage (NCBI taxonomy): Eukaryota > Viridiplantae > Streptophyta > Magnoliopsida > Lamiales > Acanthaceae > Hygrophila > Hygrophila difformis. The sequence continues at coordinate 42,940,054 of JAOANR010000011.1, forward strand.
ACAAAATGTATATCGAGACAGTCACTTAATCCGCGTCATAATGCTCAAAGAATCCACCTCAAATGTTAGGGTGAAGTACTGAAGGGAAGGACAAACAACACAGCCAGCAGGGAAAAAAGAATAAATAGGTCCTTTTTCTTTTCAAAAAATTCAAATCAGTCCTTTTTCTATTTTATTACCAAAACAGTCCTCTACAAATGCTAATTATGTTCAAATCAGTCCTTTTTTCACTAATTATATTCTAATTGCTGACGTGGCAAGGGTTTTAATTTAAACCTGACACGTGTGCATAATATTAGTCCTTTTTTCTTTTATCTTTTACCAATTCAGTCCTAAACTTTTATTTTGTTCTATTTAGTCCTCTACCCCAATCACTCATTTTTATATTAATTGGCCTCAAACCTTTCAAATTATTTCATTTTAGGCCCAGAACCTTAATTTTTTTATTATTACTAATACATTTATCAAAAAAATGCCCAACATACTTTCGTAAATAAAATTAAATACCAAACCTCATACATTGGGTTTGACCGCCTTGTTACCGGGTCTTCGAAGTTCCGAATTTTACGGACTCTCTCTAACCACCCGACCGTAACGATGGTTCATTGGTTCTGGTTTCCTTAAGCAACAATCAGCACAATCATACTTTGTGGATAATAAAATTCAGGCTATTTTTTTAATATTTTTAATAATATTAATATTTTTCAATAAAACCAAGGCTTCTTGTATCCATAACCTTCCAAAAATTCAAGTTAAATTATTTACTCAAATATTGCTACATCCTAAGGTAGGACGCAAAGTAAGATTCTGTTGATTGTTACTGAAGGAAACCAAAACCAATGAACAATCGGTTGCGGTCGAGTGGTTATTAGAGAGAGTCCGTAAAATTCCGGTACTTGAAAGACCCGATAACAAAGCAGTCGAACCCAATATATGAGGTTTGGTGTTTAATTTTATTTATGGAAGTATGTTGTGCATTTATTTGATAAATGGATTAGTAATAATAAAAAATTTAAGGTTCTGAGCCTAAAATGAAATAATTTGAAAGGTTTGAGGCCAATTAATATAAAAATGAGTGATTGGGGTAGAAGACTAAATAGAACAAAATAAAATTTTAGGACTGAATTGGCAAAAGATAAAAGAAAAAGGACTAATATTATGCACACGTGTCAGGTTTAAATTAAAACCCTTGCCACGTCAGCAATTAGAATATAATTAGTGAAAAAATGACTGATTTGAACATAATTAGCATTTGTAGAGGACTGTTTTGGTAATAAAATAGAAAAAGGACTGATTTGAATTTTTTGAAAAAAAAAAGGACATATTTATCCTTTTTCCCAGCCAGCAGGATATTAATTCTTTACAAATGGCACTGAGACAGCAAGTTTTGTATGTGGCATTGGTTAAAAAAATCCACTGTGTTGAAACTTAAAAAAGCACATAATGGGTCAAAAATGCACATATTTTTTTAAAAATTATAGGCTAAAATTTAAATATAAATAATTCAGCTTTTAAATACTTGTAAAAACTAATAATATATGATTAAATATGCAAGTAGTTCTATTCGTTGTTAGGTAATGTTTTACCCGTTCATCAAATATGCCTATACCTCGTCACGTTGGACGACCCTGTACAAAGCAAGTTTTACTTTTTTTTTAAAAAAAAAAATAGTTTTTTTTTTTTTTTTTTTTTTTTTGGTGAAACAGCCTGAAAAGACGAGCGAAAGAAAGGAAAAGAAAAGGAAAAAATAACAAATAATCTAAATCAATCGAGCATAAGCCACACCGCTAGCATCCTTCGCGAGGGGACCCCGGATCTCATCCGGAGAAAAGACCCAAGTGGTGTAGAACTCTTCTGAGCAAGTTGCCTTGCGAGCAAGACCATCCGCCACTTGATTTCCATCCCTACAAACATGTTTAAGCACACAACCTTCCATCGTATTAAGCAAAGTTCGAACCTCCTTAATCGTTGGCCAAAGAAAATGGCGTGGATTCACAGCTCCCGTCACCAGTCGGATCACCTCGAGAGAGTCAAGGTAGCTGCCCTTCAAAGCAACTCCAAGCTGTCCCGCAAGCAGCAGTCCGAACCGAAGTGCTAGAAGTTCAACTTCAATAATGCTTCTCTTCCCAAGCTTCCCACTACATGCGCCTATCCAATTGCCATCCGTCGACCTCACCACAGCACCAAATCCAGATCTCCAGGGCTCCTCAATCACTAATCCATCAGTATGCAAAACCACTCCATCTAATCCCTCATCCACCCACCTGACCAAACGAACTCCGGCCTCCCTTTGCCTACCAGTAGTTCTGTCCATTAAATCTCGCAACCAGCTAGCTTTATTCAAGATTCGATCACTGTCCATTCCTTCCCCTCTGAAAACTTGAGCATTTCGCTGACACCATATAACCCACAAAAGAGAAAGGAAGCTTGAGCCCCATTTAATCCATGCCCAATGCAAGAAGTGCCGACATGTGCATGCTTTCCAAGTCCGATGAGAAGGAGAATCCGCCCTTCCTCCATGCCCGTGCCGCCCATGCACATTTGAACAATGCATGATACCAGCCTTCCACCTGGTCTCCACATATGACACATAGCGGGTGAGGCGCAAGTCCCCTCCTATAACGAAGCTCGTTGCATGGGAGCGCCCCATGTCCAATTAGCCAAAGTAGAACACCGATCTTCTCAGGAATGCGGGATTCCCACATCCAGGACCAACCCTTCACATTGTGCTCAGTTTTAATCAACCATTTGTAACCGGATCGTACACTATAACTCCCGTTGAGATCACCTTTCCAGTGCAAGATGTCATCCACTTCGCTATTCAAAAAAGAGGCCGGAGCACTCTCAATATCCTGCCTTAACTCCTCCGATAACCATGAATATAAGATGTTAAGTTTCCAGGATCCATGATCCACAACATCTTTAACACGTAAATTTAAATCATGCACGTCCACAAAGGGCACAAGAGGCGCCAAGCAGCTTCCCTTTCACCACGGAGCAAACCAAAGGGAGCAATTACCATTACCAAGTCGAACGCCATAAGCATCATTAAAAATGTTACCCGTTTTCACCAATGATCTCCACACCTTTGTGCCTCTATAATGATCCCTCAGCAGTAGTCCGTTCGGTGCTCCATATTTTTCCCGTAATACTGCTACCCACAGCTTCCTAGGCTCAGTGATAAAATGCCAGACTTGTTTTCCAAGTAAAGCCAAGTTCATATGTCGACTCCGGCGTATCCCCAACCCTCCATTATGTCGAGGGAGAGTAACCACTTCCCAATTAATTAAATGGAGACCATGTCCATCCGCACCCTTCCAAATCCATCGACGGACGAGTTTATCAATCTGATTGCACACGCCCATAGGGAGCATGTGCACTTGCATAACATACACTGGAAGGGCAGTGATAACAGCGCGTGCAAGGGTGATTCGGGCAGCCCTGTTCAATAGAAAAGAAGACCAAGAATTCAACCTGCTTTGGATCCGCTGAATTAAACCATCAAAGTGTGACAACTTAAGCCGGCCAGGGATGATCGGGAATCCGAGATAGCAACCTAAGTCCCCTACAACCGAAACTCCAAGAGTTAACTCCAATAAATTTAAATGATCTGGAGTAGCATGTGGACTGCAGAATGCACTTGATTTAGCAGCGTTCATAACAAGTCCAGAACGGGTCCCAAATCGAGTGAGGACATTGGCGATGGAGAGGATGCTTTCTTCACTGAGTTCTGCACAAAGGATTAAATCGTCAGCGAACATTAAATGAGAAATTCCAATACCTCCAGCACATAGACGCAAGGGGCGCCATACTCCAGTGCTAACCGCTTCTAGGATAGCTCGAGATAACTTTTCCATGACTATCACGAATAAATATGGTGACAGAGGGTCGCCTTGTCGTAATCCCCGGTTGGCCTTGATATTACTAATAGGAGCACCATTCCATAAAATAGAGAAGCTGGAAGAAGACACACAAGCCATAATGAGCTCCTTGCAATTAGAATGAAGCTCCAATTCAATTAAGCACTGCTCCAAAAAATCCCAACGAACCATGTCAAAGGCCTTTGTAAGATCAATTTTTAACACAACAACCTGAGCAACCGAGTGAGAGCACTCAATTGAAGAAATAATTTCTTGCAACAGCAGGCCATTGTCCGAAGTCCCCCTCCCTGGCAAAAAGGCTGACTGGTATGGGCCAATGATCTCCGATAAAATAGGTCTGAGCCTTCGAACCAATATTTTGGTAATGATCTTGAAGGTGACATTACACAACGTTAATGGCCTGTATTGCCTCAACGAACATGGAATATCCACCTTAGGCAACAGACAAAGAAAGGCGTGGGCTAAGCCATCCAGAAGTCTGTTGGTTGACATAGCATTCAAAACCAATTTGGTAACAGGATCATGTAACTGTTCCCAATATTCCGAATGCGGCGGGGAATCCATCCGGCCCCGGAGCAGATAAGGATCGCATCGAGTGCACTGATAACTTCACCTCGTCAGGATCAACTTCGGCCTCCAGTGCAATTTTATGTGACTCCAAAATTGGTAACAGCGGCGGCAGGTCCTCTCCTTCCCTAGTTTCGGCGGGGGCAGCAAACATGTTAGTGAAGAAGTCAATCGCATGTGATTGCAGCAAGTCTTGATTCACTTGCCATTGATCACCCAATTGGAGGCCAAAAATCTTATTCTTCATTCTTTGTATCTTGGTTTTAGCGTGGAAGTATTTTGTGTTTCTATCGCCTTCTCTGACCCATCGATCCCGCGACTTTTGGTGCCATAAAAGCTCCTCATGCATGAGCACCTCAGCAAACTCCTTACGTATCTCCGCCTCAACTCTCGCAAGCCAAGCCGAATCTACCCGTGCCATTTGCTTCTCAACGCCCAGTAGTCTGTTTTTTAGCTTACGCTTGCGCTCCCTAATATTCCCAAACACCTCCTTATTAAAGACAAGAGACTTCTCCTTTATCTCATTCAGGATAGTGTCGAGATTATCCCCTCCCTTAGTTCGGCCAGCATTGATCACCTCTTTGTATAGGGAGTGTTCCTTCCACATGTTCTCCCAGCGAAACGGTCGTTCGGCCCGTGTTGTAGTATTATTACCGCACACAAGTTTTAATGGGCAGTGATCTGATCCGAGTCGCGGCAAGTGCACAATTCTACCATTATCAAAATGGTTTTCCCATGCAAAGTTTGCCATGCCACGATCCAACCTTTTGCTTATCCGCTTCCCTCCGCCGGCCATACATGACCAAGTGAATGGAGGGCCGATAATATTCATATCAATCAAGGAGCACCTATCAAAAACCTCTCGCAACTCAGCAACACGCTCAGACAAATAAACACCGCCATGGACTTCCTGTTCACTAACTATCTCATTCCAATCTCCAATCACCACCCACGCGCGACTCCATGGATGCGGCCAAGGTGACAAGCTCCTCTAAACCATCCCGTCTCATTTGATAATTCGGGTCGGCATAAAGGGCTGTAACCTTCCAATGGCACAATCCTTTCAGTAGTTAAAATGTAATCATTCTAGCTCCATTATCCACAACATTAACAGCACAAGAAGTATTTCTTGATTTTAGTATCCAAAGACCTCCGCCATCCCGACGGCTTCACTGATGCAAACTTGAATATACCCCAGCCGATCGAAGAATGCCCGAACTATAGAGAACTGCCATCTAGGCTCGAGAATGCACAAGATGTCTGGTTTGTGTTCAAACACAAGATCATTCACCCACCGTTGAGCCGTTCGACTCATAATACCACACACATTCCATGCAATAATAGTAAAATCGCGAAACTCCATATCAAATTAAAGAAATTGGAAAGGGAGTTTACATACTCGCATCATCGGCATCTGCCCAATTATCCGATTCAACATCATCCAGCAATGGACTAAATCTCCCAGAGGTCAACTCCGGCTTCTTTGGACTACTCGTAATCTGTAGACTTGTCTCCTCATCCGAGGATATGGCAGTAGCCTCTTTGTCCTCCACCCGAGGCCTCTTAAAAGACTAAACCTGCACATGGCGCCTTCCTGAAGGCTGGCTAATCTTTCCGTTGGGAGGGACTAAGACAAGTGCTTGTGAGTTTGAGCATTCACCAGCAACCACCTTAGTAGTTCCCCCATGCACCTGCGGATGCTGCTCATGATTAGATGAATCTCCAGCAACCGCCTTCCCCTTGCCCACATCAGTATCCTCTCTTCGAATGTTTGAATTCATTGAGAGGGATGCATCCGGATCCTTCACTTCCTCCGGCTGCCTCGACTCAACTTTAGGTTTTCGTGTAGGCCTCGACCTCCTCCGGACGATCATCTAATCCCCTAAAGCTGGCTCCTTAATTTGAACACCACCTGTAACAGACGCATCCGCTGCCTCTTTCATTCCCACGTCAGGTGCGGGCTGCTCCGGATTACCACCGTCACCAGCTTGCTGGTTGCCTGCATCGGCTGGAGAATCCGGTTGAAGAACAGTTGGTATGGACAATCTCTCTCAAAATGTCCATAGTGACCACAATTCGAACAAATTAGGTGGAGACCTTCATAAGCAACCGGGATCCATTTACCATTCACTCTTAGTTTACCCGTAACTGGTTTAAGCAAATCCAAGGCTACACATACTCGAGCGAATCTACCTCGAGTGGCTTCCATGGTACATGAGTCAACCTTCATAACTTCACCTAATCCCGATGCAATCGCCCATAGGATATCTTCCCTATAACGGTGCATTGGGAGACTATGCATACGTGCCCATAGAAGAGTCTTATTAACTTGGGTGGTGCTCGGGTCGAAATCGTGAGTCCAGGGCATTAGCGCTAGGTAGTGATAAAAAATTAACCATGGACCACCATTGACAACCTTTTCCCGATCCGCCAATAATGAAAACTTGACGATAAAGCAACCATGGCCCACGTCGATTATAGTCATCTCGCCCTGAGGCCTCCACATACGTTCAAGCCTCCCTTTGAGCACCATATACCCTACTGAAGTGCCGAGAACTTTTATTACCAATGCCTCTTCCCAAGCTTTCGCTGCCTCGATATCCAGTTCGTTATCGATAATGAATTCCGGAAGTGCTGGATTGTTTCCCACGAAACTCTTCTTAACAAGTTTCTCGGCAATGAGATCTCTCCTCGGCAAAGGTTGCGACGCCGAAGCGTCCGAAGCTTCGGTCTCCATGCGATTTTGCATCAGAACATGAGCAAAGGAGGCGGCCTTGCCGCCGGGATCAGGGGGTGCAGTTGGTGAGAGCGGAGGCGCCGTTGGAACCCTAGCCGTCATTGGTTTTTTTTTTTTTTTCACCCTATTCAACAACCCGCATAAATTAATATTCAGTTTTCCACCCTTTTCAACAATATAACCTAAAGTATATATTTTCTTAGGCATTGAAGGGTTCCCTCTCCTAAATAGGAATTCTGCATACACAAGAGCTCGAACCCAATATCTTTGCTTAAGCTGTCAGAGCCCCATACCACTCAGGCCGACTAGTAAAATATAAGCTATATTTAATTTTTTATATTTTTTTATTATTGAATTTTAATTCAATTATCATATTAATATATAATAAAAATATAATTAAGTTTATACTTATTGGATCATTTTTTTTGGAGTAGTCACTAACGGCCCGGGACTTATTGGATCATTTAATCACATAATTTAAAATATACTATATATTTTTTAGTATAATTTTATTTATATATATTTTAAAATATTAATAATTAAATATGTATATTTTCAACGATCTCTGCCTCGGTATATTTGTTACACTTCATTTACATACTACCTTCGCCTCAGTATATTTGTTACAGTTCGCTTTTTGACACAATTCACTGTTTAATTTTAATTCAAATTTTTATCATAGTTACGTAAGAAAAGATATAGTCAAGTCGGATATTATTAGATCTAATTTTTTAGTTTTTGTATATGATTTTTTTACAATACTAGATTTTTTTGCCTGCTGCGCACAGGTGTTGAACAAATTTGACGATATAACATGAGAATTTAAAGTTTTTTGGATTATATGATATTCAAAGTTTTTTGTTTAAATAGTGGTTGGAATGCATGCAACAAAAATTTAAAAAGAAACTAAATGAGAGAATAAGATGATGGAAGAATATTCAAACCCACAACCAGGTAAACATAATATAAAATAAATTATTTTTACTGTTAAAAAAATTAAATATATATAGTTTGTTTTCATATCTAAAATGATGAGAGCAAGTGGAAAATAAATACCATTTAATTATTCAAAATTAATATATATATATATATTTGCATTATTAAGGTTCTAGTCGCTTAAGCAAGGTCTTGGGTTCGAGCTTTGTGTATGCAAAAAACTACTTTGGGAGAGACACCCTTAATTGCCCTTGCAGATCCTACATGGATTAGTCTTAGTTCCAATATAGCATGGGGATACCCGGTTTCACCAAAAAAAAGGTTCTAAAAATAATTATTTTACTCCCTAATATATATTGTACATTTTGACTATTATCCCTAAATTTTTTAAAGAATATTATTTATACTTCTTTGTTATCTTTTCATTATTTAAAACTTATACTTATTAAGTCATTGTGATTAGTTTTTATGGATTAATCTTTAATTTTATAAAATAAATTTTCATTATAATTACATTTTGATTATCTGTTAATTTTTAAAATGTTATTTAGTCCATAACACTTTGTCCAATTTTTTTTCTATATTGATTATGAAAAATTATTTTGTAGTTAATATTTTTCATAATTTAATTAAATTTTTATTACTCCATCCGTCCCTTTATAAATGTCCTACTTATTATTTTTGAATGTCCCATTAAAAATGTTTTCTTTCTATAAATAGAATTAATTTTCTCCTCCAACAACTATATGGACCCCATCTTATACTCACAAATCAACTCTGCCTTAATTCCCATGCCCAACAGTTGAGGTGGGACGGAGAGAGTATTTTTTAATTTATTATTATTATAAGCCCTAAAATCGAATTTATACTCCGATACCAAGTTTTTTTAGGGGGTATGCTTTTTGAGCAATTTTTTGTAATTATAAATTATTTTTTCTATCTGGATAACTATATTTATTGCTTGAGAAATTCTAATGAAATCAAAATTAGAAAAATAAAAAATCTGAAAAAACGTAAGAATGAAATAAAAATTTTCAAAAAATAAAGTAAGATCTAAATATAAATAAGAGATAATAATTTTTTTAGGCCATCGAGTCATTTCCAGATTTTCTCAATTATATATTTTTAAAATATATATGAAGATTTTCTCAATATTTTGTTATATTTATAGATAGATTTATTTTCTAAATATAGATATTGATGATGTGGAAGATAATTTGGAATTAGTCAGCGAGTTAAAATTAATAAGGGCAATAGAGTCCGCACAAACCAAAAAGTATTCAGAATTTATAATACTCCATCCGTCCCATTTTCAAATGTCTCATTTTCTGTTTTGATCCGTCCCACTTAAATTATCACATTTTCTTATTTAGAAAATTTTTACTCCTTCAAACAAACATCACATCAACTATTTACTCCACTTTAACATAATAACTCATTCTACCTAAAATACTGTGCTCAAAAGAAATTTAACATTTCAAATGGGACGGAGAGGGTATATACTTAGATTAGTAAAATTAAAATAAATAAATAAATAAAATATCGTTATATTACGTACTACTGTACGTAGTAGATGTGATCACGCGCCACGCGGCACAAACACGCGTGGAAGTCGGTCAGCGGTAAACACAATATTCACGAACGCCAAGGATCTCAACACCCAAACAAATTAAACAAATCAACCATGGAGTAAGTCCATCTGGACCTCAAACTCCATGTCCCTCCCAAGAAGATACCTCTTTTGCAGCCCTGAAATCTCGTAGTATTAGTTCTCTCGAGCGTATCACGAATGCCGAATCTAGATAATTTTGTTTACCTCTTAAACCCAGTTGGGGAAAGACCTGTATACCGATATAGAATTAGACGATAGATTACGGCATTTACCCATGAAGAAAATTCGAAAATCAAAACTTTACCTACACGAAGAAGATTAAAACACAAACCCCCTACCATCAAAATTCGAATCCGGTGTTGGCAGGAATTCATTTATTTGCCTATCAGAGGCAAAAATTTCCAGAATGCGGTGGCAGAAGGTGCAAGTGGGAGATGGGCTGTAGTTGGGGGGCAGCGCAGTAGTCAGAATCAGAAGTGTTTCCTTGAACTTTTCTTCCCACGCCTCCTGCCATTGACTATAGAGGCTTCTTTCATTTGCTTTCCGTTGGGTGTTGATTGTTTTGGAGGATTTTTGCAATTTTCTTGGGGGAGCACCGAGATAGTGTTTGTTAAGGGATTGAGGATTTAGGGCTTATTTAGGAAAGCCCATCACCCCCACCCCCATTCTTGGGATTTTCTTGGGAGGTGTAATGGCGGAAGATATTTGTATCTTCACCAAGGTGAGCCCTTTTCAGCTTATCTCTGTTTAGCTTAGTTGTTTTTGTTTGGATTTTAGAATTGATTGCAAGAGGTGGTGTCGACTACCGATGAATTGCCGAATTTAAGGTTTTGGGTTTGGTTTTTTGAGGCGCATTCTAGGCAGGCTCTGGGCCTAAATTTTGTGTGTTCTTGCTTGATGGGATTCTTGGGAAAATTTGAAAATTTTTGGTGGCATTTTGAAATTTTGCTTAAGCTTGTTCTAAATAGTTAAAACGGTTTTACATGTGTTGGCTTATCCGTTGCAAATTTTTTTTTAAGATTTGTCTTGTTGCTCTGAGTTTTTACGCTGCTTTTAATCTGCTGTTGTGTTTGGAAATAATTCATATGTTGATAGAAGTATTTCTTTTCAATTGGTTGAACACCTCTGTTAGGTATTGGATTCTTCAGAGAGTTCATGTAGTTTCATTCAACTGTCAAATGCTTGTTAAAAAATCGAAATCAGCTACTTATGTTCGGATTTTTTTGTTGTATCTTTATCACATTTATCAGGTGACAAACATCACAGTAAAGCCTCCCAAGAAATCTCGAGCTTCTCTGAGGATATTAGTTTTAGTATTTGCAGTCTTTTGTGGAGTTTATATTTGTTCTGTCTGTCTAAAGCAATCTAGCAATCGGGTCACTACCAAACTCCTAAATGTCGAAGTTAATTGGAGTCATTGTCGTAATCATGGTATAGATCGTTCCCAAATTCCCTATCTACACTATCCCAGGCCAACAACCTTTAGTAGGTAAACTTTTTTATACCCTTTTTTGGCTTGAAAATTGTCAGCTTCACTGAGATATGATCGGATGCTGTTATCTGTTACATTGTGAATGAAGGGAGGAATGTGGTTGCAATCCTGTGCGGCTTTTTGCCATTCTGTCTATGCAAAGATCAGGAAGTGGATGGTTCGAGACTCTGTTGAACAGTCATTCTAATGTGAGTTCGAATGGCGAGATATTCTCCATGAAAGAGAGGAGAAGTAATGCTTCTTCAATCTTGTCAACTCTAGATAGAGTTTACAATCTGGACTGGTTTACAAGTGCTTCCAAGAATCAGTGCTCTGCTGCTGTCGGCTTCAAATGGATGCTGAATCAGGTAACTTCAGACTTTCCGTATGAAATTGATCACTTTTGGGGTTCATGGTTGAAGTGTTTTCGAAGCTCTAACCACATTTTCTGACCTAAGTAAACAATTGAGATCTTAGATCACACGATGAACAAATGCAGAGAGAACTAAATACGAATTAGTGTGTGAGGTTGTGAGCTGATGTTTTTTTCTGACAAAATTATGTATTGTTTGTATGTTTTAAAGTATAAATATTTGCTAGTTTCATAAAATGATTATAATTCAGGGTGTGATGGAGTACCATAAAGACATTGCGGAATATTTTAACAATATGGGTGTTTCAGTAATATTTCTCTTCCGAAGGAATCTGCTGCGCCGACTGGTTTCAGTGCTTGCCAATTCTTATGATCGACAAGCTAAACTCCTGAACGGAACTCACAAGTCCCACGTCCACTCTCATGAAGAGGTACTTGTTTTGCAATAAATAAATCTGCATAAAACCATGTGAGATTGATCCTTTCTAGTATTTCCCTACCCTTTTCACAGGCAGATGCTCTCTCTAAATACAAGCCAATAGTCAACTTATCATCGTTGTTAACGGATTTAAAGCTCATGGAAAGGATGGTATTGGAAGCTTTGGATTATTTTAGCACAACTAGGCACATCGTTCTATACTATGAAGATATCATAAAAAACCGAACAGTAAGTTTACCATCCTTTCGATTTCATCTTTCATTATTTCATTTTTACCAAGTAATAGGCACTTGGTTCTTCTACAGGAAATAATTATGATGTTTAAATTTCTATCTATGGAGCTTTTGTAGTTTCTCCATGTTTTTCGGAAACCATTCTGAAGTTCTTTGATTTCTACAAATTCGACATGATTGCAGAAGCTTGTAGATGTGCAAAACTTTTTGGGGATTCCAGTAAGGGAGTTAACCAGTCGACAAGTGAAGATACACAGAGGCCCATTGTCGGAGCACATCAAGAATTGGGACGATGTCAATGCGACTCTCAGAGGGACGAATTACGAGGGCTTCCTTAACGCTGACTACACTACTTGAGTCTAACCCGGTAAGTACTGGGGCAATGTAAGTTGCGTCGGGCAATCTAACCCGGTAAGCATAAGGGCAATCTAAGTTGCCCCCTTTTTTGTGGTTTTGATGTTCTTATTGGGCTCCCTTTTGATGTGTTCTGCTGCTTGCCCAATTTTCTCTTCTGAGTCCCTATTGGACGCATTCAAGAATCAAGGTTGTGTACAGTAGTAGCCATGTAATTTTATGTACAATGTTGGTAAGGAATTTGAAATTTGAAAAGCAATTCTTGGTTTCTAGCAAATGTGGTAGTGGTGCATTGTTCCATTTGCTCTCATTTTTAATACAATGGGTCTGTTTTGCACGTAGAGGTTTAGCTGTGGCTGTAGCTATGAGTTGTAAAAGCAGTAGCTATCAATGTTTGCATAAGTATTCGGTATAAATAGCGGTAGCTGTCATAAATTATAATTTGAAGAGAAAAACTAATTAAATTGAAAAATAACTGTCGAAAGTTCTCAAAAGCTATCCAGCGTAGTTTCTGATGGTAGAGTTTTTTGGAGGTACAGCTCATAGCTAAAGCCTTTAAAAGCTAGTATGCAGAACAAAGTTTTGTTTTGATATAAAATTTAAAATTCATCAAAGCTTTAAAAAAATTTTAAAAGCTGCGTGCAGAACAGATAGTATGAAATTTGTCTTTCAATCATCCTTTTCATCGTATGGAATTTGTCTTTCAATCATCCTTTTCATCATCCTGGGACTTCTCTATCCAAAAATGAATAGTATTTAATAGTACAATTCTTTTTGGGCATTCTAAGTCCTCAGAACTAAAATGGTGGTATAATTAATAGGTTAAGACTTTTTTCATAATGTGTTGTAGGGTTATTATGAAGAATTCAACAATAATAAATGTATAGATAAAGAATTGATGGTATTCAATAGTTGATCTTAGCCTAGCGGTTGATAGGGCACTGATTATGATGAGTGATAGCTGATTAAAATTATTAGCATATTCAAATAAAGGGCAGTGATTGAGCACATCAGTGGATTAGCAACCCATTGATAAAAATCAATTGGCAACCGCTAGCTTAACCAAGAAATAATAATTTGTATAGAACCTGAGCTAAATTAAGTTGTTTAAACATTACGATCTATTGTTTGAATTGTTTTCACTTGATCCACTAACCACAGGAATATTAATATAATTCCTCCCTTTCTTGCCTCTGAGTTTCCTTTTACATTTTTCTTTGCTTTGTAGTCTTCTTAAAATAATAATAAAAGTAACTCAAATTTATTTTAGATAATAAACCAATGTATTTTGAACTTAATTTAAGTACTTGCAGTTATTGGCGTGAATGAAAGTATACTTTAACAGTCAACTATAACACCTTACAATACACAATTTGAATTTTTTCAAAATAAATTATACTACTACATCACATTTTTTACAGAATAATAATAATAATAATAAATCATCACTATCCAAAAAATAATCCATCTTTTTTCTCCATCTGGTAATAAACTCTCACTTTTCCTTTGCTTATTTTCTTTGTATAAATACTATCATTCAAGACCATTACAATATGATCCAGTCATGATGGGGTGGGGAAGAAAGAGGGCCTTGGAAAATAAAGTGAAATTTAAAGGGTAGGAATCGAAAGAATGTATTGTTATATTGGTGCCTACTGCCTAGTAATATTAAAGCATAGGCTATAGAGGGAATATCCTCCACAAGTTTACAAGGCAAGAATCTTCCCACCAAATCAACCCTCACTGAGCTTCTGAGGGAAGCAGCTGTAGCTTTGTATACGATGATGATGTCCTATGTTGGTGTTGTGTAATTAATCTATATAGTATATGGCTTTATGGTTTCAACAATTATTACACTATAATTAAACAAACATCCGATGATGAGCAAGCTTGGTGAGTTCAAGTAAAAGTTGAAATTCAGCAAGAGTCAGACTCAATTTCAGTTCTACATTCAGCAAGAGTAAGCAGAATTCATTTCTTTCTGGTTATCCTTCAATGGCTCAAACGAAGCCCACTTTCGTCCTCTTTTTCCTCGCCATTATATTCGCTCCAAAAATACAGTCCATGCATGGAAGAAAGTTGAAATCTTCAATCAATGGATCCTCGGGCAAACAAGACATTAAGACATTTTTATCCGCGGTATGCTCAAGCACAGCTTCACGTACCTTCACACCGCCACCAAGTGCGGTTGCAGCTGAGTTTGCACCAGCGACACCAGGCCACTCGGATGATTTCAGGCCCACGACACCTGGCCACAGCCCCGGAGTTGGTCACTCTATAAATGTGTAGAGCTAGGACATGCATCAAAACATGTTTTGTTAGAAACTTGATATCCACTATATGTACCTTATGCTCGCTCCCCTGTGACTCTCGCCATTATCACTGCCCGAAGATTAAGTTTGTTCCATAGAAATTCCAAAAATACATTCAAAGCGAAATTTCTCATCTTTTCTACCTTTATTTGTCATTTATAAATCATTCATTTGTAAGAATTTCTGTCCACAAAACTATGCAGTGTTGTATCAGTTTGATTTTGAACACTACTTTTAAGTCCGAGAAAGTAAATTTTGTACATCAGTAAGATCTTAAGTGCTAATGTTTTGCTACTTCCATTTCCATAAAAACTTAACATTCCATTACTGTATAAAACTCCTAAAATAATAATGAAATGTTAAGGTTTTATGAAAACGGATAATAGAATTTGAAAACTCAAACCCTGCATCGAACAATGAAATATATCTATCCGTTCAAACAGCTTATCGTTAGCATGACCTAATAAGCCAGCAACTTTAGCAGCAAAGTAAAACAGAAAGGAAACCCTCAATTCAAAAAAGGACCAAAAGGTAAAAGCGCGAAAAATAACAAATAAATCGCCATACCATCAGATCCAAAAGGAGTGGAAAAGATACTCAGCCGCCTGGGGTCAGCCTCAGCCCTCAAGCACCAAACATCGCACGTTGAATTGATAACAGAAAAACGCCAGCCCAAACAACGCACTAGGAATTAAAAGAATCGAATTGGCCCCTTTTGCCCTTTATTCTCCAAGTAAAAAAAGTATATATAGATTATCTCTCATTCAGTTCATTATCAGAGATCAGTGGGACAGTCCACAGAGTGTTCCAAACCCTGAGGAACCAACAACATGATTGATGCCCTCTTTCAAGGAATCTCTTTGTGCATTCAAACTTATTTTAACTAGGAGTAAACATAAAAATGGAGGGCTGAGGTATCAAACTATATAAAGGCCTTCAGTTTGTTTATTACTACAATGTCATTATATTTTAAGACAAAAGTATCCAAGCCCACTTAATGTCCTAGGCTCATTTTAAAATGCTCCAACCCCATAATTAAGCAAGTTGAATAAAGATCAATCCAAGCTGCTAAAGCAGGAGGTATGGAAGAAAAACAGCAGCATCTTGAATCTTGACGAAATTGTTGGTGAAGCTTAAAGGAGATTATTATATCTTATATGTTCATCGAAAACCTCAACCATCCTATTTATTAAACAGAGAACTTAAACCAGAAGATAGATAAATAATATGCATCGTCTGAATTATTTCGACTGAAAGAAAAATGAGCCATCCACATAAAGAAGAGACAGTGAAGTGGACAGTACACAGAATCCATGCCTTTTTTCCTGCTACATTGATTTCATTTCCTCAATGCCAAGGCCAGCCAACCTTGTTCTGGTTGTTTTTATTGTCTCCAAAATGAACTTGCTTTCCAGAATATAAATAAACTGAAACCGACATTTGAGCACAACGAAAGGCCACAGAAGGGTTTATCATTTTATACTGTCCTTTTTCCCCGAGTAGATGGTCAACCCAGTGGCGACGCAGAAATTTTTGATCACTAGGGCCAGAATTTGCTTTGATAAAATTTATTGACAAGTATACTCTTTCACATACAATTGTGGCAACTGAAGCCAAACAAGTACTTGGTTATATATTGTACTCGGGCCAAGTTCACAGTACATCAAGACGGATGATTTCAACCATTAAAAATCACCCAATAGCTGAAAAGTAAAAAAGGGTGAAATTGACAAAATGGAGCAATAATAAAAAGAACACCCATTGATCATTTCAACGACCCAAACAATAACATTTCAACGACACAAGATTTCATCATTACGATTTACAGAAACATAAAACCGATGATAATACTTATGTCGTTGAAATATATAAACATAAAACTATATCCTGCAAATTTAATATTATATCCTTCCATCCAATTAATTTAGACAGTCGAAATTCAAAATTGATCGACGACTAAGATTGACCACATTACATCAAATCAAAAGCGTTCACAGTACCCTAACAACTGTACTTGTTAAAGCAATGTAGCAATGTATAGATTCTATACTTAAAAATCCAACAGAGTGAAAAGAGGATCAAACAAAGGATCAGGCTAATGTTGGTACAGCAATGGAAAGGGAATGAAGAGAGCCACTGACAATTTTGGAAAAATGATTTGAAAGAAAAATTGGTGGAAAGAATGTGAGCCATCCATAGTACAGCAAGAGGGAATGGTATTTCTTTCTTTCTTTCTTTCTTTAATGATCATTCAAATTCAATGGTTAAATTCGTTACATGACACATGAATGATGTTAATACATTGTTATGACAACTTAACCTTGTACTTTTCATTGAGATGTTTCTCAGGTGTTGGCACATCGGGTTGACGACGACAGTTAACTCTGCTGGTAGTTATAACTTTTGTATTCTTTATATAAGTGCAGAGTCTGTAATCTAAATGTAGATTTTCATTGAGCGATTTTACTTGTATTCATTCTTAGAGATTACAGAGAGAAAGTTTTGAGAGAGTCTTGTAAATGTTCTTCAAGATTTCATAGAGTGAGATATTTTAGAAGAACAAGATTAGATTGAGTTTACACAGGAATATCTGAAGGTATTGTGATCTTCAATATTCAAGAAAGTTCTGGAGGAATTCATGCGATCAAAGAAGAAAGCCATGGAGAACGACAAACAGTGTTTCTGCCTTTGAAGATTCCATTTAGGGTGAGATCCCTACTGGCGTGTTGAGGGGGAGTTTCAACAACGCTAGCTCGACTGGATTGTATCATCTAGTGGTAGAGTTTGGATTCTAGTGTTAGGCTTTGGGTAGCGTGTTTGTGTTTTGGTTTTTCTGTCTAGTGAAGGTCGCCTGGATTGGTATCCCCCAGACGTAGGTCGGAAGGACCGAACTGGGTTATCAAATTACTGTTCTTTATCGCTTTCGTATACCGTAGTTAGAACATCGTAATAACATCCATAACAGAATCTTGAAGTATTAAGGGACCTACAAATTGGTATCAGAGCGAATTCTCAAACGTAACTGAGAAAATCCATTCATTCAAGATTCAAGAACCATGAGTCGAGAAGGAGCGTCTAACACTCGTCCGCCATTGTTCGATGGAAATGACTATGCCTATTGGAAAGCTAGGATGCGCAATTATTTGTTGGCACAAGGAGATGGTGTTTGGGATTCAGTCTTGGAGCCATGGACTCATCCAACAAGAACTGTTCGAACTGGAGAAGGAGAAACGGCCACAACAACAATTCGACCCGCGACAAATGCCGAACTCACACAGGCCGAGAGGACTGCAAGATCAGCGAATTACACAGCTCTCAACGCGATCAGTGGTGCTATGGATGAAGCGCAATTCAGGATGATCGCTAACTGTACATCCGCCTATGAAGCTTGGAATTTCTTGGAGACTCAACATGAAGGTTCTGAAGATGTCAAGACAACCCGTCTACAACGCATTGAATCGATCTTTGACAGTTTGAGAATGTCGAATGATGAGGATATCACATCATATTTTGGAAGATTTCAAGATATTGTGAATCAGGCCACAGCTCTTGGAATGTCATTCGAAGGATCAAAGCTCGTGAGGAAATTTCTTAGGACTGTTTCTAAGAAATATTCTGCAAAAGTGGCAGCCCTTGAAGAAGTTGAGAAGATCAAGACAATGTCCTTGAGGGAATTGGTTGGTATTCTTCAAACTTATGAAATCAATCATCTAGCCTCGGAGAAATCGAACAAGAACATTGCATTCAAGGCCGAAGATGAACCTGCTGATGACTTTGAAGAAGAAGTTTCTTTACTATCCAAAAGGATTGGAAAGATGCTTCAGAATAAGCATTTCAAGAAGTTTCAGAAGAAAAATCGTAGTTCTGACAACCCAGTGACGACAAAGAAGCAGAACAACAAATTTGAAAAGAAACCTGATAGGAAGTTCAAAAAGTTCAAGAAGGACAAAGATGTTGATAAGTCTGATAAATCTTCTGAGATTATATGTTTTGAATGTGAGGGAAAAGGCCATGTGCGAGCTGAATGTCCTACTGCAAAGAAGAAGAGTAGAAAAGCACTTCAAGCTACTTTGAGTGATGAGTCTGAAGTTGAAGCTGAGGATGAACAATCAAGTGATGATGAGGATGTCGTTGCATTTGTGACAAGAGAAGCTAGTCCTACCCCTTCCACAGGTAACTGTGAGTCAATACAATTAATTACTGACATTTCTTCTATTGTTACAGCTGAATCAGGTAGTCTCTATAAAGAACTAGTTGATATCTATGAAGAACTCAAAGAGGAATATGAAGAAGCTGTACAGGAGAATGAGCAGTTGTCGAAACAACTCACTGACATCCGTCTGACTCTGGATAAAGCAGAAGTTGAGAAGATTAAGGCTATTGATGATCTAAAAGTTCTTAAGGGAAAGTATGATGAAGTGAAGCTTCAGATTACTACTGTGACTAAAGAGAAGGAATCATTTAGAGAGGAAACTATAAAATTGAAAATTAGAGTTGCTGACCTAGAGAAGATGACCAAAGGGAAAGGTAAACTTGATGAAGTTCTGTCTATTGGAAAAAGCTACAGAGACATGACTGGTATTGGGTACAAGAATCAAGCATCTACTGGAAAAAGACTATTTGTTAGTGGTGGAAATCTGAATGCTGAAGCAAGTTCACTAACACATCAGGATGTTCCCACATCACCCAAACGACGAAGAGACTGTCTCTATTGCAGCTTACCTGGTCACACAGCTGAAACCTGCATGAGGATTGTTCGTGATCTCATGAATGGTCGCCCAGTAGTCTGGCCCCATGAAGATTTAAAGAAAAAGATCAGAATCCAAATGGAGTGGGTGCCTAAGAGAAAGGAGAGTAAATGCTTTGTTGTTCTATCATCACAGCAACAACCACGGTCCAGAAAATGGTATTTTGATTCAGGTTGTTCAAGGCATATGACAGGTAGTAAGGAGATTCTAAACAACTTTACAGATAAAGACTGTGGAGATGTAGTTTTTGGTGATGGTGCTAGAAGCAAAATCACTGGTTATGGTAATGTAAAGGATGGTGAACTTTCTAAACTCTCTAGAGTCTATCATGTTGAAGGGCTTACTACTAATCTCATTTCAATTAGTCAATTATGTGATGAAGATTCTCTTGTTATTTTTAATAAGTATTTTTGTCAAGTGTTTGATTACAGGAGAGATAACATCATGACAGGCAAAAGATCTAAAAATAATTGCTATACTTTGGAAGCAAATCTGGCACAGGCACTAGTAAGCAAGGATGATCTCACAAACCTATGGCACAAGAGGCTTGGACATCTCAACTATCAAACCATGTATAAACTAAGTTGTTCAGCCGCTGTTAGAGGTCTGCCAAAACTACAGAATAACAAAGACCTTGCTTGTGCGGACTGTTCAAAAGGAAAGCAAACCCGAGCTCAACATAAGAAGACTGATGGAGTCTCTACAGATCATTGCTTAGAACTGATTCATATGGATCTTATGGGTCCAACAGAAACTGAAAGCCTAAATGGCAAAAGGTATGTGTTAGTTTGTGTTGATGATTTTTCGAGATTCACTTGGGTATATTTTCTCAGGAGCAAAGATGAAGCCTTCCAACACTTTGAAAAGCTAAGCCTGAAGTTGATGAATGAAAAGCAAACCAAAATCCAAAGGATCCGTTCTGATCATGGACGCGAGTTTGAGAATCAGGAGTTTGAACTTTTCTGCAACAACCATGGAATTTTTCATGAGTACTCTGCCCCAAAGACACCTCAACAGAATGGGATTGCTGAAAGGAAGAATAGAACACTTCAAGAGATGGCTCGTTCAATGCTACATGCTAGTTCACTTGGGAAGTCTTTTTGGGCTGAAGCAATTTACACCGCATGTCACATCATCAATCGTGTGTTGTTGAGACCTCATACTAACAACACTCCATATCAAATCTGGAATGGTAAAACTCCTACTGTTAAATATTTTCATATTTTTGGATGTAAATGTTTTGTCTACAGGGATAGAGAGCAAATTAAGAAGTTTGATGCTAGAGCTGAGGAAGGTTGGTTTTTGGGATATTCTAACAATTCTAGAGCTTATCGAGTTTATTTGATTCAGTCCAGAAAGGTTATTGAGTCAGTAAATGTTTTATTTGAGGATAAGTATACTTTACCTAGAAAGGATGATGATAGTAGTATTCCTGGTACTGATACTGCCTCAGTCAATCCCGATGTTAGTACATCCAGTCAACAACAATCTGAAGGAATAGTTATTGATGATGAAGGAGATACTAATCATGAAGATAACTTGGAGGATGCTGATTTAAGTTCTAAAGATGTTATATCTGACAAGAGAAGAGGTCCAAGGACTCTAAAGCATCACTCACAGCAAGATATTATAGGTGATCCAAGTGCTCAACGTTTGACTAGAAGCAAGAAGGTTAATTACAGAGAATTAGCTGGATTAAACTGCTTTATATCTAGATTAGAACCTAAGAATGTTTCAGAAGCGCTTAAAGATGAATACTGGATAGCAGCCATGCAAGATGAGTTAATTCAGTTTGAAAGGAATGATGTTTGGGAGTTGGTGGAACAACCATAGAACATCAACATTATTGGTACAAAATGGGTCTTTAGGAATAAGACTGATGAGCAAGGCAACATTATAAGGAATAAAGCTCGCCTAGTTGCTCAAGGTTTTACACAGATAGAAGGTCTAGATTATGGTGAAACGTTTGCACCTGTTGCAAGGATGGAAGCTGTTCGAATTTTGTTAGCATTTGCATGCTCTATGGATTTCAAGTTGTATCAACTGGATATCAAGACAGCTTTCTTAAATGGAAAGATCAAAGAGGAAATATTTGTGGCACAACCTGCTGGTTTTGAAGATCCATCTAGACCAAATCATGTATATCGAGTAAAGGGTGCACTCTATGGACTAAAGCAAGCTCCTAGAGCTTGGTATGATCGATTGTCTTCATTTCTCATTCATAATGGATATAAGAGAGGAGAAGCTGATAAGACGATGTTTGTGAACCATGAAGACAACCACTTCATAATTGCTCAGGTATATGTTGATGATATAATTTTTGGATCGACGTCAGAACATCTCAGAAACAACTTTGTTCAAGCTATGCAATCAGAGTTCGAGATGAGCATGATGGGAGAGTTAACTTACTTCTTAGGACTACAAGTGAAACAAATGAAAGATGGAATGTTTCTTAGTCAAGAAAAATATGCTCGGAATATGCTAAAGAGATTCAAGTTGGAAGATAGTAAGATTGCTAGAACTCCTCAAGGTCAACAACAGAAACTCTCAAAGGATGATCAAGGAGCAAGTGTAGATCAGAAACTATATAGAAGTATGATTGGAAGTTTACTTTACTTAACAGCTACTAGACCCGACATATCCTTTAGCACTGGAGTTTGTGCTAGATTTCAAGCAAATCCTAAGGAAGTGCATTTGAAAGCTGTTAAACGCATCATGAGATATGTGAAAGGAACTATTGGATTAGGGATTTGGTTCTCTAAAAGATCAAGCTTGGATTTGATAGGGTTCACTGATTCGGATTGGGCTGGCTGTTGTGATGACAGAAGGTCAACAACGGGAGGATGTTTCTATCTAGGAAATAATCTTGTATGTTGGTTTTCTAGAAAGCAGAACATAGTTGCACTTTCTACAGCGGAAGCAGAGTATATTGCTGCAACATGCTGCTGCTCACAATTGATGTGGATGAAACAAGTTTTGTGTGATTATGGGATCAAGAAGGATGATTTCAAGGTGTATTGTGACAATACAAGTGCAATTGACATTTCAAAGAATCTTGTTCTACATAGTCGCAGCAAACATATTGATATAAGGTATCACTTTATAAGAGATTTGGTTGAAGAGGGTGTGTGCAACATTGAACATATTGGGACGTTGGAACAACGTGCTGACATCCTTACTAAAGCACTCGACGGTGAAAGGTTTGAAACACTTAGATCTATTATGGGCCTTTGCTATTCTAGTTAAATCTGATCAAAGTCTATGTTTATTTTACATTTTACACTTGATCTAGCCCATGAGTTTTGTAGGCCCAATTTACTTTTTGGATAGAGTTTGCGCAACCGTCGTCCTTGAAGTAATGATGACTGCAAACTGACGCCTTTCAGTCACGTCGCACGTCAAAGAGAAACCGTCGTCTCTCTTGTCTCTTCGCCTTCGGTTTCTCTCTTTAAATCAGTAGTTTGTGTTTTCACTTTATAACATTTGAGCTTTGAGTTTGAGTTTTTCAGAATACACACACCTATGGCTTCATCTTCCTCAACCAATCTACCCGAAAAAGCCTCTGAACCAACTCAAACAACTTCAGAGCCTCCGATTACCTCAGATAACCCAAATCTTTCTGAGAATGTTGTTGAGGAACAAAATGTTACGCCTGAAAATACTACTCAAACCTCCACTGAAGCTGTTGAAACCCAACTTGCAGAGTTTTCTGAGAATGCCGAACCTATTATCACTATGTATCCTACCCCTCCTCCTAGTCCAGTTCAAAATCCTCCTCAGGATCCTACTTCAAACCCTACAGACAAATCCACTGAAAACCCCACTGAAGCTACTCCAAATCCGACTGATGCTGAAGCCACACATGTTCAGGAAGAGGAAGACCATATTCTGCCCCATGATGAACCAGAGGTTCCAGATCAAGCTGATGTTGGAACAGAGGTCCGACGACCTACTACTAGGTCTTCACAGAGAAAGAAGCGGAGCACCTCTACCAGTGATGTTGGTACACCTGCAAAACGACCAAGGACCCAGAGGACTCCAGAGAAAACAAAGAGAGATTTACAGTCACAACGAGCGTTCAACATGACATATTTCACCAAGGAAATGATGCTGTTCGGAACCAAAGATCTTGTTAACAGGAAATTCATCCCAGAGGAGACTTTTGTCCATTCTTCATACACGGACCTAGGGTTCGTTGAGTTTCTTGAAGAAAGACATCTACTAAAGTGGGCAAGGGTGTTTAAAGCCTACTCTCCAACACTGGTCAGAGAGTTCTACGCCAACTTACACCCTGAAGTTCTCAACAAAAAGTCTCAGTGGTTTGGTAAGATATACACTAGAGGCAAGTTTATTGATTTAACTCCTGGTGTTATCAATACGCTGTTAGAACTTGCACCAAACGATGATCTTGGTGATCCACTGGAGTATTTGCCTCATTCGCCTGCCGATATAGCCTACACCATTTCAAATCAGAGGGCTTTTGATTTTGGCCGGAAGAAGTGCAGTGTTTCTGACATGACCATGAAATTTCACTGCTTGTTCTATTTGTGTCGTGCAAACATCCTGCCAACATCCAACGCCTCACAGCCTTCACTGGAAATGGGTAAACTTTTGTTTTGTATTGATTCTGGAATAGAACTTATGAATTTTGGTCTTCTGGTTTTGAAGCGTATGCTAGGTTTTACTCGTGATCTAATCACAAAGACTGCTAGTCTACCATACCCTGGCCTTATCACATTGTTGCTGCATCAAAATGGCATTAAAACAAAGAAGGATGACCTGATCAAGATAAATGCACATTCCCCTTCCAATGAGCTTTGTGACAAGCATAATGACTTCAAGGAAGGACCACCACCGTCTGGCACTGATCTCATTTTGCAGATCAAATCTGAGTTGCTTGCCCTTAGTGACAAGCAGACCAAGATCAGTCAGGAAGCCATTGCCACCAAGTGCAAGATTGCACAGATTATAAGTATGCTTCCAGGTTCTCTTTCCCCAACCCACAAGGCCTCTTCAAGTGGAGCTCGTTCTGAGGAGCAGAATCCATTTGCTGATGAGGAAGAGGATTCTTCAGATGGAGTAGTTTGATCCATCAAGGGGGAGAAACAAGTGTGGTGGTGTCTATTTTGGTGGAGGTTATCTCGATGTGATATGGTTGTTGGTACATTTGGGTAACACTTTTCTGACTCTGACTAAACTTTTAATGTTGTCTGATTACTGATGGATGTTTGAACTTTGTGCTGATGACACTATTTTGATGTTTGTGTTTGTTTGTTTTTGGATGAACTGTGATGGACTATTGACTCTCTAAAACTGTCGTCTTGTTTGGAACTTTACTTTGTTGATATTTTGTTATATTGTTTGATGTGCTTATTGATCTGAATTGCTTATTGTTTGCATTTCTGATAGACACCTTGTTTGATGGATCATCATCTCCATGAAATGTGGGGGAGATTGTTAATACATTGTTATGACAACTTAACCTTGTACTTTTCATTGAGATGTTTCTCAGGTGTTGGCACATCGGGTTGACGACGACAGTTAACTCTGCTGGTAGTTATGACTTTTGTATTCTTTATATAAGTGCAGAGTCTGTAATCTAAATGTAGATTTTCATTGAGCGATTTTACTTGTATTCATTCTTAGAGATTACAGAGAGAAAGTTTTGAGAGAGTCTTGTAAATGTTCTTCAAGATTTCATAGAGTGAGATATTTTAGAAGAACAAGATTAGATTGAGTTTACACAGGAATATCTGAAGGTATTGTGATCTTCAATATTCAAGAAAGTTCTAGAGGAATTCATGCGATCAAAGAAGAAAGCCATGGAGAACGACAAACAGTGTTTCTGCCTTTGAAGATTCCATTTAGGGTGAGATCCCTACTGGCGTGTTGAGGGGGAGTTTCAACAACGCTAGCTCGACTGGATTGTATCATCTAGTGGTAGAGTTTGGATTCTAGTGTTAGGCTTTGGGTAGCGTGTTTGTGTTTTGGTTTTTCTGTCTAGTGAAGGTCGCCTGGATTGGTATCCCCCAGACGTAGGTCGGAAGGACCGAACTGGGTTATCAAATTACTGTGTTCTTTATCGCTTTCGTATACCGTAGTTAGAACATCGTAATAACATCCATAACAGAATCTTGAAGTATTAAGGGACCTACAAATGAATCTCCTGCAGGGATATAAATATCATATGACACTATGCATCAACAACACAAGCACGGTGACAAACTACAAAGTGTGACCGACAGTTACTACATACAGTATTATCCTTTTTTCCAAATGTCTGACACTCGACAAGTTTACTTATTTCTTATATTACTTCTTGTGCTTATTTCGAGCTCAGAGGGCAGGCAAGTGAAAGATATGAAGGGCGATGAACAAGTTCATGGACAGGACAATATTTTGCCAAGTCATGGCCATGATTTCCATCCTAAGACGCGGGGAAATGGAATTAGTCGTGGAGTTGGCCACCGCGACTCTGTTGCTGGCGACAGGTTGAATCAACGCAGAACGCTAAGGCATAGCCCCGGCGTCGGTCACTCTTTGGGGAGGTTTAAAGAAGATCCAAATGTTTAATCTTATGAAGAAGGTGGAAACTATTGGGATTTCGAGCTTCAAGAGCGACATGGAGTGGAGAAGATGCTTTGTTTGTCTTAATTTGAATATGTTCAGAGATTCTCCTTAAGTGTATTGTTCCTGCTGGTTATAATTTGAGAATCCATTTAAAAGTTGTTAACCAAGTAAATTTAATGGTCTAATTTAATGGCCTATTAAGTATATTTGGTGGCCCATTGCATAAAATTAGTGGTCCAGAAGGTTGAAGCCCATTTCATGTACAAGCCCCGTTCTTCATGTGAAAGCCAGCCCAGGAGTCACGAAGAGATTAGGACAGGAGGTTTCTTTAGACGGGAAGTTTCTTGAAGACATCTGTAGGAATGCTAGCAGGATGGTCGGCAAGATGACACCTGGCCTAGAAGGGATCGTGGGATTGCTTGACAGTTGAGGAACTCTGCATATAAAAACCAAAGGGTTGCTCACTTTTAAGGCCCCCGACAATTCTACACAACAATGGCACTTTTATTTCTTTAAAGTTTCTGTAAATTCCTTTGTTTTCTGCATTTTTAGTTTTCTCGCAAGGTTCCTTCCGACAGTTCTTTGTAATTCACCCAATATTGTCAATCAAAGAAGAGACTTTCGTTCTATACAAATTTCACGCACAACAATTTGGCACGCCCAGTGGGACACGAAATTAAAGCCATATCCGCTTTAAAGAAGTGTATGCGTCTAAGATCAGGACGTCTGGTAAGTGATCTTACACAGAAATTCGAAGAAATGTCTCTGCAAGAGAAGACACCTGTTCGAACGTCGTCTGGAGAGGTGACTGAGACGACGACTGTTGCACAACCACAACAGGGGATCATACAGACCCCTACATTTGCAGAACAAATGCGGCTTTCGATGACAGAATCGATGGCCGAGTTCATGCCTCTACTAACGAGGCATCTTATGGATGTTTTGCGGCCTGCTATGGCTGATCAAATTGACAGGGGCATCAATGCCTTGCGGACTCAACAGGAAGCAACTACTCCCGCAACCGTTCCTGCAAACGGCGCTAACTTGCTGCCGTGTACAGGGCCGTCAGGCGGCCAGTTAAGAACTTGGGGTACAGCACCCAACAACCAGCCGCCAATCCCCGATGTGGGAGGCTTAGTCAATCCACTGGTGAATCATTTCCAGACAACCTATGCTTCCAACCCAGCGGCACCCCTGATGCCGAACCCTGGATTTGTAGCGCCCCCAACACCCATTTATGCGGCGCCAGGTTGTTTGGTGGCTTCCAATGTATCTCCAGGCTGTACAGCGGCCTCTGGTGGCATTGGTATGCAGCCACGCCAAGCGGCACCTCATGTGCCGAACATTTCGGTGGGACCCTTCGTGACAACGCAGCCTTGGGGACAAGCGCCCCAACCCTGGGGACAGACGCCACTACAAGGGGGGCAGACACCGCAACCAGCCGCCGTGGCTCCTCTTTCACCCCCAGTGGCGTTACCACCTGCGCAGACGCCAGCAGTATCGCCCGAGTTGCTTGCTGACATGATGCAGCAACACTTTGGCATCCAATTGAGGCCGATGGAGCGGCCTACATACCGCAAACCGTACCCTGATTGGGTAGATAGCATGCAACCCTACCCACGAGGATTTAAGATGCCCGAATTTTCTACGTTCTCAGGGGATGACGGCAGGTCCACCGTGGAACACGTGGGGAGGTTCACTGCACAATGTGGTGAAGCAGCATCCAACGACTGGCTCAAATTGAGACTTTTTAGCTCATCCCTTATTGGTCCTGCTTTCGCATGGTATGCATCGTTGCGGTCTAATTCCATTCAGAATTGGGCTGACTTGGAGCGAGCCTTCCATGACAGGTTTTACACACCATTGTCACAGGTTAGCCTCGTAGACCTGACTAACGCAAAACAATATGCCGATGAGACGGCAAATGCTTTCATTAATAGGTTACAGCGGCTTAAAGGCCGATGTACAATGGCAATTCCTGAAAGGGAAATAGCCAATATAGCAGTAACTAACATGTTGCCTAAATTGAAGGAACATTTGATTGTGCAGGATGCGATTGACCTTGCCCAGTTGGCCGAGAGAGCGGCCCGACTGGAAAAGTTCCTGGAGGAACAGGAAGAAAAACATCCCACACGTAGAGTCCACTTTGAAGAGGTGAGGTTCGGCGATGAGGAGGACGAACCTGTGGAGGTGGCTGTAGCGGAATTGGTCCAGACAGCCAAGCCACACACTTGTACGGCCCTCAGGCCGCCCAAACAGAAGGAGGCCAAGTACAGGCCTGAGGAGGATCTCTTTGACATGAGCAGGGCGGACCAAGTGTTTGATGCCCTACTCAAGGACGGAGTTATTAAGCTGCCCGAAGGGCAGAAGTTGCCAGCGGCCGAAGAAATTCGAGGCCAGTCATTCTGTAAGTGGCACAACTCCTATACTCATAGCATTACTAAGTGCAGGAGTTTTAGAAGTGCTATTCAGAATAAGATTAAAGAGGGACGGCTAAAAATTGCAGGTATGAAGGTGGACATAGACCCCTTCCCTCAGCTTCACGTTGGTGCTTCTGGGTTCATCCCAAATCCAGAAGTTGGCGGCTCTAGTAGCCGGACTGATGAAGGAAGCGAATGTGTTCAGATCAGTGAGCAGGATGAGGACTTGTTGTCTGATGAATCCGAGACTGAAAAAGAAAAGGAATTATTTAGCAAGCAGCCTAAGTTTAAAAGTATGTCCAAAGAGGAGTTCAAGAAAGTCCTCGAGGCTGAAGAGAAAGAGTATCAGAAGAAGCAGAAGCCTCCATTGAAGGTTGAGATCCCAAAACCTGCATTAGAGATCCGTGAAAATGGTAGACATCAGCCTATAACTCGGGACTACAGGCCGGGAGTACATGTAGTACCAACTTTGATGAGACGTCCTGAGCAACCCGCGGAGGCTGAAAGGTGGATGATGAATCGGGCAGAGAGGAGATCCGCTCCGAGGGAGCCGCCAGCCATGACCAAAGGCCAATTCAGGAGGGCTCAAAGAAGGTATGCCGAGGAAATGCGGCAATGGGAGGCTCAGCTTCATAAGTTGAAGTCATCTAGGCCTCGGAAGCCAATTCAACCAACCTATTTCAGGTCTCAAGGTGAGACTTCTGAACGACGAAGGCCTGTTCATGAGAGGTTACAACACCCTCAGGGAAGACATACTACTAGGAGACCCAACTCCCCTGTATCATCTCGCAGATCAGTTCATGAGCGGCTTCAACCAAGCCGAGAAGGTGATAGGAGGGGGTCACATGAGACACCCATTGAGGCACCCCAGTCGCCACTTTCTTCCACTAGAAGACCAGTTCGAGAAAGGCTTCAGTGGGCAGAACGTAAACCATCATCATCTCAGCGTAGGGTAACAGAGGTGGAATCTAAGATTAAAATTCAGTCGCCTTCATCCCAAGACAAGGGCAAAGCGACCGCCTTGGCTGAATCGAGTAATGAGAAAAGGGTGACTATGTCCTGGGCAGATAAGTTCTTGGAGAGATTTGAGCATATGGGCGAGCCGGGTACAGCCAGTACAAGGGAGATGGCCATGATGAAGGTGCTCACTAGATACTTCGCATACATAGCGGCCCACCAGGCCGGTGAATTGGGGAGTGAACCGGATAGCTACGAGGGATTCCTTGCTTACTGTAAGACCGTAGATGATTCTGAATAGGCGAAGTCACAGCCGGAGTTTCAGCCTGCCCATGAGGCTGCGCGGGTGAACTTTGGGGCGGTCACCCCTAAGGAAGTGGAAGCTGCTATGGACGCCAACATAGAGGAACCTAAGGTTGGGATTAGCGCCTTGGGAATCATTCCTGACGACATTAACATGTTGGATGGTATGGATCTGGATGAAGAGGCTAACATGGATGCTTTCTGGGAGGATCTGGAAAATAAGTTAAAGGAAGAAGGTTACGAGTACGGGCAAGAAAAAGAACCGACGGACCCAGCGGTGTCCATGCAAGTCGTGGGGTTGGCAGCATACGAAGATGTCAGTGATGTGGAGTCTGAAGTGTGGGATGAAGAGGAGCTGCCATTTGCCAAATTGATTGAAGAAATGGATGAGATGATAGCCGAGTTGTCTCACCCAACTAGATGTTTGCTGGAGGAGTTAGGTGGTCAATCAGTTCAGAGGCCAGCCTCGGCTCACTTCGCCAAGCCCGAGGTGTCTCAAACAAGACAGTTGAAACCCTTGTATGTCAAGGCCCATATTGACGGACGTCCCTTCACCAGGGTGTTCGTCGACAATGGGGCAGCGGCAAATGTACTCCCAATGTCAACTCTGAAGAAGTTGGGAAAGAGTGAGAAGGATTTGATCCCCACCAGGGTCAGGATGTGTAGCTTCGTGGGAGAAGCGACCCAACCTGCAGGGTTCATAACGGCGGACGTCACTGTGGGGTCTAAGACTATCAAAGTAGCTTTCTTTGTGGTAAAGTCAAAGACCTGTTATTCGGCTTTGTTAGGACGTGATTGGATCCATATGGCAGAATGTGTGCCTTCCACCCTACACCAACAGTTACTCATATGGGATGGTAATCACGTTGAATTGGTGGAGGCAGATCCTCAGCCCTTTATAGGGCCAAACAACAATAATGATGAGGCTGTTTTCTACTTAGAAGACATTCAGCCTGCTTCAGCTCTAATTGGCGTCGATGTGGACTTGGAGTCCATTGATTTTACTTCAAGCGGTTTCAAGCTTCACTCAGCGGATGGCCGGCAAGAGGCATCAAGTTGTTGATCATGAGCAGCCAAGACATCTACAAAGACTTGTTGCGGCGGCTGGTAGATACTGAAGTGATGATGGGTGCCGAGGACAAGTCTAAAAATTTAGTAGACAGTAGGCCATCCGAGTGGCCCTCACCTGTGAAGCGGATACTACCTAGTTCAGAAGCTAAGGAACCACTTGTGGATATCAATCTCGGGACGGAGGCGGAGCCAAGGCTGACTAAAATAAGCGCGTCTCTGCCTGATAAGGAGCGGCACCAATTAGTGGAGCTGATTCAGAAGTATAATGATTGTTTTGCGTGGCAATACTCGGATATGCCAGGACTTCCAAGGGAGCTCGTGGAACACCAGTTGCCCACTCATCCCGAGTTCAGACCTCACAAGCAGCCGCCTAGACGGTTTGATCCAGACACCATCCCAAAAATAAAGACTGAGATCGAAAAACTTCTTAGAGCAGGTTACATTAGAACTTGTCGTTATGTAGAATGGCTTGCAAACATTGTACCTGTTGTAAAGAAGAATGGTCAATTAAGAGTCTGTATAGACTTTAGGAGTTTAAACTTGGCTACGCCCAAGGATGAATATGTAATGCCAATGGCTGACATGCTGGTTGATGCGGCTGCCGGCCACAAATTTTTATCATTAATGGATGGTTATTCTGGATACAATCAAATCTTTATTTCTGAAAATGATGTTCACAAAACAGCTTTTCGTTGTCCAGGACCAGTTGGCATCTTTGAATGGGTAGTGATGCCGTTTGGTTTGAAGAATGCTGGGGCAACATATCAAAGGGCCATGAACATGATCTTTCATGATTTAATTGGCCATATTCTTGAAGTGTACATCGACGATGTTGTGGTTAAATCGTGTGAATTTGGCCAACACTTGGATCACCTTGAGCAAGCCTTCATCAGGATGAGACAACACGGGCTTAAAATTAATCCCGCTAAGTGTGCCTTCGGAGTGGCGGCTGGGAACTTTTTAGGTTTCCTGGTTCATGAGAGGGGCATCGAGGTGGATCAGAATAAAGCCAAGGCCATCCTGGAAGCTCGCGCACCGTCTAATCTTAAGGAACTACAGTCGCTAATGGGCAAGATTAACTTCTTAAGGAGATTCATTGCCAATGCGGCAGGGAAGATGAAAGCTTTCACCACCTTGCTCAAAAGAAGGAAGAACGACGTATTCAATTGGACGGCTGAACATCAAGCGGCCTTTGAAGAAATTAAAAGAATGTTAGCCAATCCTCCAGTATTGATGCCACCCAGACTTGGCGAACCTCTGAAATTGTATGTGTCAGCCGCTGAGGAGTCTATTGGATGCTTGCTCGTACAAGATGATGAGTATGGGAAGGAAAGGGCCATCTATTACCTCAGCAAGACACTGCAGGGTCCAGAAGTGAGATATACAACTTTAGAGAAGTCGTGTTATGCGTTGGTGTACGCTTGCAACAAGTTGGAACATTACATGTTACCACGTACAGTCCATGTGGTGGCCCCATTCGATTTGGTTAAGACATTGCTCCAGAGACCAGCCTTGAAGGGCCGACAGGCTAAATGGGCTATGAAAATTAGTCCTTTTACTCTCGTTCACGTTCCTCAGAAGGCGGTTAAGGGACAAGCCCTAGCGGACTTCTTAGCTCAGCACCCTTCAGTGATGTTGCCCGAAGAACCCGAAGAATCATTTATAGGATTCGAACCTTGGGAGTTAACGTTCGATGGGTCTTGCGCAAGCAGCGGCTCAGGGGCCGGTATTACTATCACTAGTCCTTTCGGGGAGCATTGGAAGCTGGCTCGGGAGTTGGAGCCTGGTACGACTAATAATCAAGCTGAATATGAGGCTTTGATTTTCGGCCTGGAGACAGCATTGATGAAGGGTGCAAGGTCCATTGTAGTTTTTGGAGATTCTCAAGTCATCTTAAAGCAATTGACAGGAGAGTATGAATGCAAAAGTCCGAGGTTGATCAGATGTTATGAAACTGCGCTAGAACTGTTAGGTAAATTCTCGGAGGCTACTATCAATCATGTGCCTAGAGAACAAAATAAGGAGGCCAACGAAGCTGCTCAATTAGCTTCCGGCTGGTACGCTGGTTGCCCTAGGGGGCAACAGGTATTGCTGTCCTCACCAATGATTCTGAAGATCAAGAAGAGATTCAACCTCAAAACCCAGTTGGTGATTGGAGGACAGATATTACGAAATACCTTGAGAACCCATCGTCTGGAGGAGATAGCTCTATGAAGGTAAAAGTTTTAAGATATACGTTGGTTGATGGTGAGTTGTTCCGAAGGGCGCTCGACGGTTTGTTACTTAAATGCATCGGTCCTGAGGAGGCTAAGCTAGTGATGGGAGAAGTCCATGAAGGAATTTGTGGCTCCCATAGAGCGGGACCTAGCATGAGATGGAGTATTCACCGGTACGGGTATTTTTGGCCAACAATCATGGAGGATTGTATTACTTATGCTCGAGGTTGCGAGGCTTGCCAGAAGCATGGTCCCATTCAAAGAGTACCGGCGGAGGAATTGCATTCAGTCGTGAAGCCTTGGCCGTTCCGTGGCTGGGGTATGGACATCATCGGGAAGATTCATCCGCCTTCATCTAAGAACCACGCGTTCATACTCGTGGCCACTGATTATTTTACCAAGTGGGTAGAGGCATGGCCAATGAGAAAGATTGATCAAAGCGATGTTATTAAATTTGTGACTGAGCTAATACATCGATTTGGGATACCTCAGACTATTACTGCCGATCAAGGAACGGTATTCACAGGTGAGAAGTTCATGGCTTTCGCTAAGCAATTTGGGTTTCGCATATATCATTCTACCCCATACTATCTCCAAGCGAATGGTCAAGCCGAGGCTACTAACAAGATCTTGGTAAGCATGATCAAGAAGGCAGTGGGAGACAAGCCAAGGAAGTGGCATGAGGCCTTATCAGAGGTCCTGTGGGCGTATAGAAATTCTAAGTCTACTGCCACTGGATTCACACCATATTACCTGACGTATGGACATGACGCTGTCCTACCTTTAGAGATCACGGTTCCATCGCTGAGGGTGGCCCAGCAGCATCACTTAGAGTTGGCCAAGTATGAAGAGGCCATGTTGCAAGAGTTGGAGACGGCAGATGGTGACAAGCTTGTCGCTTTGGAGAATATCCGACGTCATAAAGCTAAAATTGCAAAATATTATGACAAGAAGGTTCGAAGCAAAATGTTCAGTGAAGGGGACCTAGTGTGGAAGGTAATTTTGCCTTCAGGGGTACGCGATAATGAAACGGGGAAGTGGTCTCCAAACTGGGAAGGACCTTTCATTGTTACTCAGAAGTTGATAAATGGTGCATACAAATTGATGGATATTGATGGACAAGAGCATAAACAAAGTATCAATGCAAAATATCTTAAAATGTATTATCCATCAGTTTGGGAATCGGAGTAAGGAAAATAGAAATGCATCGAGTCAAAAGTGGCCGTATCAGGGCCAAATGTGGCAAGAAATATATACTAAAGAAAATCGGAGGATGTCTACCAGTTTCCCACCACAAGCCGGTGAGCTAGCTCAAAAAATGTACCAAAAGAAAAACGCTGTGCGACCCCTAAAGCTACTAAGAAGAAGGTGGCATCCTACTACCAAGTATGCGACCTCGCATGACTGCCCAACGATCGCATGTACGCCTAAAGGTGTCGGTAATACGATGAAAAGCAGCGTCGGCAACACGAGCACGAGCATCCGCCCGGGGTCGAAGACCTTTCGACAACTCAGCTGATAGGTCGCGCTGGTCGGCGACTAAGCGGTCGTAAGTGGTCTGCAAAACAGCGGCCTGCGTAGAAGTCTCGGTCCAGCTAGACTCGAGAGAAGTAAGCCCATCCTTGGCCTCCTGAATAGTACGCTCCCTATCTGCAATGGAGCGTCTCTCGTGAGCGATAGCACGTTCTGCCTCTGCAATAATCCTCTCTGACTCTCTGATATCGCCCTCTGCATGTGTGATGGCACTCTCCAGCTGTGATTTTTGTTTTTCTTGAGCCGCACGAGCCTGAGACAACTGCTCATGCTGAGGACGAATCGCCTCCAACTGAGAAAGAGTCTCACGGTGTCGTAACTCAAGGTCGTCAATAAGGGTCAAAACCTCAGCAGACTCATCTGCAATACTCCTGTAACTGGGAAAAAAGAAAGACAGCTCGGAGATAAGATATGAAAAATCCTGGAAGTCGGCATCCTCAACAAAGGTGGAGGCCGAGCTGATAGCAATGAGCAAGTCGTCGAGACCGGAGACTATCTCGGCGGTCACGGGGCCTGTATGGGAGGTAAGAAAGCGGTCAAACGCCTCACATGCTCTAGCGATATCGCCACTGAGAGGAGTATGGGTGCTCGAAATCATAGGATCTGCAGAGGGAACCTGGGGCACCTACAAGTGAGGACATATTAAAATTAGCAATAGAGAGAGCTAACTATAATGAGGACAAGAAAGAATAATACCTGAGGAGTCGGGGCGTGGTCGACAAAAGCAGCTGAATGTGCGGCAGAATCGATAACTGAAAGTGGCGTCTGACTAGTAAGGGCCTATGGTTGAAACAAGCGAACATTCCTTAGCATATGTTCCTCCGCAAAGATGAAGGCAGACAGGGGAATGAAAACATTATGAGGCTAGAAATACCTGAGAGGCCAGCGTGGGAGTCGGCTTAACTGCAGAGGTATGAGACGCAGCCTGAGCGGAAGGCGGACAATCTCCCTGATCCAAAGAGACCTGGAAGAATGAGGCGTGAGGATTCGTTATGTCTCGAGAAATAAGTCGAAATTAAGAGCAAAATAATCAATAAATACCTGAGAGGCCCGATCGATGTTAGTGGAGATATCATCAGTAGAGGGGAGAGATGGATCCACGTGGGCCTGAAAGTAAAAAGAATGTTGCAATAAGTTATCAAGACAGAGACAAACTACTACTAAAGAATACAAGGTAGCCAAACATACCTGTGAAGGATCCTCAACCGCGGTCTCCTGGGCATCAGTGTGGTATCTGGGATCATCCACCCCATGAGCACATATGTAGTCAGCACGAACCTATAGCTCGTCATCATGAACTGCGCCAACCCCCTCACATGAGTGATCATCATCGGGGTCAACCGGGTCGGTCTCAGGGCGAGCATCATCTCCAGCGCCGTCCTCGCTCATCTGATCCTCGTCCTCATCTGAACTCGCGGATTCACCCTCATCGTCATCACGATCTTCGGTGCCGTCAGTAACATCTTCATCAGTTTCTCCATCATGGGCTAAAGAGCTCGAACTACTACCGGCAGACACCCCGCGAGGTCCAGGGGATGAATCTGTATAAGTTAACAGGGGTTAGGCGACAACAGAGGGAGATGGAAGAGAACATATGAGACGTAGGATGAACTTACCTATTTGGCGTTTGCGAGATAAATGAGACGCATATGATTTCTTCCTGGCAACGTCATGAGTCGCAGGCACGGGAGCTGACCATATAGCAACACCACGAGTACTAGGGGCCGGATCAGGCGGCGGGCAAGCCGGAGGCCTAGACGAAGACTGTCCTGTGGTGTTAGGGGCTGGATGTGAAGATGCAAGTCCGAAACGCGCTACGAGGCTGTCCTCAGTCGGCAAGAGTTTGGCGATGTACGGTGTCCACCAAGCCATAAACTGAGTAGCAAGCGTCCCTGAAGGAGTGAATGCCAAATATGATGAATCTGGCAGGCGACTCAGCAACGTGAGTATAGCATGGAGATCTGAATCAGTCAACCCCGAGCCTCTCCTAGCTGGCCACGCTACTCCACGTGGAAGACCAAGTCGACATCCGAACTGGCGAGCTAGTAAGTGAGGACAATAAGACTCAGCATTGAGCGGGTTGGACTTGTCGTTTTGCCGAAGACCACTCAATAGTAGGTGTGGCTTCAAAGCAGCGTTCCATGTGTCCTCGCCAAAGTTGGCATCTGGCTCGAGTGGCGAACATATCAGAGCAGCCAACAGTGTACCCCGCTGGGCGTAGGGGAACAAACCAAGGGGACCCGGCTTGTAAGCTAGAAGCCAGCGCATGATCTGCAGTCCATCCTTGTCTAAGAGTTTACCTTCGCGAATTCGCAAAGATTGATCGGCTAGAGGAAAACACAAGGGTGTGTTCGGCCTGCAATCTTGCGGGGAAGGACGAGCCACATCACGAAACAGACGTGGGAAGTACAGCTGAATCCAGAGCTGCATAAACCATATGGGGCCTGAAGCCTTGACCCCAGGATCTGTACCCTTGGCAAGCAAAGTGGCTACTTTTGACAGGCCACTGAACAAAGTGGCGAGAAGATATGAGCCAATCGCCCAAGTATCGTCCCCGTCGCTATCCACGATGGCTTGAACATAGGGTAACGCCATGCGTAATACTGTCCGGGCACTAGAACAGACAATGAACCGACTGAACCACATCAAAAGGAATGCAACATGCTCTCTGCGTGTCGGAGGTCCGTTCACTCTATTATGGTCGATGAAAGCTGCGTATCGCTTGGATGCCTTGCCTACGGGGCAGATCAGGTCGCCAAGATGAGAGTCCTCTGATCCAACGGACTGTGTCAACTCCAGACCAACAACAGACAGTCTCGTAATCATCATAACGTCTAAAAGGGTAGGACCTACGAATCCACAAGGAAACTGGAACGCGTTCACTGAGGAATTCCAGAAGCCCATAAAGTAGTATAACAGGTGATGGTCGAGAGCAATAGGCTTGATGGATAAGAGGATGGCATCCTTGATTCCCCATTTTTCCCAGTCTCTATGAAAGGATCTCTGCATCCGATGAGCCCAGTCAATATATCGCTCCGTGCAATTCCTTTCGGTCTGAGTCTTCTTTGAGGTTTTCTTTTTACGCTTGGACACTGACTTAGATGCAGCCGACTGGTGAGACTTAATGATCTTAGTACGGGTAATGAAAGCCCTAGTAAACGCCGCCTGAGTAATGGGAAGCGAGCAAGATAGGAAGTCATGGACAGTGGCGGTCCCATGTACACCAGTATGATGAAAGGGTCGGAGGACAGGCACCGGTTCCTCCCTAGTAAAGTCATAAGCTTCATCATCAGATGAAGGGAGGTCCTCCATGTCCTACATCATTGAAGAAAGGGATAAGAAATTATATGAGAAAAACCAAGTTAGATAGGTGATAAGGAAGAGTCATACACTAACCTGGGGAGACGGAACACGAGGATGACCGGGACCAGAGAAGCCAGGCGTACTAACTAAGGTGTGACCTAGCTGGAAGGCAGTTGACGCCTGAGCGGCTGCTTTGAGCTTAAGTATAGTGTCCGGTAATTCTTTTGTGGCACCTGGTACACTGGAACTCGCCAAAGCCTACATAGTAAATCATGATTAAACCCTCATCGATTGAGAACCACGTTAAGGAAAAGAAGATTGAATGCCAAAGTATCTAAGGCAAACCTGAAAAGCTGGTGTGCGAGACGACAAGGCTGTGAAGCTGGTGGCAGGGTGGCGGCCTGCATCACTGATGTAGCGACTGACCCTCCTTGTGTGGAGACTGATGTGGTGGCAGTTGAGTCTCGAAATAAAGTTCGAGGTTCCTTCTCTACACCGTGGCCGGAAAGTGGTGTAGTGATAACCCGGTTTTGCAATGAGGTGACCTATAGCACAATTTCGTTAAGTCCTGAGGAGTACGGGTGTTGCCCGAAAGAGCTTGATTGATAAAACGAAAAGAGTGACATTACATATCGAGATGTACCTGAGCAGTGGTCGAACGCGGAGCAACAGTCCCAAAGGGCTGCGAAGTGGCGGCCAAAGGCCTCTCAATGGCGGCCAAGATCTTGGAAATAGCGGCCTGGGTAGGGAGTTTTGTCAGGACTTATGTCACGGAGCATATTGATAGGAAATGTGAATTTAGATTGATCTAATAACCGAATAAAGTGGTATGCAGCAAAACAAACCTGAGTAGTAGATGAGCGTGGAGCAACGCTTGAAGATCCTCCAGTGGCAGCTTGGGCATGAAGAGTGGCGACTGGCGCACCCTCAATGGCGGCCGAGGTGTCTTCCGTGGCGGCCGCGGGTTTTGAAGCCACAAGTGGTGTAGGTGAATTTGTTGAGTCCTAAGTAATCAAATAACACGATAAGCATGCGTCCAGGGAGATTATAAGCATGATTTGCTAAGAGTTAAGACATGAGGCATATCTTGGGCGGCCCTATGACCCTAAGTGAGCCTTTTGAGGTGAGCCTATCAACGTGAGCTATTAAAGTGAGCCTCAACGTGAGTTATCAAAGTGAGCCTTTTGAGGTGAGCCTATCAACGTGAGCTATTAAAAGTGAGCCTCAACGTGAGTTATCAAAGTGAGCCTTTTGAGGTGAGCCTATCGACGTGAGC
The DNA here is from genome assembly GCA_030278955.1 of Hygrophila difformis. Lineage (NCBI taxonomy): Eukaryota > Viridiplantae > Streptophyta > Magnoliopsida > Lamiales > Acanthaceae > Hygrophila > Hygrophila difformis. The sequence continues at coordinate 42,979,366 of JAOANR010000011.1, forward strand.
TATTAAAGTGAGCCTCAACGTGAGTTATCAAAGTGAGCCTTTTGAGGTGAGCCTATTAAAGTGAGCCTATTAAAGTGAGCCTCAACGTGAGTTATTAAAGTGAGCCTATTGAAGTGAGAAGTGAACTATTAAAGTGAGCCTATTTGGAGTGAGCCTATCAAGTGAACCTTTTGAGGTGAGCCTATTACAGTGAGCCTATTAAAGTGAGCCTTGAAAAGTGAGCCTATTATTGAAGTAAGGCTATTGAAGTGAACCTATTTAAGTGAGCATAGGATTATCTAAGTCAAGATTCAAGTGTGCGACACAATCATAAGCCAAGTGGCGGCCAAGGGGTGCCGTACGGCGGCCGGGGAGCTCCTGGTGGCGGCCGAGAAATCTTTGGTGGAGGCCAAGACACGACGAATGGAGGCCAGTGGTGACAGTGTGGTGGTCAAGATTTTCTTGGCGTATGTTATTTTTTCTAAGTTCTAATTTAACAATATCAAGCGATCTACTCAAGTTCTAAATCATCAAGGCCGTACAATAAAAAAGATTGAATTTTATCTCATAAAATTTTGAGTCATCCGACAACATGTACTAAATATGCGATCAAAGGAAAATATAGATTGCACATAACATAGCCAGCAAAAGTAGACAACATGAAAACAAGAGATGAGACAAACCTGGGTGGTCATAGCGACATTGGCGGCCAACGTGCCTCTGAGGACGGCTGAAGACGGATGTTTAGCGGCCAGGGTTTCGTGAGTGGTGGCCTGAAGGCTTTGAGTGACGGCTGAGTCTTCGGCAGATGGTTCGGAGCAAGGAGAGGTTCGCAGTGAGGAGCTCATGACGACGGTCAGAGAGGCGTCCAGGGCGGCCAGCGACGGCGGCTAGCACGAAGTGGCGGCCGAAAGTGGAATTAGAAAAAAAAAAAAAAATTTTGCAATTGTGACTTTGATGTCTTTTTATAATGGCTTAATGGGCCAGGCCTAGGTTAAAATGCGCGAATTCGTCTGAAAACCCCAACAGACAAATTGCGCAAGGGGGGCATCTGTTAACCAAGTAAATTTAATGGTCTAATTTAATGGCCTATTAAGTATATTTGGTGGCCCATTGCATAAAATTAGTGGTCCAGAAGGTTGAAGCCCATTTCATGTACAAGCCCCGTTCTTCATGTGAAAGCCAGCCCAGGAGTCACGAAGAGATTAGGACAGGAGGTTTCTTTAGACGGGAAGTTTCTTGAAGACATCTGTAGGAATGCTAGCAGGATGGTCGGCAAGATGACACCTGGCCTAGAAGGGATCGTGGGATTGCTTGACAGTTGAGGAACTCCGCATATAAAAACCAAAGGGTTGCTCACTTTTAAGGCCCCCGACAATTCTACACAACAATGGCACTTTTATTTCTTTAAAGTTTCTGTAAATTCCTTTGTTTTCTGCATTTTTAGTTTTCTTGCAAGGTTCCTTCCGACAGTTCTTTGTAATTCACCCAATATTGTCAATCAAAGAAGAGACTTTCGTTCTATACAAATTTCACGCACAACAAAAGTGTAAGAACCTCTCCACGAACATACACCATCCCTTGACACAGTCGTTGAATAAAACATCTAATGTTGTTTAATTTGGCGTCGCTGAATTATAATCAAAAGTATTCAGTTATAATTATCATTTCAAGATCAAACTACAAAGTTCCCCATTCCACTATTAACATCTTACAATATTGAATCCAAAAATAAAAAGTAAAAATAAATTGCTATTGGCGAGCGACACATTACCCAAGATATCGCTACCTAACCGCATATTCTTTTCCATTTTGAACCGTTGTTTAATTTATAAACAGTGTTGTTGACACTTCACAATTTAACAACATGCAATAAATAAAATTCAACAAGATATTCAATGAGACAAAACACGGCTCCACGAATTAAAGGTGGGCTAGGAAAGTTTTGTACATTATAGCACATGCTAAACAATCTGTGTTGAAATACAGATGTTTTTTCAACAATAGCATTATGAAATTCAACAAGAAAGTTGAGAAGTCCCTGCAGGCTATCGACAGTGGGTTCACAACGCTGCTCCCCGCAAGTTAAGGCCGAAACACAGAAACCCAATCAGGACAACATCTTATCTAATCTTCAAAACGTGCGATTTTCAAGATCGTACCTTAGTGGATTTCTGATTAATATTTCACTGGATGATAAAAGCACAGACATGCATATAAAAGCCAATGTCATACTTGCATAACATAATAATAATGTATTTCCTTCTTTTCAATTTCACAAAGGTCTGCTGCAACATAATGACTAATAACTATGGAATTCACTTTATTACCTACTACTACAGTCTACATCCTTAAACATGAGCAGCAATCATGGATCAAAGGATATCTGTACTAATTCCAACAATTAAATTTAGAAATTTACTACTGTCACATCTACCAGATTTTGCCTTTACAAAAAGCTTATGTATATATAGTGACTGAAATAATTATTTATTAAAATGAGAAGAGATCCATTCTTTTCCAATTTCCCCCCACCCACTGTGTGGGCTCAGCTTCTGTGGACAAGAAGAGTTTCTGTAATACTACTATAAAACAAATGTGTATTTAACAACTAGAGAGCAAAAGCGGTGACCTGAATATTACTATACATTAGCATTCTTATTACAAAATTTTGGCATCATTAAACAGGTCAGTGTGAGCTACAGAAAGACACAACAATGAGAGAAAAAAGAGGGTCCCAAATGGGATAATAAACATCCCTAACCCTACGATTCAAAATCATGACAGCACTCAGCCCACCAAAACAAACATTTTCTACTTTACGGAAATACTAGTAATTAAAAAATAAAGAATAAATAAAACATCCCAAACCTTTCATTTTCTTTAATGACACATGTCAATGTTTTATTTTGTATAGCCGCCACCATGTGTGTGATATGAGAACTAGGGGTGAAAACGAGCCGAGCAAAGCTCGAGCCTGGTATAGCTCGGCTCGGCTCGATTAAGTAAAAAATCGGCTCCGCTCGAGATCGAAGCTCGACGAGCTTTAAAAAATTAAGCTCGGCTCGAGCTCGACATTAAAAAATCGAATTTGAGCTTGACTCGAGGCTAAAAAAAGCTCGAGATTTTTTTTTTTTTTTGTAAACATTGATAGTCATGTGTTGGCAAATGTATGTAGGAATCCAAATCACACAAATTATAAAGGGGACATGACCATTGGATCAAGTCCCGATTCCGAAGCTCGATATAAAATTAGGAATAGTTGTCAAATTATTAAATAATGAGCTTAAAAACTTGTGTTTAATAGATTTAATATATTAAACTATTCATAGTTCCGACTTCTAACTGTTAAAAAAAAAGGAAAAAGAAAATTTATAGGAGTAATAAATAGATTATACATGTACTATGTATAATTGATATATATATATATATATATATATATTCGAGCCTATTATCGAGCTTTCGAGCCGAGTATTGGTTTGCTCGGCTTGAGCACATTAACATTCCGAGCCGATCTCGAATTCGAGTCGAGCCTTTTCGAGTTGAGCTTCGGTCGAGTTTTGATCGAGTCGAGCCCGAATATTTTTTACGAGCCTATCAGTTTCATTTCCACCCCTAGTGAGAACTGTGTTATGTGATAGATGAAATCGTGTAATTTTTTGTATGGTGAGAAATGTTTTGTGTGATGGAATAATATGTGATAGGAGGATGTTTTGTGTGATGCGAGCAATGGCGGATGCAAGAATTTATATTTGGTAGGTCGGTTTTTAATAATTAATATAATTAACTAATTTAATATAATAATTATTGTATAACTATTGAAAAATTTATATGAAAAATAATTCTATTGTATCAAAATAATTATAATTGTTTTACCAATAGCAGTTGACTTGAGTGAATTGGGGCTCTAGTCGTTTAAACAAAGTTGCGGTTCGAGTCTTGTGTATGCAAAAAACTACTTTAATTTGGGAGTGGCGCCCTTAATTGCCCATGCAAATACTCAAGGGATTAGTTTTGGATCCAATGTGTTCTGGGATACCCGGTTATTCAAAAAAAAATTATTACAGTTGTTTACAATGAGTTCACATATTTTGGTATCATTATACTATAGCATCAGTAAATATCTTCATTAACAAATCTCATTTTATGAAAGCAACCTAACAATTATTCAACAATAAATACAGTCTCAAATATGTCTTATGCTTGTTTATCTCAACAAACTTGATAAAAGTTTATTTAAATACTTCACATCTCATAATCGAATTTAAAATCGAGATCAAAATGTACATCCAGAATCAAAACAGAAAATTTTTACCTTGCCTGTCAAAGAAATGCTAAATTTATTTCATACAAATAGATAGAGTTAAAAACTTAAAATTAGTAAATTCATTTCACTTAAATTTATTGGGCTAAATTTACTTATTAAATATTAATTAGTGTATTTTTTTTTTTAAAAATAATGGTAGGTCAATTGACCTACTTGAACAAAGGTAGATCCGCCCGTGGATGCGAGAGATCCTTTTTGTAATGTCTGCACATGCATACTATTAAATAACTTGTATCGTAACCGGATTGTTTTTTATCATATAAATTATTGGTCATTATAGTAACACGTACACTATTATAAAACTTAATATTGTACTACTAGTGACCATTCTAGGTAAATATTGCTTCGTAATGGGGGACATTAGAATAAATTAATTCCCTAATTATGATTAAGTTGAAATATTTAAACATTTTTCCCTATAAAAAAGCTTTTGAAAAATTAATGATTGTATGACACTAATTAATATCAACTGTTGAAGTGGTTTGGAAAGGAACATGCCAGAGTATACGCACATTCTCAATATTTTTGTCATATACATACGTACATTAATTTGCTTAGCTTGAATCTACTTAATTAATTACTTATATTCTTAAGAAATTGTAAAAGTGTTGGACTACATTCAAATTTGGTCATTCTTTTTCTTTTTGTGTGTTTTTCCTTTTTCCTATATTCAATTTTATCCTGTAGATACGAGGGATTAATTAAGAATCTTCCAGCACCCACTTAAAATAATGCCGCCAACTTTAACTATTATGATACTAACTACCCTAAATTAATAATTAATTAAGACTAACTAACTTCAGTTAATAATTAAAATAGGATTAACTACGTCCGATTAGGGTGCTGAATTGGTGGCTTTAATATCTGCGGAATATGATGCATTTAGGACTTTTTTTTTTTTCACTTAACAGCCTATACAGGCTAGGAAATGGGTGGTGGGAGCCCATGCCACACAAATTACAAAGGGGAATAAAGGGAGGGATAGGGGGCCGGTGGGGGAATCGAACCTCCAACTTTCCGTTGAAAGTCGAGAGACTTAATCACTTGGGCTAAGTCCTCATCCCCGCATTTTGGACATTTTATGATAACATGTATAGAGCATTTTATGATATTATGTATAGTGTTGAAATAAAGTTCGTGATTGTTTTTAGAATAAATGTACTAATAATTTGTTATTTTTAGACTAACTAACGATCAGTTGCAAGAACACAATAATCGAACTGATTATTTGTTATGATAAACCAAACACCCGAAATTATTCAATCCTTGACCCTAAAATGCCAGTCTAGTGAAAATTTGATCAGCAAGCTTACGAATCACCCAATTTTTTTAGTAAAAGTTTGATCAGCCTTCCTGTTGGAGGTGTTGAGCAATAAAATCCCCTAAAATTACCGTCACATTATACTTTGATGAAAATTGAAAAATTGAACCAAACGCAGTTGGCTTGAGTAATATAGGGCTCTTCGCAGCTTAATTAAGCAAAGGTCTCGTGTTCGAGCCTCTGTGTATGCAGAATTCTGTTTTGGGAGAGACAACCCTTCAATGCCCACCAGATCCTCGAGGGATTAGTTTTGGATCCAATATGGTCTGGGGATATACGCCAAAAATTGAAAAATTGAACGTATTGGATAAAATTAATCGATCGAATCATTTTAGTAATAAGTGGGTTAGTGCGTGTTTAGTGTTCATAAGTTATTATAATGTCCTTGATCATAAATTCATAATATAAATTGACTCCCCGAAAGGGGAGTGATTAGGGTGCAGACACCTACATGATGTGGTGAGATGGGTACTTTTTTGTAATGGTAGATGTGAGAAAGTAATGGTAGTTTTTATGATGTTTATGACTGATGCCGGAATATGGTTTTGTGATGACATTTTCAACACATTACATAATTTTATACTCTCCCACCATTCTACACATACAGAATTTTTCCACTATGCACTATAACCGCCGGATTGTCCTAAAATATTCCACCTTACTCAATCACATATATCCCGAAATCTAATGTTGATTTGTAGGCGGACAAATAATCCAAAAAATTCATGTCCGAGCCACCTGAAAATCGAGGCATGATGAATTATACTACTAGTACTAGTAGTACTTCTTAATTCTTTATTCCCTTAAAAAAAAAACAAAAAAAAAACAGAGGCAATGATTACACGTGGCACTAAAATTGAGCAAGAGTTGACATCACTGAGTCGCATATTATACATACATCTTCTGCATTGGCATAATGAGAGATTGAATAATTGATGAACACAAATCGATTAAAGGGACGACATAATTGATTAGATAAGAGTGAGAGTATGAGTGAGTGGGGATCAAATTTTGGTTGCATTTCAGATGCAGCGTCCAGATTTTTGTGTGGATGTCTCACTGCTGTCCCCCGATGACTCTTTTTTTCCCTTTAATTTGTTTCACCAAATTAATCGAAACCAATGTACACATTTCATGGTTTCATGTCTGTACCATTACATTTATGTTGTTAGGACACACACACACACACACCTCTCAATCGTTTCACGCCACTTTCCTCTTCATTTCATCACGCCTTTCTTACATCCATCCTTTCTTTTCTTTCCGATCGCTACTTTCATTGTAATTGTCCCCGCCCCAGAAAATTCGACTCTAAGTATGTCGGGGAAAAATGAAATATAGATAAACATGTCCGTACTCTTTCCATTCAAATATATATCTATGTCGAAAAGTTTTTTTTTAAAAAAAAAAAATTATCCACCAAGAATATTAGTATTGGTTAATTGATGCTAATCAAAACGTGATTTGCTTTTTTATTTAGAGTCAAGCGGGAATAAACTGCGTAAATCCACAAATAAAAAATCAATTGTTGGAATAAGTCATCATAAGAACAAATTATAGTGTTTTTTGGCCTACACTAATAAATATGATCGCCATTGGATGTAAGCCACTAGATTCTGGTCATTACAAGGCCTTTTGGTCTTAGAAACAATATTGTTGTGTTCTTGTGATGACTCATGTCAAATATTAATGTGGTTTTAGAGTTCAAGATGATGGATGAAGAAAGAATATACTTAGTGATGCATTAGCAATAAGAATTAGAGCCTGTTTGGAATGACTTTTTACCAAGTATTTTTGGCTTTTTGCTTCTGCCAAAAGTACTTTTGAAGAAAAAAGAGTGTTTGTTTTGGCTTTTTAGCAAAAGCACCCCGAAAAGCTGCAAAAGTGCTTCTGGAAGAAGTAGCCCAGGGTTTAGGGTTTAGGGGGTGCTTCTCCGAAAAGCAGAAACCAAAAGCACCTAGTAATGCGTGCAAAGTCTTAAATGCCCCTACTACTTAATATAAATTACACTATAAATATATCTTATTCCCATATAAAAAGTATGTCCTTTTTTGGTAATTACTTCATTTCAAAAGCACTTTTTACTTTTACACATCCAAACACACTTTTAAGAAAAAAAACATTTCATCCAAAAACAAAAGTTACTTGCTTCTTCTTTTGGCTTTCACTTCTGCTTCTGCTTTTGGCTTCTGCTTTTTTCAAAAGTCAATCCAAACAAGCCCTTAGTTTAATATACATATTTAGAAATATGACTCGGAAGTACTTCTATTTAGTGATGCATACTTACTATAAGTACTAGCTTAGACTTTTAAAGAATGAAAATCTACTCATATATCAATCTTAACCATGTATACATATGCATAAATTTGCACAAGGTTATGATTTGTTGGTAAGTTGAGCATTGTGCATTCACATTTTTTTATAGGCGTTATTAAGAAAAAGGGAGTAGAAAAAGTATATATATTAATAGAATTAAAATATAGTTTTGGATATACTAAAGAGGAATCTTCCTTGTGGAATTAGGGGACCTCACATGACCTTTTTCAACTCAATAAATACCCCAAACAGGAGACCTCACTTTGCACAAACAACCCCTATTTACTACATCTACTCCCCTCTCTTTAACTCTTTCTTCTGCATATCCATCCTTTTCTTCCTTTCATACATATTTTAAAGGCCTTGTTTTGCCTCTCAAACTGTAGATCGAAACTCAATTATTAAGGTTGTAATACATATATAGTCCTTTCATGGCTAGAGCATTATTATTCGCGCCAATTTTCCTCGTTGCTCTCGTCGTCATCCTATCCAGCCTGGACTCGCACGTTATTGAGGCACGGATTCTTGTCGCGAATGATGTCAACATCCCGAGATCGTTGATGGGGACACAAAGACGACATAGACTCGACGAAGTAGTTGGGAACGTGGACTCGTTTCGACCTACAAGACCTGGCCACAGCCCCGGTATAGGCCATTCTTTGCACAACTAGTTAGGAATATTGTCTGAATTTAACCTCGTGGAATGTCATGAATTGCTAGAGATCATCAAATGATTGTAGCATTCTAAGCATGACTAGGGGTTGATGTTTAAATTAAATCATTATTGCATTGTACGTGATATAAAATAGTTCTAAACAATTGTTGAATGTCCTTTTCTCCCTCTTTCTTTTATGATTTTAGTTTCTTTTTGTTACGTTATTCCTTGTGTGTGTCTTTTTATTACATGTAAATTTCACCATTGTGATGGTTTATTGCTTTCCTTCAAGTATTTAATTTGATATTATTATATTGTGGATATGTGGCTTACCATTGTCTATTTTTCATCACCAGTATCTTTCTTTTTCGATTACTTTTTATTTTATTTCATTTTTGGCAAATGCGATTCAATGATTGATATACTATCATATATTGCTCTGAACATCCGATCATATGATGATATTAAACTAGATCGTTTTAATTTTTTGGTCATATTAGGTCGTTTTAATTGATAATATCATGCTTGATTGATTATTTGATAATATTTAAAGTAACCCAAAAAAATTACTGTAATTTGATATAATATTTTTTAATATTTTCAATTATATTAATAGGTATAATAAAGTCACCTCAAATAATTTGTTTAATTCAGAACAACGGGCCGGGATGCAAGTTATTAAAATCATTATAAATTGATAATATGATACCCAATTAATTATTGTGGATTTTGTTTGTGTTATGTTTATTTTGTGTTGTTGTTGTGCTAAATGTGTTAGATAAATTTTGCAACCGAAGTAGGAAATTATTAATTCATATTTCGTTCCCGCACAAATAAGATGGATCCAATACATTCAATGTATAATAAAAATTCACATTCAACATAGTAATGTCTCCAAACTATTGTAATCTTGCGCAAAAGTAAAAATCCAATCGATGTGGGATTTAAGCTTGAAGATGTAATAGCAATACACAAACCCTAATATATTAGAGTTAGGATGTGTCACGTAGAGTTGTAGTTGCGGTCTCGCAGCTGTAGGAAGCTATAGGAGTTATAGCGATCATAAATTGTAATTTGAAGAAAAAGATAATTAAATTGGAAAGTAGCTTTTGAAAGCTCTCAAAAGCTACTCATGGTACGTAGTTTCTAATTGTAGAACTTTTCGGAACTGCAATTCACAGCTAAAATATTTAAAAGTTAATGTGCAGAACGGGCTATTGTTTTCATATAAAATCTACTGCTCTTCAAAATTCTCAAAAGCTTTCAAAAGTTGCTGCATAACAGGCTTTTATTAGATTATCATATTGTACAAAGGAAAAAATTAGTAGAATGTTGACACTAAAAGCCAATAGGTTGAAGTAAAAAGATACCAATTGGGTACGAAATTATCACAATATTGGAATTTGATGAGATTACTTTTTGCATTGCTACCTTCTTATCAATAGAAAAAAGGTGTTTCCCTAAATTGAGTATGTCAAATTAAAGTCCCACTAACATAATCGCATCATAAGCTTTCATTCATTTAGGTTTTCTGAAGAGAGATCTTGAGATAAGTTTACCCTTTTTAATTCTTTCTTCTTCTCTTTCATTTTTCTAAATCTTGAAGAAAGCTGGGGATGTGGACTTAACCCAAGTGGTTAAGTCCCTAGGCTTCCAACGGAAGGTTGAAGGTTCGATCCCCACCGGCCCCCTATCCCTCCCTTTTATTCCCCTTTGTAATTGTGTGGCATGGGCTCCCACCACCCCTTTCCAGGCCTTCAATGGCTCCTCAAAAAAAAAAAAATATCTTGAAGAAAGCATAGTTTGCATACATACATATATCTAAATATATTAGTGATGATCTACATGTTAGTGATGATGTTTAGTTTCTCGTATCCATGGTTTTTACGCCAATCAAAATAGACAATTTGCTTCCCGAATCTGTTTATGTATTAGCGGATTCGCTTGATTCCAAATATTTCCTAGTACATAATGATGTGCCTTTATGCACAATTTGGATGTTTGTGGGCAATTAGGATAGGGTACAGACCACCTAAGGGTATGTACCTGCAGGCCTCCACAAACATCACCTGTGAAGTCTTTATATTCCCCAAACCATTGCCAAACATCACAGCTAATGAAAGTTATCAAACAGTTACCGGAACTGTCATCCCGCCACCAAAAAAACAAAAAAAAACAATCAAACCGTACAACATCTTCCCCTACCAAAACTGTCATCTTTTCCACCCAATATCATCATTATTCTCCATCAAAAAATTTCTGAAATCTAGCCGCTAAAATCACTCTTCGATTACTCCGACAACTCTTAGATGGCCGAAATTATAGATTTATACATCACAGCGTATGATGAAGAATCTACGGAAGAAGCCATGCCGGAAAATTGCATGGAAATCACGTCCATGGATGAAGAACATACGGGTGAAATCTCAAAAATGGGGTTCGTGATTCATCCGGTCTACACAGGTATGCGTGATGCGTAGTCCTATCTATGTGATGCCTGCAAGTATTGCATGTGATGTATACGACATTTCATGTGATGAGAGACTAACAGTGACATATACTTCCTCCGTTCTTATTTAATTGACATATTTACATAGTAGTAGTAACTAGTCATTGAATAATTTTGATCAATTTTTTAAACCTAGTTACATAAAAAAAAAAAAAACATAGTCAAGTGAGATCTTATTAAATTCGTCTAATTACGTAGTTTTAGAATATCAAGTTTTTATAATTTTTACTTATATACAATATGAGTTAATACTAATTAAAAATATTTATTGGATTGCGTAAAATATTAAAATGATGCAGTTATTTAAGAATATAGGTAAGTATATCAAAACAGCCGCCATAGTTAAAGGTGGTTACGCATTACGTTATACTCCCTCCGTCCCACCAATCTTGTCTTGTTTGACTTTTTTACACTGTTCATTGTTTAAATTTGACTCAATATTATTGCAAGTATATACTTAAAAAAATAATCGAGTTGGGTCTTGTTAGAATCGTATCATCATGTAGTTTTAGAATATGTATTTTACATAATTTTTCATTATACATATTTTAAGATATTAACGGTTGAAAACGTGCATTGGATTGTGTGCAAAAGTCAAACAAGACAAGTTATGTGGGATGGAGGGAGTATATTTGTATTATGTGATGCCTGCAAGTATTTCATGTGATGTGTACGCCATTTCATGTGATGGGAGATTAAAAGAACGGTATATATCCCAATAATATATGTCTAATCTCTATGTCCAAACATTATCATTTTAAGATATGAAGTATGCACCTAAAGGTGCCTGCACCCTAACCCTTCCGTTTGTGGGTTTTGTTTTGTCAAGACATTTTGATAAGTTGGTTACCATGTCAATTTATTTATTCAAATTCAAATTATAAATAATTCCTTTAAAAAGCAATTTAATGTTTACCTTTTTTGGCGAAGTCAATGGATGGTGTGAATCCATGCATGCTATACAAATTATAAATGGATAAATAGGAGGGATAGGGGGTGGGGAATCGAACCCCCGACCATAAGTTTGGAAGGTGAGTACTTTGACACTTGAACAAGTTCTCATCCCCGTTTAATATTTTTCTAGGGTTTGCAATTTATTTTCCTTAAGAAGTACTATAACAACACTCTTACCTCTTAGGGTCAATAAATTATTTTTTTGTAAAGTCATTAGTCATTGGTTATAGAAAATAATTGTGGGAGTGCATGCCAATAAATTACAATGGGATATTAATGGAGAAGGATAGGAGGTCGAATAGTGAATCAAACATCCAACTATAAGATTGGTAGAGACTTGATCATTTTGTTAAGTTCTCATCCCAGACAATAAATTATTTAATCATCATGTAGAAATTAGATTAAACTTTTAAAACTGGGGCAAGGAGGAACTAAGAGCAGGAACAATGCTCCAAATCAAATTAATTTAATAAAGTATTTGTGCAAACCCAATATAATACTTATAAAATTAAGGTCCATCTTATAAGAATAACAAACATATCATCTTGGAATCTAATCACTCAACTTCAATTTGTAATAATTTAAACTATTTAGTGAACTAATTAATAGCTTGTGATCCTAATGGGTCCATCTTCTTTTTGTCTGGGCAACTTGTACTAAATTTTTTTGAAAAAAAAAAAAGAATGCACGTCCAACATATTTTTATATATGTAATTTGGCTTTTTAAATTCCTTATAGTATGGAAAGCAATTTTTAGGCATTTATTTTTGGTTCTAGACAGCAAAAAGAACTAATAATATTAATTCGTAACCATGGCCAGCCTTAGTCGCACACTGGTACAACCACCCCCTACATGTTAGTGTGAACAATATTTCCTGTTCAATTAATAAAATAATAATAATTAACAATTAATTAATATTGAGTTAACCTGTTCTTTATGCAGTCTTATAGCTAGTTGCTTACTCCAGCATATACCTAATTTTGCTAATAAGCAAAAAATGAAGATTAAACACCAGCATATACCTAATTTTTGGAGTATAGAAACCAAAAGGGGGGTGTAATCACTTTCTTTTTCTTTCATAAAGAAAAACACCATGAATGATGGGAAAGAACAACAACCGTACCCAATTGTGTGTATTATTGATGTCTCCAAACGCATCACTAATTACTATATTTGAGTTTTTCGATTCTTTTTTCTACTCAGGTTTTAGCAACACTCAAATGGTCACTAAATAGTTTATTTTTTTCTTTTTTTTATTTACGTATTTTGTTGTAAAGAATAGAGATGTTTAGAAGCGAGCGAGCGGATCTACTAGAGTATCTAGAGAGCAGATTGTGAGACAATCCCCATAAATTTTCATCCCCATTTTTCACTGACCAACAAAATCCTCACCACCCGTCCAATTTTATTTATTTTTTTTCGCTTACAGTCCCCATTTTTTAGGCTTTTCATGTCTCGCTTTATTTTATTTTTGTTATTTAATTATAAGAAACTACGAAATGGTCTGTACTCCATGAAGTTTTCAAATTCTCATGGGTATTTTTACATAGTCATAACATATTTCACTCTCTTCAGACATCATGTCCGCAACGCATTTCCTTCTCTAAGCACATGGAGCCACAACAAGCCCGTGCGGTCTTGAACAATCCTCTGATTGATAAAGACATGGGGTAATTGAAAAATGACCCATTCTCATCAACCCCATGTCTCAGACGCAAAGCTTTCAAAGAATTCGAGTAACAACAAGCACATGAAATATTGAGGGAGTTTGAGGTCATCCCAATGTAACCCTAACCCATGAACCCATCAATAAGAATCAATTTGGCAAGAAACAAAATTTAGTTATATCCCCTGATATATACCGGTATGGTTCCTGTGCTGGTCAGTATGTACTGGAAGCTTCTTGAATTATTTTGAACCATTAGATCAGAATTTTTATGAAATGAATGGTTTAGATCATATAAGGTTAATTAGGTAATTTACTTTTTTCTTATTTTATTTCTTTATTTAATATTTAAAATCACCACCACCGCTTCGTATTCCGCAAAACTCTCTGCAACTTTTTCAGTTGTTGTTTACACTTTTTATCTTTTACCCATACACATTGTTTTTCATATATTATGTCTCCTTTATTTAGGCATTCTGTTTGGCTTCTTTATCCATTTTGTCTTGCGTCAATACTTTAATAATTAACACATTATGTTCCAAATGTTTAAAGGTTCTTTTTCGGTATAATAGACATTCTGTTCCATTTGTTAAGACATTCTGCTATGATAAAATTGACATTCTATTTTCACATGAGTAATATTCTGTTTTACAAACAATGGAATTTTGTTTACTTTGTCTATACATTCTATTTCATTTGTCTATACATTCTGTGTTGTTATTAATGTGCTCTTGTGCAGATGCAGTAGTTCCATAGTTGTTGAAACTACGGTAGAACGACCGCAGCAGTTACTGTCAGTTCTGCGCGACAGTTATTGAACCTGTGCGCGTGTCTAACCGACCCTAGAGGATCTGATTCGTGTTTCTGAGTTTATATATATGTGTTTAGATCCTCTGTAATTAGTTTTGAGTATTATTGAGTTGTAAATTTTCATTTTGAGAGATTTTGTGAGTCGGTTACTCTCTAGTTTTCATAGATTGATTTTTGGAGAGATTGGAAAATCCCTTGATGAGATTTCTGCACTTTTAGAAGATCTTTAATTCATCATCAAGGTCTGCGCTGAATTGGCTTCGACGGATTCATCTTGTTGAAGAAATCTGTTTCTACATTTTCATGTTTTCAAAGTCGTCTTGGCGAAGAGACTTTGAAGGAATCTGAAGGAGAGGATTCAGGATATCTGCTACACCTGATTTCCAAGACTTGAAGATCAGAACAATCGAAGGTTGCTTGTTTGGCCTAACTGTCCGAGGATCGGTGTTGTGGGGGAGTCCAGACAACGATCAATCTGCAGACTGTAAGTCGTGTGAGATAGAGTCAGTTCCTTGATTGTTTGATTGTTTTAGTCTTAGTTTTCTTGAGTGAAAGTATTAGAGTCTGGATTGGAATCCCCCAGACGTAGATCCGTTTGGATCGAACTGGGTCAACAAATACCTGTGTTTTTACTTTCCGCTGAACACTCTGTGCACACACATATCACTTGTTATTCGGTAGTTTAGACCACGGCTTGACGACGTTAGTTTTATCAAGATTTTCACGTAATATCTGGGACCAACACTTGGTATCAGAGCGGCAGACTCTGATATAGTAGAGGCGATCTGAAAATCTTGACAAGATGAACAGAGAAGGCGCTTATTTGTCAAGACCACCATTGTTTGATGGCACGAATTACAGATATTGGAGAACTCGGATGAAGATCCACCTTATGGCACTTGGAGACGAAGTTTGGGACGCAGTCGAGACAGCCTGGCAACCACCCACTCGACCACGAGCTACAGCTGAAGGTTCTACAGAACCACCTGGTAGTCGACCAGCAACCAAGGCTGAATACACTCAAGCTGAAAAAGACGCCAAGAAAGGGAATTATACGGCCCTAAATGCGATTTTTAGCGCCATGGACGAAACGCAGTTCCAGCTAGTCACAAACCACACACTGGCTCATGACGCATGGAGGACTCTAGAGGTGATGTATGAGGGTTCGGAGGATGTTCGGGCGACCAAGCTACAGCGAGTTGAAACAATGTTCGAGAACTTGAAGATGAACAAGGACGAATCGATCTCAACTTATTACGGAAGGTTTAAAGACATCGTAAATCAAGCCTATTCTTTGGGATTGATTTATGATAATCAAAAATTAGTTCGAAAGATGTTGAGGACTCTCACCAAGAAGTATGCTCCGAAGGTTGCTACATTGGAAGAATTGGATAAGTTGAACACTATTACCTTGGATGGTCTAGTAGGAATTCTTCAAACATATGAAATGAACCACCTCGAAGAAGAGTCATCAAGGAACATTGCCCTCAATGTGGAAGAAGAAGATTCTGGAAACTCCTCTGAAGATGATGTATCTTACATTTCCAGAAAAGTTGCAAAGATGTTGCAAGACAGACGTGCAAGGCAGTTCTACAAACAACAAGGTCGTAGTTCCAACACTGTTCAGACGACGGACAAACAACCTCGCAGAGATTTCAAAAGAAAGGACAGCAACAAAGTTGATCGTTCCAACAACAACAAGAAAGACTATGACAAGCCGGACAAGTTTTCCTCGGTGATCTGCTATGAATGTCGAGGCAAAAGACATGTTCGATCTGAATGTGCCACTGCCAAAAGGAAGGAAATGAGAGAAAAGAAGGCACTGCAGGCTACTCTAGGTGATCAGGATGATGACAGAACCACTGAAGCACAGATTTCAGATTCCGATGAAGTCGTTGCATTCACTCTAAGAGAAACCAGTCCTACTATAAAAGGTATTGTCAAGTCAATATGTTTTTCATCTAACAATAATGCTTATGATTCAGGTGAAAGCGATGATGAGTATGATCAACTACTTGCGGACTACAATGAGCTCAAAGAGGATTTCGAGGTTGCTGTTCAGGAAAACAAGAAGTTGTTAGGACAACTGGCAGACGTCGGAATTGCTTATGATCTTGAGGTTGAAAAGAATGAAGACTTGCAAAAGGCGAACAATACTCTTAAAGATAAAATTCATGTTATGGAGAAAGAGCTTGATGATCTCAAAGCAAAGAACAATGAACTTCAAAAGGTATCTAAAGGTAAAAATCAACTTGATGAAGTTTTATCTTTGGGAAAACGTGTTGGAGATCAAACAGGTTTAGGTTATAAGAAGCAAAGCACACCTAGCAAAACAAAGTTTACAAGTGGAGGTTTCCTCACTTCAACTACTGAAGCACCACCTGAAGAGTTCGTTGGAGAGTCGTCCAAACGACGGAAAGATTGCCTGTACTGCAATTTGCCTGGACACACTGCTGAAACATGCATGCGGATTCTAAGAGATCTCATGAACGGTAGACCAGTCGTATGGCCTGATCAAGAGCTTCGAAAGAAATTCAAAATGCAGAAGGCATGGATACCTAAAGGTAAAACTAACAATAAAGATTATGCTTGTTTTGTAGTTCTTTCGGTGCAGGAACAACATCGAAACAAAAAATGGTATTTTGATTCGGGATGTTCAAGGCATATGACGGGAAAGAAAGAAGTCTTAAAGGACTTTACTGAGAAGGATTGTGGAGCCGTCATGTATGGTGATGGTACTCGAAGCAAAATTGCGGGTTATGGTAAATCTAAGGATAATACTCTTTCTAAACTTTCTAGAATTTACTATGTAAATGGTCTTACTACTAATCTTATCTCTATTAGTCAACTTTGTGATGAAGATTTAGTGGTTAAGTTTACTAAACACACATGCATAGTATATAATGATCAAAAGGAGATTATCATGATGGGAAGCCGTAGTAAGAATAATTGTTATATCTTGAAAGATCAGATTCCACAGATTCTACTGACCAAAGATGATCAGACTACTCTATGGCACAAGCGACTTGGACACCTCAATTTTCAGTCACTGCATAAGCTGAGTAATTCGAATGCTGTTCGTGGGTTGCCGCAACTACAGAAGAATGACCAAACTATCTGCAGAGATTGCGCCAAAGGAAAGCAAACCAGATCGAGACATAAGAAGACTGATGACATTAAAACAAAAGAATGCCTCGACCTGATACATATGGATCTTATGGGTCCAACCGAAGTGGAGAGCTTAAATGGTATAAGGTACATTTTAGTATGTGTTGATGATTTCTCTAGATATTGTTGGGTTTTCTTTCTTAGGTCAAAAGATGAGACTTTTGAGTACTTTGAGGCTCTAAGTAAGAGATTCATGAATGAGAAGCAAAGGAAGATTGCACGAATCCGAACCGATCATGGCAAGGAATTCGAGAACCAGTCGTTCGATCGTTATTGCGACGATAATGGAATTACGCATGAGTACTCAGCCCCCAAAACACCACAGCAAAATGGTGTTGCTGAAAGGAAGAACCGAACATTACAACAGATGGCCAGATCAATGCTTCACACCAGTTCAATGAGCAAAAGATTTTGGGCAGAAGCTATTAACACTGCCTGTCACATCATCAACCGAGTGTTGTTGAGACCACACTCCAACTGCACACCTTATCAACTTTGGAACGGTAAAACTCCCATGGTAAAATACTTTCATGTTTTTGGATGCAAATGCTATGTTTTAAATGATAGAAATCAATTGCATAAATTTGATTATAAATCTTTGGATGGATATTTCATTGGTTATTCTAACAATTCTAAAGCATATCGTGTCTATCTTACTAGTGATAAGAAGGTTATAGAATCTACTAATGTTCTCTTTGAGGATCTTGATCTTTTAGAAAACAGGGTAGACGATGATGAGTTACCTCTTACTCAAAATCATGAGAATGCTAATGGTGTTGAGCAATCTGTCACTGAAGAAGAACATGCCAGTCCTAGAGCTTCAGATAAAGGCCCTGATAAAGATTCTGTTCCAGAAAAGGATGCTGATACAGACACTGTTGTCGAGACTACAGCAGAACCACCCTCTGAAGTTCAGAACAACAGAAAAGGATCTAGAGTGCATAAACATCATTCAACTCAGGATATTATTGGAGATCCACAAGGTCAGAGACAGACTAGGCATAAAGAGATTAATTTCAAGGATTTAGCAAGCTATAATTGTTTTGTTTCTATGGTTGAGCCAAAGAATACCTCTGAGGCGTTGAAAGACGAGTACTGGATTGTTGCAATGCAAGACGAGCTACTGCAATTTGAGAGAAATGTTGTCTGGGAGTTGACAGAACCACCGCAGAACGCCAACATTATTGGAACCAAATGGGTTTACAGGAATAAGACGGATGAGAAAGGCAATATCATAAGGAATAAAGCAAGGCTAGTAGCACAAGGCTATACCCAAATTGAAGGTTTGGATTATGGTGAAACATTTGCTCCCGTGGCAAGGATGGAAGCCGTAAGGATACTACTTGCATTAGCATGCTCTTTGAATTTGAAGCTGTACCAAATGGATATTAAAACAGCCTTCCTTAATGGCAAAATCAAGGAAGAGATCTATGTTGCACAACCGATTGGATTTGAAGACCCGAAGTATCCAAATCGTGTTTATCGAGTCAAAGGCGCTTTATATGGATTGAAACAGGCACCCAGAGCCTGGTATGAGAGATTGTCTAAGTATTTGGTGGACAATGGATTTAAAAGAGGAAATGCAGACAAGACGTTGTTCGTGAAGCGTCAGAACGACCACTTAACGATAGCTCAAGTGTATGTTGACGACATTATTTTTGGATCGACTTCAGTCAAACTCAGAAAGGAATTTGTTGATGCTATGAAATCAGAGTTTGAGATGTCTATGATGGGAGAATTACACTACTTTTTGGGATTACAGGTTAAGCAAGAGGATGATGGTATTTTTCTATGTCAGGAGAAGTATGCAAGGAATATGTTGAAAAAGCTTGACATGGATGATTGCAAGGTAGTCAGAACTCCGCTAGGACAACAGGAGAAACTGAGCAAAGATGAGAATGGAAAATCAGTGGATCAAAAGACTTATAGGATGATTGGAAGTCTACTGTACCTCACTGCTGCAAGACCAGATATTTCATTTAGTGTAGGTGTATGTGCAAGGTTCCAATCCGATCCTAAGGAGTCTCATATGAAAGCAGTAAAGCAGATCATGAGATATGTTAAAGGGATAATGAATATTGGAATTTGGTTTTCAAAAAGGTCATCACTTGACTTGATTAGATTTACAGATTCTGATTGCGCAGGTTGTTGCGACGACAGGAGATCTACCACTGGCGGCTGCTTCTACTTGGGAAACAATCTAGTAAGCTGGTATTCCAGAAAGCAAAACATCGTAGCTCTATCAACAGCCGAGGCAGAGTATATTGCTGCCACATGTTGCTGTTCACAACTTCTTTGGATGAAGCAACTACTCGAGGACTACGGTATTCATAAGGATAATTTTTTAGTTTTATGTGATAATACTAGTGCAATCAATATCTCTAAAAATCCTGTTTTACATAGTAGGAGTAAGCATATTGATATTCGTTATCATTTTATTAGAGATCTTGTAGAGGATAATGTTTGCAGGATTGAGCATATAGCGTCGTTGGAACAACGGGCGGACATCCTAACAAAAGCTTTAGATGGAGAGAAATTTGAAGGCCTAAGAAGCACATTGGGTCTTTCCTACCACAATTAAAATATTTAGTAGATCGGGCCTGAATGTTTTTAGTGTATATGTATCATTTTTGCAGGCCCAATTCAAATTTGAATGGAGACAAGCCTATCCGGAAGACCATCATTACGCACGGCAGTCTAGGTGACGTCATAGCTGCAGCTGTAACCGCTGCACGCCATCAGTCACGTCGCACGTCCTCAAAAACTGCCGAACACCCCTTCAACTTGCGCCTACCTCCTCCATTTAAAGGTCATATTACTCTCCTCTTCAATTCAAATTTTTCCCTCACATTTTCGAATTTGAAGCTTTGCAGAAAATTCAAAAATGGCGAACGTTTCCGACCCTGACGCTCCTCACTCCGCCACCTCCTCCGCGACGAGCTCGCCGTCTGGATCACCCATTGACGCCCAACCACTTTCTGTCCTAGCCCCCGTTCTTTATCTTCCTGCTCCTACTGCTGCTGCAACTTCCGAGCAGCTACCCACTGCAAATGAACCAGAACCCAAAATCAGCCTAACTGTAACCCTGAAATTACCATTGATCCCTCATTTGTTGATCAAGTTGTTCGAGAAATTAATGCTAAGCATCAAACTCCACCACTTTCCCCCCTGCAAAATCAACGTTTACACGACATGACTCAAGAGGAACTTGCTGATGTCACTGCTTCACAGCAAACTGGAGGTCCTACTGCTGTTGCAACTACGCCAGAACCACGGAGGAAATCAACCAGAAAGCGAAAGGAGCCCACTCCTACGCCCACTCCAGCACCAGTAGCCACAACTACGAAGAAACCACGCAAGGAACCAAGGCCACCCCCTGCTGCTTTGAAAGCCGAGGATGCCTATAGTCTCAAGTTTTATACTCGAGATATGAGGACATTTTCCAAGGAAGTTCTTAAAGGGAATGAGTTCACGCCCGAGGAGATTTTCAAGCACAATCATTATGACGTTCTAGGTTTCTCGGACCACTTACAAGAACGCCACTTGATCTTTTGGGCTAAGGGTCTCACACACTACTGACCTAGCCATGTTCGCGAGTTCTATGCGAATCTACATCCTGAGATCCTCACTCCACATTCTGCATGGTTCGGTAAAATCTATATTCGTGGTAAATTTCATGAACTAACCCCTGCTGTGATTCTCAAGTTGTTAAAGCTACCACCAAACGACGACATGAGTGACTGTTTGGATCTGATGCCGGAAGACACTCTCACTACTGCACTGGCGATTTCTAATCAGAAGGTCAAGAGTTTTGGCTGCAACAAGTTCAGTGTTAAAGAACTTACACTGAAGTACTACTGCCTGTACCAGTTTTGTAGTGCCAACATCCTTCCGACGTCTAATCAGTCTCAAGTCAGCTCTTTGATGGGTAAATTCATTCTTTGTGTGGATAAGCATATGGGTTTAATCAATTTTGGCTATTTTCTTCTTAAGCAAATGCTACGATACACCTTTGGGAGAATCAAGAAGACGGCCAATCTACCCTACCCAGCACTCATAACCGAATTCCTCATGTCCATTGGTGTGAAGATCAAAGACAAGCACATGGTTGCTCTCAAGGAGTACAAACCACCACCGAACTTGATGGACATGCATAATGACTTTAAGAATGGTCCTCCTTTGACTGGTCCTGCCTTGTTCACCAGCTGAAACAGAGAATTCTTCGTCAGAACGAGAGGCTGACCACCTGGAGCCAGGAAGCAATGGCTATTAAAAGGGAGAATCTTAAAATCCTTCATATGCTTCCTTTGTCTTTTGATGCTGCTGATTTGCAGGATGAGGATGAGGATTTTGCTCTTGATGATGACGAGTGATATTCCATCATGGGGGAGTTTTTTGTGTTGATGCTGAATTCTAACTAAGATTTTCTGGTAGTCATGACAACTGGGTAACGATATTTTAAACTTTGACTGTTTTTTGGATGATTATTGCTGGACAATATTTGTGGATGTTTGATGATTGATTTGGTTTTTGAACTGTTTTGATATTTGGATGATTACTGAACTGTTGGATTACTTTTGAACTGGATTAACTACTGGTCTGTAATAGTTAGGTAATCCTGATAATTGTTGAACTACTTGTTTTTATTTGCTCTGATGTTTTTATGTCTGTACTGTGATTATGCTCTGAATGCTTGATGGATGTTGTTCTGATTCGTTTTGATTTTGATTATTCTTTGACATCCTATTTGTGAATCACATGTATTTTTGCTCTGATATGATCTCTTATACTCTTTGGACTTAGATAGTTTCAACACCATTTTGGTGATGGAATTATCATCTCCAAAAGAGTGGGGGAGATTGTTGTTATTAACGTGCTCTTGTACAGATGCAGTAGTTCCATGGTTGTTGAAACTACGGTAGAACGACCGCAGCAGTTACTGTCAGTTCTGCGCGACAGTTATTGAACCTGTGCGCGTGTCTAACCGACCCTAGAGGATCTGATTCGTGTTTCTGAGTTTATATATATGTGTTTAGATCCTCTGTAATTAGTTTTGAGTATTATTGAGTTGTAAATTTTCATTTTGAGAGATTTTGTGAGTCGGTTACTCTCTAGTTTTCATAGATTGATTTTTGGAGAGATTAGAAAATCCCTTGATGAGATTTCTGCACTTTTAGAAGATCTTTCATTCATCATCAAGGTCTGCGCTGAATTGGCTTCGACGGATTCATCTTGTTGAAGAAATCTGTTTCTACATTTTCATGTTTTCAAAGTCGTCTTGGCGAAGAGACTTTGAAGGAATCTGAAGGAGAGGATTCAGGATATCTGCTACACCTGATTTCCAAGACTTGAAGATCAGAACAATCAAAGGTTGCTTGTTTGGCCTGACTGTCCGAGGATCGGTGTTGTGGGGGAGTCCAGACAACGATCAATCTGCAGACTGTAAGTCGTGTGTGATAGAGTCAGTTCCTTGATTGTTTGATTGTTTTAGTCTTAGTTTTCTTGAGTGATAGTATTAGAGCCTGGATTGGAATCCCCCAGACGTAGATCCGTTTGGATCGAACTGGGTCAACAAATACTTGTGTTTTTACTTTCCGCTGAACACTCTGTGCACACACATATCACTTGTTATTCGGTAGTTTAGACCACGGCTCGATGACGTTACTTTTATCAAGATTTTCACGTAATATCTGGGACCAACATTCTGTTTAGTATATCTTGACATTCTATTTTCAAATATGTAATATTCTGTTTAGTATAATAGACATTCTGTTTGTATATATTCATATATTATACTGTATTTTTACTACATAATTATGTTTAGCCTATTTTCAAATATGTAACTCTAAACTAATAATTTTTTTTGGCACCTTTAAATTTGGACGAAATGAATTAAAAAATATTTATATTAAAAGAAGAAAATAATGATTAGGTGAGAAAAATATCATTAATACAATTTTATATTATTTAAGTTTAAAAGAATAATGACATATTTACCCTTACAATCAATTTGAACCATTGTTTTAACTTTAAATCTAATGGCTACAAAGTCTTCCGCACATGAAGTAGGAACCAAGTCTATTGTAATTGTAATTGTAATAATAGTAAAGCCGCAAAGGTCCCAACACAAAGGGGAATAAGAAATTTTAATTAGCTGTTTGGGAAATGTAACTCTTTGCATTCAAAAATAAAATAAGCTGATGAGATGCAATTAAGTAGAACCCAAAAATAATATAGAATATGGAATTATTAATTGATACTATAGACATTGGCTATCTCCTTTATTAGAGTATAATATTGTACATTCAAATAATGAAAATGCACATGCAGTGATAAGTTTTTGAAAATTGTTTGTTAAAAACTGGAAAATTAGCATTCCGATCCCTGGTACTCCCTCCGTCCCATGAAGTTTGATCCATTTCCTTTAGACACGGTAATTTAGGTGGTCGGGTTTCATAATTAAAGTGGTGTGAGTGTTTGTTTTAAGATTCTAATTAATTTTGATACTGTTTATTATTTAACTTTGCATTAATATTATCGTAATGATGTAATTAGAGAAAAATATTCAAGTGTGTGTGGTCTTACCCTAGCGGTCAAGTCCCTCTTCTCTCAACCATAGGTTGGGAGTTCGATCCCCACCTGGCCCATATCCCTCCCCTTTATCCCTCTTTGTAATTTGTGTGGTTTGGGCTCCCACACACCTTTGCCGACACATGAGTGTCACTATTTACCAAAAAAAAAGTGTGTGTGGTGTTGTTTGAATCGTCTAATAATGTAGTTTTAGAATATATATTTTATAAAAATTTTATTTGTACCAATTTAAAATATTAAGATTAAAGAAATACAATGGACTTTGTGTAGAAAAGTAAAATTGTATTGGAATTTATGCAGAATAGTAAAAGTGAATACTTTTAATGGAATTTTACAATAATTAAGATTCTAATCAAACTTATACTTCCTCCGTCTCATTTAGATTGTCACGTTTGATTTTTTTGCACTATTCACTGTTTAAGTTTGATTCGTATTTTTATCATAGTTATGTAAAAAAACATAGTCAAGTGAGATCTTGTTATATTCGTCTAATCTTGTAGTTTTAGAATATCAAATTTTTATAATTTTTTATTGTACACAATTTAAGTTATTAACCGTTAAAAATGTGTATCGGCATACGTGTCAGGTGGGTCCGTAGCGATTATAATGAGACGGAGGTAGTATTAATTTAATTTATCTAAAAATGGAAAGTGGTCAAACTTTATGGGACACCCAAAAAAGAATAAGAGTTAAACTTCGTGAGACGGAGGAGTACTCTCTATCTCCTTTTTCTTTTTCTTTTTTTCAAATTGCCTTTTGATGGATTATGAAATTCTGGATTTTCTCTGAAGTGGGCTTTTGTGTGATTGACAATGTAAGCCCATATATTCGGCCCAATGTACCCAACAAACCCTAAAGGGTCAGCCCAGTGATAAATAGGCAAGAATAAATTTTCTCAAAAAAATCCCATAAGAGTTGGACAGAATTATATTAGTGGTAAAACACTCCTTTATGGTAGTATTTAAACTATTTCCTTTATTATTATTTTGTAGGTTTTGTTTAAATTAAAAGGATATTCCATAATATTTGTCATTTTTCAATATTACTCTTGAACTCACACAAGTACTATTCCTAGACATTTTATTGACAAATAGTTCACTTATAAGGGTAAAAATAAAAGTTTATGAGTTAAGTAATAAGTATTACTCCTCTGTCCCATTTAAGATGTCTTGTTTGATTTCTGCACACAATCCAGTGCACATTTTCAATCTTTAATATTTAAAAATATATACAACGAAAAATTATATAAAATATATATTCTAAAACCAAATGATTATATGATTCTAACAAGACCAAACTTGACTATTTTTTTCAAATATATATTTGCAATAAAATGATGTCAATGTTAAACAATGAACAGTGCCAAAAAGTCAAACAAGACATCTTACACGGGACGGAGGGAGTATAATTCTTGATTATTGTAATTAAACTGAAAGTGATACTTAAATATGAATAGTGGGAGTAACTATAGTAGTTGGGAATTTGAAACTCTCACATTTTTTTTCATTTTTATCAAGTGTAATTGAAAAGTCAAACCTTCAATTTTAGTTCAATTGTTAGTTTTTTTTTTTTTTGCTGAACAGACTATACAAACTAGGAAAATGGGTGGTGGGAGCACATGCCGTATAATTACAAAAAGAATAAAATGAATGGATAAGGGGCGGTGGGGAATCGAACCTCCAACATTCCGTTGGAAATCAATAGATTTAACCACTTAGGCTAAGTCACACCAGTTTTATTACTAGTATTTTTTTTTTTTCTGATTACATCAGTCTATCACCATAAATAGTATTAAACTATTAATCTATTACTATAATATTATTATAGACAGAAACATGTAACGAGGATTTCGCATTTCTGATGTCATTCGGTTCGAATTATGCTTTACTATATTTTGGAAAAAAAGGTAAAAACGTCCTTTATCTTTCCAAAAATTTCAAATCCGTCCTTTTTCTATTTTATTACCGATTTAGTCCGCTACAAATGCTAATTATGTTTAAATCAGTCCTTTTTTTCACTAATTATATTCTAATTGCTGACGTGGCAAGTGTTTTAATTTAAACCTGACACGTGTGCATAATATTAGTCATTTTTCTTTTATCTTTTGCCAATTCAGTCCTAAACTTTTATTTTGTTCTATTTAGTCCTCTACCCCAATCACTCATTTTTATATTAATTGGCCTCAAACCTTTCAAATTATTTCATTTTAGGCCCAGAACCTTAAATTTTTTATTATTACTAATACATTTATCAAATAAATGCCCAACATACTTCCGTAAATAAAATTAAATATCAAACCTCATACATTGGGTTTGACCGCCTTGTTACCGGGTCTTTGAAGTTCCGAATTTTACGGACTCTCTCTAACCACCCGACCGTAACGATGGTTCATTGGTTCTGGTTTCCTTCAGCAACAATCAACACAATCATACTTTGTGGACAATAAAATTCAGGCTATTTTTTTAATATTTTTCAATAAAACCAAGGCTTCTTGTATCCATAACCTTCCAAAAATTCAAGTTAAATCATTTACTCAAATATTGCTACATCATAAGGTAGGACGCAAAGTAAGATTCTGTTGATTGTTACTGAAGGAAACCAAAACCAATGAACAATCGGTTGCGGTCGAGTGGTTATTAGAGAGAGTCCGTAAAATTCCGGTACTTGAAAGACCCGATAACAAAGCAGTCGAACCCAATATATGAGGTTTGGTGTTTAATTTTATTTATGGAAGTATGTTGTGCATTTATTTGATAAATGTATTAGTAATAATAAAAAATTTAAGGTTCTGGGCCTAAAATGAAATAATTTGAAAGGTTTGAGGCCAATTAATATAAAAATGAGTGATTGGGGTAGATGACTAAATAGAACAAAATAAAAGTTTAGGACTGAATTGGCAAAAGATAAAATAAAAAGGACTAATATTATGCACACGTGTCAGGTTTAAATTAAAACCCTTGCCACGTCAGCAATTAGAATATAATTAGTGAAAAAAGGACTGATTTGAACATAATTAGCATTTGTAGCGGACTAAATCGGTAATAAAATAGAAAAAGGACGAATTTGAAATTTTTGGAAAGATAAAGGACGTTTTTACCTTTTTTTCCACTATATTTTACTATGTTTGAACAAAATCAATCTCAACCCTTTTTTCTTCGCCAAAAAAAAAAATTCAACCCTTTTTCAATTTATGTACAAAATATACATATTACGTAACCATATAAGTGGGGGCAAATAAAAATTGTAGTCCCAATATAATTTTTTTTTTTAATGATGGGCAATGAAGGGTGTCACCCACAAAAGTAGATTTTTATATATAAGGTTGGAACCCGATATTTTATTTAAGATACTAGAACCTCAATTCAATCAGGTTAATTGTTGTTGGTAGTCTCAATATACAGTACTTGACTCATCCATATAAAATTCTTTTATTGCATATAATTTTAATAATTTTGTTATAAAAAGATATTTACTGCATATATATAAAATTAGGTATATACATGGTGGTTTTTTTTAACGTAAAGTTGGCCTCAGTGTACTGCTCCCTTTATATATTTTGTGTATATTTGGGAAATAATTAGATTTTGTAGTTTGGATTTTGGAGTTTAGAGTTAGTTGTGAAAACTAGTAGTTTTGAGTAATAGTATTTGATGGTAGAATTTTTTTTTTTTTTGGTAAACATTGACACTCATGTGTCGGCAAAGGTGTGTGGGAGCCCAAGCCATACAAATTACAAAGGGGGACAAAGGGGAGGGATAGGGGGGCGGGTAGGGATCGAACCCCCAACCTATTGGTTGGGAGCAGGGGACTTGACCACTAGGGTAAGTCCCCAACCCTTATTTGATGGTAGAATTGAAAATTAGAGTTTAGGGGTTGGAATTTGAAAATCTAATTAAGGCTGCATTTGGGAAAAGAGGCTAGCGATTAGCATTTAGCTTTTAAAATATATACTAAAAATAGCCTAAAATCCTATTTATAGTAAACGCTAATTACAGTAACCGTCAAATTTTAATCTCTAATCTCTAAACTCAGAACGCTCCTCTCCCCCAGCTTTTAACTTTCCAAACTCCAGACTCTAAACTTTAATTTAAAATTGCATTACCAAACACTATTATTCAAATTTAAAACTATTTATTACCATTAATTTCAAACTCCAGACTCTAATCTCTAAACTCCAGACGCTAAACTCTAATTATTTTCCAAACATACCCTAAACGTTGGGGAGATGAGCGTTCAAAGTTTAGAGTTTAAAGATTAAAGTTTAACGGTTACTAAATTAATGTTTACTATGTATAGATTTTTAAGCTATTTTTAATATATATTTTTAAAAAATTTAAACGCTTAGATTTTCTTCCAAACGCATCCTTTGTATAAAAATAGTAGTAGGTCATATTTCTTGAACTTACCATATATAAAAACATGTTCATATAGTGACTTTTTAAAATCCATATTAAATAAATGTATTCAAACTTTAACAATTCAAAAAAATCTATAGAATCTGTTTTGGTGATAACCGTGTGTCCTTATGTCACATTGGACCCAAGACTAATCTCTCGAGAATCTGCATGGACAATTGAGGACACTTCTCCCAAAGCAGTTTTTTTACATATACAAGGCTCGAGCCTGAGACCTTGCTTAAGCGACTAGAGCCTAATCCACTCAAGTCAACTGCTATTGGTAAAAATTCTATAAAATCTTGATTCAATAGATACTCTAAAATTCAATTTTCCGATAACAAATTTTGTTTGTTTGTTTTTGTTTTTTTTTTTTCTATATTAAACAACAGTGTTTCTGGTTTATAAGCAAGTCCTTATATTAAAATGATTACATCATCGTCTCTCTAGTGACAGTCGAATTTTGATTTTTGATATTAGAATTTTGTTCAAAGTTGGCAATTTAGTTGACGTCATGTCTCCCAGATTTTGATTGGCTGAGGGTTTCAACTTTCAAACTATGAGCTAGATGTTCGTTTGTTTTTTTTAGTTGAATCTGTTGCTTTTTCTAAATCAATTTCTGAATGAATTTAAAAACGAATAAATTGAAGTTTTTTTTGGGTGAAAGAACACCAAAAGGCGTAGACAATGGAAAAAGCTAAAAATGCTACAGTAGGGGAAAAAATAGAAAACACAATATTTTTTTTTTAAAAAAAAAAGAACATGAACTAAGCACGCGGAAACGAGACGCCTACCATGTCCGCAGAAAGCAAAGGACACGAATAAATTGAAGTTGCCTCAATGAAGTTATAAAGGTCAAATTTTAAATAGCAAGAGGTTACAAATTTGAGTTGTCCTTAAAATAAAATTAAACAATTAAATCGTGGATACTGGATAGCATTGAAATAAAGCTAGAGTTAAATGATAGTGTAAGCATATTTTTCACGAGAAAACATGAGACTTGTTTTGCATTGAAAATTTTGTGTGATGACCTGAATTTGAATTTGAACAACCTAAACATATAGGGGAAAATCCACTTTTGGTCCTATAGAATTTTATCTCACCCACTTTTGGTCACAAGTTTATAAAATTTTCACTTTTGGTCCCTAGGTTTATTTTTTAAGGGAAAAATCATATGGCATCAATGTGCAATTTTTTAAAATTGTGTTTATTTCCAAAATGCCCCTATCTAATTAAAAAACCATAACTCATTTAATTAAATTCAAATTTATTCATTTGTATAAAATAAAATTATTTTAAATTTATTAAAAAATAATATTTAGTAAATAATAAAATTTTTAATTTTTTAAAATACAAAATTTTATGATATTTGTACATATAATATTTTAATCAATATATTTTGAATAACATTAAAAAATGTCAAACCATAATAAATGCAATACACATAAAATAAAATATTCTATATTTATATAAAAAAAAGTTTAAAAACAATAGTATGTTATAATTATTAATTAAAATATTTTATTTTTTATTTTATGTGGAAATATATATAGTTTTATTCAATATATTATATAATAAATCCTATATAAATATTTTTAAAAATTAAAATTTTATTATTTAAAAAATATTATTTTAGTAAATTCAAAAGTAATTTTATTTTGTAAAATGAATAAATTTGAATTTAGTTAAATGAGTTATAATTTATTAATTGGATAGAGGCATTTTGCAAATAATTAAAATTTTTAAAAATCGCATATTGACCCCATATGGTTTTTTTGAAAAAAGACAATGGACCAAAAGTGGAAAAAATAATTATCTAATGGGACAAAAAGTGGAAATTTTATAAACTTGAGACCAAAAGTGGGTGAGAGGAAATTCTATGGGAGTATGAGACCAAAAATGAATTTTTCCCGCATTTAAATTTTTGAATTTGTCCAAATCCGAAACAATTAATAATAATAATAATAATAATAATAATAATAACAATAATAATAATAAAAAATAAATAAATATTGAACTATGAAATCTGAGCCAATCTGAAAATTCTTAGTTACATAAAAAAAATAAACATAAATAAATAAAACTCCGAACAATTGAAATTAAAAAAAAAAAAAAAAAAAAACAAACAAACAAACAAAAAAGAAAACTTTCCCAGTACAACAATGTCTACAACACAATCCACTCTAAACAAATATTTAAATTCAATCATTTTTTAACCTAAGATTTTTCTCTAATCCACCAACAAAAAAAAAAGAAGAAGAAACAAAAAAGGCGAGAAACAGTGTTAAAAATATAATCCTCCGGCCTATGTCCAAATAATTATGGCTATATTTAAGTTTTGATATTATTTATTACTTACTCCGTTCCTTTTTAAATGCTACGAATCCACATTTCACGCAATCCAATACATATCTTTAATGCTTCATAACTCAAATTGCATACAAGTAAAAATTATAAAAATTTGATATTCTAAATCTATACGATTAGACGAATCCAACAAGATCCCAATTGACTATATTTTATCTTATACTATAATTGTATTAAAAAGTCGAATCAAAGTTACTCAATGAACAGTACCAAAGAACGCGCATTTAAAAAGGAACGGATGTAGTATTTAACTTTAATTTAATTTTATTGTATTTATGTAAGGAAAAAAATAATGAAGTATAATTTTGTTGGAATTTATAATTTTAAAATGTGCATTTTGTATAAATTTATACCTATTTTGAGATAAAATTATAAAGTGTACTACTACTATATTACTCCCTCCGTTCCATTTAAGATGTCTTGTTTGATTTCTGCACACAATCCAATGCACTTTTTACATCGATCATATCTCAAAATATATATAAGTAAAAATTATGTGAAATATATATTCTAAAACTACACAATTAGACGAATCTAACAAGACCGAACTCGACTATTTTTTTCAGATATTTATTTGCAATAATATTGAGTCAAAGTTAAACAATGAACAGTGCTAAAAAGTCAAACAGGACGTCTGAAGTGGGACGGAGGGAGTACTACAAATACTAGTAAATGTATTGAGTGTTGCTATAGAAGAAAAAATAGATAAAATTATGGACAGAAAGAGCAGTAATTTAGATTGACTGATTGAGTAGCAGCGGCAGCCATCGGCATCAAATGACGGTGACGGTGCGGAGGCCCAGCGCAGCCATTAGAGTCACGACAAAAACCTTAGAGCGGGCCCTACATAGTTGGGGCAGTTTTGATTTTTCAATTCAAGAATCAAGAATTCAAGATATTTTTATATGGGAAAAAATGATAAATAGGTCCTTTTTCTTTTCAAAAAATTCAAATCAGTTCTTTTTCTATTTTATTACCAAAACAGTCCTCTACAAATGCTAATTATGTTCAAATCAGTCATTTTTTCACTAATTATATTCTAATTGCTGACGTGGCAAGGGTTTTAATTTAAACCTGACACGTGTGCATAATATTAGTCCTTTTTCTTTTATCTTTTGCCAATTCAGTCCTAAACTTTTATTTTGTTCTATTTAGTCCTCTACCTCAATCACTCATTTTTATATTAATTGGCCTCAAACCTTTCAAATTATTTCATTTTAGGCCCAGAACCTTAATTTTTTTATTATTACTAATACATTTATCAAATAAATGTCCAACATACTTCCGTAAATAAAATTAAATACCAAACCTCATACATTGGGTTTGACCGCCTTGTTACCGGGTCTTCGAAGTTCCGAATTTTACGTACTCTCTCTAACCACCCGACCGTAATGATGGTTCATTGGTTCTGGTTTCCTTCAGCAACAATCAGCACAATCATACTTTGTGGACAATAAAATTCAGGCTATTTTTTTAATATTTTTAATAATATTAATATTTTCAATAAAACCAAGGCTTCATGTATCCATAACCTTCCAAAAATTCAAGTTAAATCATTTACTCAAA
This sequence comes from Hygrophila difformis, assembly GCA_030278955.1. Taxonomy (NCBI): domain Eukaryota; kingdom Viridiplantae; phylum Streptophyta; class Magnoliopsida; order Lamiales; family Acanthaceae; genus Hygrophila; species Hygrophila difformis. The sequence goes on from JAOANR010000011.1 coordinate 43,011,990, forward strand.
TATTGCTACATCCTAAGGTAAGACGCAAAGTAAGATTCTGTTGATTGTTACTGAAGGAAACCAAAACCAATGAACAATCGGTTGCGGTCGAGTGGTTATTAGAGAGAGTCCGTAAAATTCCGGTACTTGAAAGACCCGATAACAAAGCAGTCGAACCCAATATATGAGGTTTGGTGTTTAATTTTATTTATGGAAGTATGTTGTGCATTTATTTGATAAATGGATTAGTAATAATAAAAAATTTAAGGTTCTGGGCCTAAAATGAAATAATTTGAAAGGTTTGAGGCCAATTAATATAAAAATGAGTGATTGGGGTAGAGGACTAAATAGAACAAAATAAAAGTTTAGGACTGAATTGGCAAAAGATAAAAGAAAAAGGACTAATATTATGCACACGTGTCAGGTTTAAATTAAAACCCTTGCCACGTCAGCAATTAGAATATAATTAGTAAAAAAAGGACTGATTTGAACATAATTAGCATTTGTAGAGGACTGTTTTGGTAATAAAATAGAAAAAGGACTGATTTGAATTTTTTGAAAAGAAAAAGGACCTATTTATCATTTTTTCCTTTTTACATGTGATCGGGACTTAAAAACCCCTGATGGACCCCCACCCTACAGAGTTTTGGGGTTTGGGCCGGGTCGGGTATATGCATATAACACGGGTCGGGTATGGGTTATTTGTCTCTATTCGCTATCTGAACTTGTACTGTTTTATTTTATCCAGAATAATTGTTTTTTATAAAAATATTGACACTAATATATTGACAAAAGTTTATAGGAGTCCAAAGTTACACAAATTATAAACTAGAATAAAATAGAGAAATAAGGATCGAGTGAGAATTGAACTCCTAATCATAAAATTGGAGTTAATGAATATGACTACTAGACCAAGTCTCATCCCTTGAGTATTAGTATATTATTTTTACCTTTTTAATATTTTCCATTTCAAATTAATTAATTTTTACACCAACAGCAGTTGGCTTGAGTAGATGGAAGCTCTAGTCGCTTAAGCAAGGCCCTTAATTGCCCTTGCAGATCCTCGAGGGATTAGTCTTAGGTCCAATGTGGCCTGGGAATACCCTGGTATTCACCTAAAATTAATTAATTTTTACAAATATTTTAAATAATATTGTTATATTGGCAAACTAAAATAAATTGAAAAATAAAGAAGAACGAAATGTAAAAGAAAAATAAGATTAAAAAAAATATTTTATTAAAAACATATGAAAAATAGTCAGTTAATATAAAATATAGTATAAATATTAAATTGTAATTTAATATAGTACAGTATTTTGTCTAAAAGATAATTCAAATAAACGTACACCTTTTTCTCTATCTATTTATAAATTAAAGCTTATTCAAATTCACGTAAAAGGATAGAATAAAATGAATTACTATATATTTTCCAGAACAAACCCGGGCAGCAAGTCTAATTTGCTGATTCACTTATTAAATTATCCAAGGAGCCATGGGAGTTTAGATTTGAATCCATCCCAAAAGAATGCAATCGCCTTCGGTGACAGATAGTAAATTTTGTAATTGAATATTGTTAGTCCTCCTAAAAAAATTTTAAGCACCTTGGCCAATGCTCTCAATGGCTTATATCAACCATTACTTAATTAGTTCTGAATTAAAAGGCTTCGGCCCACTCTTTTCCCCTCCTCCACCCTCCCAAAAAAATAAATGAAAATAATAATGTAGTATATTGATGTATTTCTATTATAAATATAGATCAAACTCAGTTGTCATGAGTGGTTTGAGCTCTAATAGCTTAATTAAATGTTTCGAATTCGAACTTTTGTATATGCATAATTTTATTTTGAGAGATACAACTCTTCAATGCCCATGCAACCCTTCAATGTCCACCCCCAATAAGATACTTCCTCCGTCTCGTTCAGATTATCTCGTTTAATTTTTTTGTCACTATTTAATGTTTAAGTTTGATTCGAATTTTTATCATAATTATGTAAGAAAACACATAGTCAAGTGAGATTTTATTAGATTCATCTAATCTTGTAGTTTTAGAATATCATATTTTTATAATTTTTTTTTGTATACAATTTAAGTTCTTAACCATTACAAATGTATACCGGCTTACGTGTTAGGTGGGTCCGTAACAATTATAATGAGACGGATGTAGTATTATTGAAAAAGTAATCTCATTAAATTAAATGAACTAGTGGCGGACGCAGAGTCTCCGGGATGGGTTCGCCTTATTTCATTTTTAATTTCTATACGATAACTATCAGTTGATTTTCGTTTTTCCGGGTCGTCAATAATTTCTCTCTCTTCATCTAACTCCGCTCGGGCCTTTTTTACTAATATTGCTAATATCACTGAAATTCAAATTTATAGATCTGCCCAGACTTTAAATGTAAACAAACATATTTTTGTATAAAATGGCTTCGGCCCTCCATTACTCCCAGAAAAAAGAAACATGTTACCTTCTTTTTCCTCTTCTTCCCCATGAATTACTGAAAAACTATTTACTATAACTAAAATTTACACGACTATGTAAAATATTAATGCCAAACTTTGATTTTGGGTGGACGAAATTATATATAATTTTTTATTGTAGCTAAAATAAACATAATTATATAAAAAATTAATAGGCAATATTCGAATTGGGAGGCGGCGGCCCCTCAGCCCCTTCACAAATCCGCCACTGAAATGAACCTTATTAAGAGCTTCTCCAATAGTTACAGTAAAATAGAGCTAGACAGCAAAATAAAGGAGAACAACACTCCAACAGTTGACTTCATACGGCAAACGGGGCGTCAAAATGCAGGCAAGTGAATATTGCCCGCTAATTCTACCGTGCACTGTAGCAACGCTATCTTCATTTTTTTTTTCCTTTCATTTTTTACTTTTATTGTAGGAGTATTTCACTAGTTTTTTTTGTTTTATTGCGTTCAATTTTATTTTTAATAATTAAGAGTATATATTATATATAGATAAATTTTTAATATGAATTTTTTAAAAAGAGCAACAAAATTATAGAATTGTGTATTTAATAAAAATTAGTTATTAAATTCAAATACGAAGTGTATATATACATAAGAGAAGAGATGAATAAAGATTACATTCTTTGTATTTCTTTTGTTGAATAGCCTATACATACTAGGAAATTAGTGGTGGAAGCACGTGTCATACAAATTACAAAGGGACAAATAAAAGGGATAGGAGACCGGTGGGAATCAAACCCCGAAATGACTTGACCAATAGGCCAAGTCATCATCTCCTTACATGCTTTGTATTGAGTTTGCCTAATAATTTGTTTTTTTGCATGTCGCCTAATAATTTGTTGAATATTGAGTAAATTATCTTTTCTTATATTAAATAACTTAAAATAATTAAAATTAAATAAAAAGGATAAAAATATAATTCACTATTTTTATTACGGACCCACACAGCACGCATGTCGATACACATTTTTAACGGTTAATAACTTAAATTGTGTACAACAAAAAGTTATAAAAAGATGATTGTCTAAAACTAAAAGATTAGACGAATCTAACAAGATCTCACTTGACTATATTTTTTCATACATAGATAATTATGATAAAAATTTGAATCAAAGTTAAACAATGAATAGTGCTAAAAAACCATTTATAACAAAAACACCGAAACGGAGGAAGTATATTTTAATAAAATTTTAATTACATTTAATATATAAATATTATATACTAGATAAAAATTAAATGAATAGTAAAATGAATCAAAACAGAATATTCTTAAATAGAGAAAAATTTAGAGGTTGATTGTTGGAGATGAAAGTAAAAAACTATAAACTAGATTGAAAAATAAAGTAGAATTGACTAAGAAATAGATTATTGCTAAAGATAGAGTAAGCTCGTATATTAATGGCCGTCAAATAATCTGACGCCGGCCTGACGGCATGTACAATGAGGGTGCCACCGACCATTTCAATGGGCGTTGCCCGACCGGTGACTGTATTATCTCCCCCTCAACCTACGTGGCATCTACATGAATTTTGAAGAGTTTCTTTAGTTTCTCTTTGCACGTATATCAATGCACATTTTCAATGATTAATAACTCATATTCGGTATAAATAAAAATTTTAAAAATTTGATATTTAAAAACTACAATATGAGACGAATCAAACAATATCTCATTTGGCTATATTTTATCTTTTATAGCTATAATAAAATAGAAGTCAAAATGCTACAATGAACAGTACAAAAAAGTCAGAACATAATCTTTAAAAAAATGGAAGGAGTACATATTTATGTCATGCGGTGGCGGGTCGTGCATGAGGAATGCCAAAAAAATTATACATGTTTATTCATATCAACGTTTTATGTCAAATACCAATTTAAAAAAAAATATATGGAGAATAAAGTATCATGGCCAAAAAAGGAAAAACAAAAAAAATCATTTTATTCTTTTTTTTTTGTGAAAGATGCGCAAGCACATCGGCAAAAAAGCTAATTACAAAAACTATCAAAAAACTACAGCAAGGGGATAAGGAAAGAAAAATATCAAAAAGAAACAATATGAAAGAAGAGTCCCTCAGAAACGCGGGAAGCAAACTCCCGCCGCATCTGCAGCAAGACATGATCGGAAATCGTCTGGAGGAAATGCCCAAATGGTAAATAAGTTTTCAGAGCGCGCTCCACGCCTAGCCAGAACATCAGCAATAGAATTCCTCTCACGGAGAATGTGACACCACTGGTACTCCGGGTGTGCCCAAGTGGTATTCTATTTTGATGATATAAAAGAATCCACTAGTGATCGACTTGTGTGGTTTTTTTGTGGCCTCTAAATTGTCCAAACCTATAAGAATATTGCATTAGCATAAATTCCACACTCAACTTAATTAATTAATTTAAATTTATTGATTGCTTTGGGAGAGGCAATTTTTCATTGCCAACTCGATCCTCGAATGATTAGTGTTGGGTTCAATGAGACATGAGCATATCCTAGTATTCATCTAAAAAAGATTTAAATTAATTAATAGTGCATGGTGTTTAGTTAATTACCAAAATCGATTATTTAATATGATTTTTTTATAAACATTGACACTCGAGTTTCGGCAGATGTGTGTGAGAGACTAAGTCACGCAAAATTATAAATGGATAAGGAAGGGATAGAGGGAAATCATAAACTTAACCACTAAACCAATAATCCTAATAATCTTATTTAATTTTTGTTTTTATAATAATTTCAAGACAACCATTTCCAACCTTAAATTTTAATACTGGTCATAGTCATCCCCGGGGCCTATTTACTTATTTAATAGTACAACCATTTGATGTCCCCATCGATCAAATTAAGGTCATCATAGGGATGATAGTTTTTTTTTTAGAGTCATTAAAGGCCTGGTGGTGGGAGTCCATGCCACACAAATTACAAAAAAAAAAACAAATGAGAGAGGGATAGAGGACTGGGTGGGGATTCGAACCCCGACCCTGTAGGTTAAGAGTTGGGGAACTTGACCACTAAGGTAAGTCTTCAACCCCTCACAGGGATGATGGTCCAAGTAGTAAGTCCCCAATTTCCAACTTTCAAATTTTGGGTTTCATTCCCCATCCCGCCCCATATACTTTTCCTTTTATCTTTGTAATTATGTATTATTAGAGCTGTAAACGAGCCGAACCGAGCCGAGCTTTGGGTGTTTGAGCTCGGCTCGTTAAGCATTCGAGTTCGGCTCGTGTTTGTTCGTTAAGGAAGTCGAGTTTGAAATCGTGTTCGAGCTCGGCTCGTGAAAAAGTTCATGAGCTCGAGCTCGAGTTCGCTCGGCTCGTTTAGTTCAAATTGAGCCAACTTACCCTTTTGTTCAGCTCGGCTCGTTTGAGCTCGTTCGGCTCAATTAAAAATTTATCAAAAAATTATGAATCTTTCATCCAATCAAGGGTTAGATATTTTTTCCCATAATATTGAAATTGTCAAACAAACATATACGAACATATAAAATTACAAAATTACCCCGTTAACGAACATATACGAACACTTTCGAACTGTTCGCGAATAAGCTCGTGTTCGTTCGTTAAGCAAACGAGCTCGTGTTCGTGTTCGAGCTCGGCTCGTTAAGCTTTACAAACGAACATTTAACGAACGAGCACGAATCGAACCGAGCTTTGTTCGCGAGCTGTTTGTTTGTTTTACAGCTCTATGTATTATAAGCTCCTACTACCGATTTAGCATGTATAAAATGTTCAGCAAAAAATTTAAAATTAAAATAAAATAAAAATATTAAGGAAATATATCTCCCGGTCCTACGCCATTTTATGTATAAATTGCAGTAACGGGAATTTAATAAGCACACTGTTCCGTTAAAAAAATAAAAAGAAAAAATTACTATCAATTAATAGCTTCTTTTTTGTATGACTAATTATGTACACTTATTTTATAAGTTCGAGTAACATTATTATATTATATTATATAAAAGATATAGAATTAGCATATAATTCTTTATGTATATAATATTATTATATAATCTTATAACATATTATAATATATTATTTTAATTTGTTTCGGGGATATAATATAGTATTGATATTTTTTTTTTTTGCGGTACAGCCAATAAAGGCTAGAGAAGAAAGCAAAATGAAAAATATCTAGCAACGAGGAAACCAAGTGCCAGCAGCATCAGCTGCCAGCAGGGGACGCACTGGATCCGGGGGAAACGCCCAAGTAGTGAAAAAGTGTTCACCATCTGCTCCAATTTTAGCTAAACAGTCTGCTACAGCATTTCCTTCTCGCAAACGATGTTCAAATCTGCAAAGCCGAAAGCTACTTCTAAGCTCAGCAATATGACGAATATGTGGTGAAAGCCAATGATGTCTGTCTGGAGAGCCTCTCAACAACCGAATGGCATCACTGGAATCGCAACAAACAACAAGCTCCGTAATGCGAGGAGAAGCCCCTGCAATATTCCATTAATCTCAGCCGTGAGAGTTGAGACATTGCCAAGGTATCCCGAGACTCCTCCAAACCAATTACCAGAGTTATCCCTGAGCACAGCACCGAACCCTGCCCGACCCTGACTAGCCAAATACGAGCCATCAGAATGAACAAAGCACCCATTCCAATCGCCCATGTTCCAACTAACCAATCGCGGATGAAGCCGGTCACACCGAGGTGGAGGACGAGCACCTTCCAGCCTTTCTGTGAAGTTGCTGATTGAACGGAGGATGGCGTGTGGTTGGGAAACTTTCCCCTGGAAAACTCGAGCATTCCGCTCTTTCCAAATTTGCCAAAGAGCAACAAGAATTTTAATCCCAAATTGATGATACATATTGTACAACCACGACCTCACCTCTTGCTGGGGTATAGTATCCATATCATGGGGCACATTAATACCAATGTGTTCCCAAAGCTGTGATGCCCACCTGCAATAGAATAGGAAATGAGCCCAGTCTTCAATCTCCACACCACACACAGTACAAAGGGGTGACGTAGCCATTTGACGATGATGGCGAAGAGCATTACACGGGAGCGCCGACCATGACAGAATCCATATAAACAAGCAAATCCGTTCCGGCACCAGAGGCTTCCAAATCCAAGACCATCCCATACCCTACGCAGATTCCCCAAGCAGAAACAAATAGCCTGATCGTGCTGTGTGAAGACCAGCAGTATTAGAACTCCATCGCCAACCATGATCACACGCAGGATGTAGAATTGGGGGCGGGACTCGCACAATATTTTCCCGAACATCAGGAGGGAGGATGGTGCAAACCTTAGTGAAATCCCATTGACAATTGTCCACAATGTCAGCAAGCTTGAGATCAAGATCACAAGTTTCAACAAATGGCACTTGGGGACCCAAGCTTCCCGAGCGATGCCATGGTGAGAACCATAATGAACAAAGTCCATCCCCTGCTTGATAAGAAAAACCACCAGCCAACGATATAAGAGCCTTCCGGATGCTGCGCCAAGTAAACGATCCAACCCTCGGCAACTTACCAGTCATTAGTCCTCTAGCACAATATTTAGCCTTCACTTCATGTGCCCAAAACTTATGACTGTCCATGACCAAATCTCCAACCAACTTCCCAAGCAGAGACACATTAGCAAGTCGTGCTTTTCTGAACCCCAAACCCCCACACGATTTAGGCTTAGCCATCCGATCCCAACTAATCAAATGAATTCCTTTGCCTTTCCGATCTTTCCATACAAATTTGCACACCCTCTTATCAATATTCTCACACACAGAAGTTGGGATCCATCCCACCTGCATACAATATGTGGGTATTGCTGCAAGTACATGGCGAGCCAGTGTAACACGTCCTGCCTTGTTAAGCAATCTGCAGGCCCATCCCGACATCCTGGCATCAATTTTCTCCAATAGAAAATTATAGTCAGCAGCATGGACACGTCCAATATGGATTGGAAAGCCTAAATACTTTCCAATTCTGTCAGTAAATTGAATGGACACCGCTTGTGTGAACCATTCCTTCTCCACAGTGGAATAGCGGACCGAGGCAAAAGCCCGAGACTTTGATAAGTTCACCTTGAGACCAGACCATGTAGCAAATTTACTAAGTGTAGTAGCAAGACAGTCAATACTGTGCTCATTTCCCATCGTACCAAGAATCAAGTCATCCGCAAATAATAAATGTGAGATACCCCTCTTCCCTTCGGACAAAGAAATTGGCAGCCAGTTACCAACATCAACCTCCTGTTGTATGGAAATCGATAGACGCTCCATAACAATATTGAAGAGATAAGGTGAGAGGGGGTCTCCTTGGCGAAGCCCCCGTTGTGGCGAGAATTCCTCTAATGCTTCGCCGTTCCACAAAATCGAGTAGGATGGTGATGAAACACACGTCATAATTATGCGGATAAGGGTACTAGGCAGCCCAATCTGACAAAGTCAATCCTCAAGAAATGGCCATCTCACATTATCATAAGCCTTTTCAAGATCGATCTTGACGATGATGGCCTTAATCCTGCAGGTAGCACGAGACAGGGAATAAACCAGTTCTTGGAGCAAAATGGCGTTATCCACTGTCCCCTTCCCGGAAGGAAAGCCGATTGGAGAGTGATAATGGCCAGAAATGACCATTATTTTCAATCCATTTCCGTGTCTTAAACGGGCATTTGATCGCATTCCGGTCTTACACTAAGTAAGAAAGCAGTCGAATTGGACTAATTTATGCATAATTGTAAAAATAATAAGCTGGTGTGAAAAAGACATAAATATGTAATTTTATTACATATTTATGTTAGAAAAATCCAAAAACATGAGAAAAAGAAAAGGAAAGAAAAAAAGATGGGAAAAAGATAGAAAAGCCCACAAAAAGAATATTTTCAGCCCATCTGGCCCAATTCAGCAGGCCCAGAAAGACCTTTGTCGCGGAAGCCCCTTGGCGCGATGCAGTGTTCCGCGACAAAGGCATATTCCGCGACCAAGATGGCCCAAATGAAGAGGAGACCAGCCAAGCCCTTGGCGCGATGACCCTTGTCGCGATGGCATGCTCCGCGACAAAGGCATGTTCCGCGACCAAGATGCACAAATAGAGACACAAGACCCAGTCGAGAAGCCTTGCCACATGCAGTATGTTCCGCGACCAACTTGATGCTCCGAGACAAAGCTGTGATGTGTGTGATGTCTTAAGACACAAAGGGCTAGAATCAAGGCCCATGGGCTTAGGGTTACACTTCTATAAATATGAGGTGTCTCCCATGAGCTAAGGGTTGGAAAAAAAGTTGGTTGGAATTTTTGTTGATTAGAAGTTCTTGAAGGCAAGCAGTAGGAGTTCTCCCTTAGGTAGAGTAGTTAGGTTTATTTTCTTGTATTATTTAATTTTTGCCCTTAGTTTAGTTTAGTTTAGTGTTTGTCTTAGTATTTTACTGTTCACAGTTGCTAGATAGCCACTCTTACACCATGTTTTGGTTTCTAAACTCTTGTTTTAAGGTTTGTAATACCCAAATCATGGGTATTAACAACACCCACTTAATAATATGGGAAAACATTCATCATTTGTGTCCCAAATCATGAAATGGGTCTCACACCCCATGGATTTATGCTTTCTTTTTCATTTTGGGGTCATTTGACCCCCATTTTGTTATTTTCATGTTTACTGTTGGCATATTATGGATAATGTTGTGTGGATGTGTGATCAAACCCTAGATTAGGACTCCTGCTTTATTTTAATATTCTGCCCTTCCTTGTTATTTTTGTTTAAGCATGTTCTTCTTTATTTTGAATGTTTCTTGTTTATTTTTAGCTTAGAATAGCTTTTTGATCTGAAATAGGGTGAGATCACGCTGTTTGCATGCCACTGTTCATTTCTGCTTTTTCTGACTTTTGTCCTGAACCACCTTGGGCGCCAACCGCCTCTTGGCGCGGAGCCACGTTCCGCGACAAAATGGTTGTTCCGTGACCAAGGTGTTTCAAGACACTTGTCTCCATAATTTAAAATCCTTTGTCGCGGAATACCTTGTCGCGGAGCCACGTTCCGCGACAAAACTGTCCATGCATAGCGACAAAGGAGCCAAACTCTTGCATTTGGTCTCCATGGCTTCTTGTCGCGGAGTACCTTGTCGCGGAGCCACGTTCCGCGACAAAATCCCATTCTGAGACAGAAAAATTATGCCATGTTCCTTGATCTTTGAACACCTTGTCGCGGAACACCTTGTCGCGGAACCACGTTCCGCTACAAAATTTCCATGCATAGCGACAAGGGTTCAAATGCTTTAGAATTTCATGAAAACACTCTGTCGCGATGTCTCACCTTGTCGCGGAACCACGTTCCGCGACAAAATCTTGCATAGCGACAAAAAGGCGTTATGCTGCCAAAAATTCTAAAAACTTGTCGGGATGTCCATGTCGCGGATCTTGGTCCGCGACAAAATTTATGATATCGCGACAAGGTTCCTCTCTCTCTATTTAATCTCAAACAAACTTCATTCTCTCCCTATTTTATATTGCAACACTCACATCATAACCCCACGGGTTAGGATGTAACATTCTGGAATTGCAATATAGGGTGTTATGCTGCCCAAATTTTGATTCTCCATTTGCATCACTTAACTGATTGAACCCTTAACTCATTAATGATTAAAGATTAAGATTAGCAATAATCAACTTCAATAATCGTCATGACTAAAGGACCTTTGTTCAATTGCCATTAAAACATTCTTGTATAAACAAAATCTCGATGGCTTAAACAGATAATCTGGACTGTAATTAATTATGGTAGGAAGGATTATTTAAGACCATCAATTGTGGACCCAATCCACAGCCTTGCATGAGAAACCAATGTCTCTCATACAAGGGATCTTCTCTTGTTTCTTATTTATTTTGTCTTTGTGTGTTGTGTGGAACCATTAGTAAAGAATACATCAGACTAATGTTGGCGGGTATTCCCTCATGGATAACTAGCTCGTATTCTGGGTATTAGTTACTAATTGTTATTTTGCATGGTCTGGATGGCTGTCAGTGGAAGCCTTGGCGGTTCGCCCATCCTGGGTTATAATAGCTGCTCAGCTGACTCCTATCCAGATACAGTTTTATTTTTATTATCTTAATTTCCAAACCCAAATTCCAATCCGTACTGGGAGTCAGTTGGCATCAGTCAATGCCAACTGACGATCATTATAGAAGGGAAGCATGTAGGTTTTTATCCGAATTCACAGACAGTGGAGGCCCAACTGGTGTTGACACCACCATTACAGGGTCTAAGCTGTCTAAATTCGCTCCATCCGAGTGATTAGGAAATTGGACAGTAGATGTTTACAGTCCACCTGATTATTCTGCCATTACCTTGGTCCCTTGACCACTGCATTCTGTGTTTCACCTTCTGTCTAGACCCGCATCTATATTTTGGGTCAATTAATTTTACACTTCCCTATATCTTTATGCATGATAATATTATGTACTATTGTGGTCTGTAATTATTTTGGGATCCTTCCCTTGGACAATAGAAGTCTAGATCTTAAACAGATATTGCTTTATAAATTTCCAACAAAAACCTCTTTATAAAATCCGGATCTGAGTAAGGGATAAATTCATCAGTTATGACTAATTCATATTCTGTCAAGGGTTGTATTTTGGGGAATTAAGAAGCAGATTCAGCGATTAGGTCTCGTCTAGACTGAAAGGGTCTGTGTTTTAACTGAGAGTCTAGTACCTGACAGGGAATGATTTTCAAATCCATTATTTTCCAAAATTGCTGGTTGATGGAAATGTAAGATTAAGTGCTACACCGAGATGGGGTCCACTTGGATTCAAATACAGTGTAGTAAATAATCTTAGAGGAACATCATCCAGGCCTTGGTTATTTTCCAAGATAGGGTTGAGTTTTCTTTCAACTACTATCCTCTTCTACCAAAGCCTACTTTTGAGTCTTGAGTGAGTGCATCCGGAACGAACTAATTTATTAGTTCGTTTCATTAGTTTGTATCTCATAATCACCCGGAAGGAAGTGAATACACTAGTGGTTCACTGAGAGCCGGGAATTCTTGATCCATACTCCTTCGTCTTGATGGGGAGCTGTCTTTTACTACCAGGGTCAGATTTTCAAAACCTCCGAGTGATAGGTTTTAAATGCTTTCTCTACCGCTTTCTTTTAACCGCTTTCATTAGAGGTCCCTCGGTTGTATTGAGAGTTGTGTAACTGCTACTAGGATCGACAGTTAAGGGATAGTTTAGGGCTTGATTCAAATCTTTGGGTGTGACATGGGAGAATGATGGTGGTACTTGGCATTTCAATAAATGATGTGCCAGGTGTTGCTTTTCCACCACAGATGAAGTAACACACCCAGGCCAGGGCAGTTATGAATCTGTGGTATCTTAGAATTTGCGGTCTTAAGAACATGTAAACTCATTTTGCAAGTACCTGTCTGTTAAAGGGAAAGCCTTATTGAGAGCATGAGAATTAGCTATCTGACAGAATTATCCCAAACAAAGATCTGCGTATGAAAATGGAAGTTTAATATTGCTGTATCTCACCCTTGTCCAATTTTCATTCTTTTCTTCCTGTCCTTTCTGTCTACATTGTGACTCAACTTCACGGTTGGCACAATGCACCTTTTCCCTGCTTTCGTAGATAATGTTTACTGCATTCCTAGAATAATTCTTATCCGCTTTCTAGAATAGATTTATTCGCTTTGTAGATTAATTTAACTGTGTTTTAGATCTAGTTTTAATTCCCGTCAGTAGATATTAATCATCTTTCAAACCTATTGAGCAATACGAATGGAAAATCTAGTAAAACGACGTGGGACCTGCTTCTATCGCACATCCTCCAGTGAACGATCCGGTCTTACTATAAATTACTGCAATTTTTGACTCCGTGCGCTTTCGGGAGCACAGTTTCTTAACTACGAGCAATAAAAACATGACTATGTATAAATATATCCCTAATCACAACACCGCCATCATAAATTGGTTTCATTAAATAAAATCTAAACCAGGATCATGATTTTTCGGAAAACACTCATGTAGTGGGAATCTGTCAAAAGTTTCATGGCAGGAACTCTCATGGCAAGAATTGATGAAAAGTATCATGGCATACTTGCCGGGGATCCTCAGTGTGACAGGCTGGAGGTCAACCTATCCCGGCTATGCCATGAGATTTGTCAACATTTCATGACAGAGAGGACCACAGCACCATTTGAAACCAAAGCACCATACTTGAGTAATAAAAAGACTAATAATCTTGATATATCCCTAAACCCTTTCCCGTGAATCATAACGCTTTTTCATTTAATAAATCTAACCTGGTATAATTTTAGCAAAAGCTCGGGTTAACAAAACTTGTCAAAAGTTTCATGGCGCCGTTGCCGGGGAGGATGCAGCGCCGTTTTATTTAGAGAATTACATTCCTCATTGCTCCTAGAGTAGCCTATACATATAATTATAGATATTCACCTTTAGAACCACTTCTAACCTGGGGATTGTACAGGTACTGTCATTACTGAAGCCGTTGTTCTATGCAAAGGAGGAAGCAGACGCCAGCCGAGATCCCGTTTAATTCAGAGATAGAAAAGACAGCTCGACGTCTTAGGGCGGAGACTAAACGAAGAAGGGAACGGGAACGACAGGCATTACTCTCACCAAGCACCAGCAGCGATATTTCCGAAATGGCAAACCCTGACATCCCACCAATCATTCAACCCAATCCCCCACTTCACAACATTGAGGAAGATCCCGAAGATGCTGATCATGATGATTTGGATGATCCCCCTCCCCAGATCATACAAGGAGGTGGGAATCCACCAAACATGGACCAGCAGCACTTCGAGGCACCCCCTCCCAACCCGAACCAAAACCCACCAAACAACCAAAACCAACCAAATCAGCAAAATTTCCCAAACCAACAGAATCAGCAATACCATAACCCCCATCAGAATCCTCCGAATCCGAATGATTTCAATGATCCGAGGAACTATTTCATGCCTCAGAACTACTACCCACAGCAGTACCAAGGCGGGCCTGAGAACAATCATCAAGCAGCAGCTGCTGCTGATTACATGCAGCCGATTTTAGAGCCATATTTGAACATTCCTGGACAAGCTCCATTCCTGGCCAGGAATTTCGAACTGAAACCGGCCCTAATCAATCTAGTCCAGAGCAACCAGTTTGCCGAGCAAGTCATGAAGATCCCCATGATCACCTGCAAACCTTCCTAGAATTGTGTGACACGATCAAGAATCGTGATGTACCCGCAAACACTATTCGACTAAGGCTATTCCCCTTCTCTCTGACAAGCGGAGCACGAACATGGTACAAGTCACTGCCCGTAAATCAGAAGTCTACATGGGAAGATGTGATCAGAAACTTCCTAGCAAAATACTTCCCGGAGTCCAAGGTGGATGAATGCCGCTCCAAAATTGCGGAATTCAAGATGAAACCAGACGAGTCCTTGTATGATGCAAAGGAAAGATTCTTCAACCTACTCAGAAAGTGTCCTCAACATGGCTTCCATGATTGGGAGAGACTGAGAAAGTTCTACAGTGGTCTGACCCCAGCATGGAAATCCATGCTTGATGCTGCCGGTGGTCAACATCTGCTCTACATACCGATGGACCGAGCCTGGGCAAAGATTGAAGCCATGAGTGTAAACCGTTCTGTTCTAACTGATGATGGTAATCTCACTCCCCCTCGTAGTTTATGTGCTGTAGGTACAGTAGAGAAGTCAGACATTGAAAAGCTTCAAGAGCAAGTGGCAGCGTTGTCTGTAAATCAAGGAGTTGGAAGTTCTGCGCAGGGACAGCAAACTGATGTGATCTGTGGACTGTGTCAAGGTGCTCATGCAACTGACACATGCGAGCAAGTCACAGCTGAGAGCTGTAACTATGCAGGAGCCTTTCCAAATAGACACCCGAATTTGTCTTATTCAAACAACAACGCCTTGAACTCACATCTCTTGAACAAGCCACAACAGCAGTTCAATCCTCAGCAGAATCAGGGATTCAATCAGAATAGGGGCCAACATTTTCAGAATCCAGGTTTCCAACCTCAGATCCAGCAGAGGCCACCTCAGAATTTCCAGAACTTTCAGCCCAATCAGAGTTTCCAGCCTCAGTTTGTCCCAAACCAAGGCCAGTGGAATCAGAATCAGCATCAAAATCAGAATCAGAATCAAAAGCCTCCTTCAAGGCTTGAGAATCTGATGACTGATTTCATCACTAGTCAGAAAGAGATCAACAATCAACTGCAGGCCTCCATCAGAAATGTGGAGACCCAAGTTACACAGATGGCTAATGAGATGCAGAAAAGGGACAAAGGAACATTGCCTAGTACTGCGGAAAAGAACCCGCAATGCAAGGCAATAACCTTGAAATCTGGAAGAGTACTAGCTGGACCGAAGGGAGCAGATACTGGAGCAGAATGTGAAGAGGATGATGTTGTTGACAATGTTGGTAAGGTAGCTGATAATGGGAACGAAGCAGAAAAAGAGACAGCCGAATTGCAGACTGAAGCTGCGCCTGAAACGGCTGAAACAGATAAGGGTACAGGTGAAGGAAAAAGGCAGGTTGAGCAGGAAGAGGTAATTATTCACAACAGCACATGCAGTGCCATCGTTCAGAGGAGAATGCCTGAAAAGAAAGAGGACCCCGGATGTTGCACACTTCCAGTACAATTCAGAAAGGCCAAAGTGAGTATGGGGCTTTGTGATTTAGGATCAAGCATCAATGTGATGCCACTAGCTATGGCTGTCCGCCTTAAGCTTGGAGAAATTCAACCGGTCAAGATGAGACTGCAACTTGCAGACAGATCGATCACTCAGCCCGTAGGAATCCTTAAGGATGTTGTAGTCAAAACCGGGCAGGTTCTTTTCCCGGTCGACTTCATCGTCCTCGACATTGAAGAGGATTCTGAAATGCCGCTTATCCTTGGACGCCCATTTCTAGCCACTGGTGGTGCACTGATTGACGCTAAATCCGGAAAAGTCACCTTAAGGGTCGATGGCGAGGAGATCATCTTTGATATGGAGAAATTGCAGAAATTTCCGAATGACAGTTCTTGTTTCTCATTTGAAAATGTAATAGTTAGGGAAGAGCCAGACTCTGAACTTGATTGTGAAATGATGCTGGATGAACCATCAAAGCAGGTACTGAAGCCTGCTGGCGTGGAGCACAAAGGATGCAAGGCCGTTCACTTCGCCGATCCCGAAACAGGGGATTTGGAGGAATTTGACGGCATTGACTTCCATGATGACGCCAACCAAGAGGAGGAAGAGGATCCTGTACTGATGCAGGATCCTGAAGGTAAATCTGTTCTTCCACTACCCAATTCTCGCAAACTACTCCCTTCCGTTGAATGTCCACCAGAGCTTGAACTTAAAACACTACCCGATCATCTCAAGTACGCGTTTCTCGCAGAACATAAAAAGTTACCCGTGATTGTTTCGGCTAAGCTCTCCCAAGAGCAAGAAAATGCTCTGGTGGTCGTTCTTAAGAAACATGTACATGCAATAGGTTGGACCATTTCTGATATAAAAGGAATAAGCCCTTCTATTTTCATGCACAGGATTTTAATGGAAGAAGAGTTTAAACCCTCCCGTCAACCTCAGAGGCGATTGAATCCCCTTATGCAAGAAGTGGTAAGGAAAGAAGTTATCAAGCTCTTAGATGCTGGGATAATCTATCCTATCTCTGATAGTAAATGGGTTAGCCCAGTGCAGGTCGTACCCAAACGAGGAGGGATGTGCATAACCAAGAATGAGCAAGGAGAAGAGGTTGCAACCAGGCCAGTGACCGGATGGAGAGTTTGTATCGATTACCGGAAGCTGAATGAGGCCACACGCAAGGACCATTTTCCATTGCCATTCATTGATCAGATGCTTCAGAGGTTGGCAGGGAGAGAGTTTTATTGCTTTTTGGATGGTTATTCTGGTTACAATCAGATTGTTATTTCCAGTGAAGACCATGATAAAACCACTTTTACTTGCCCGTACGGCACTTTTGCCTATCGACGGATGCCTTTTGGTTTGTGCAATGCACCTGCTACCTTTCAAAGATGCATGATGTCCATTTTCTCCGAATTTATCGAAAAATGCATTGAGGTCTTCATGGATGACTTCTCTGTGTATGGAGATATGTTCGAAGATTGTTTGACCAATCTTGCAAAGATTTTAAAGAGGTGTGAAGACACTAACTTGGTTTTAAATTGGGAAAAGTGCCATTTTATGGTCACTGAGGGAATAGTGTTAGGTCATCGCATTTCTCGTGCAGGCATTGAAGTTGATCCAGCCAAAGTTTCCATCATTTCCAACCTCCCTCTTCCTAACTCGATCAAATCAGTTAGGAGCTTCTTAGGGCATGCCGGTTTCTACCGGCGATTCATTAAGGACTTCTCTAAAATTGCCAAGCCGCTCACTAATCTGCTTTGTAAAGAAAATCCTTTCTTAATAAATGAAGCGTGTGTCCAAGCCTTTGACACACTCAAGAAGATGTTGGTTTCTGCACCGATAGTGCAACCACCCGATTGGTCAATACCTTTCGAGGTAATGTGCGATGCTAGTGGTCTCGCCGTAGGCGCAGTTCTTGGACAACATAAGGATGGGAGACACTGCGTAATTCATTACGCAAGTCATGCCCTGAATGAAGCCCAAGTCAACTACACCACAACGGAGAAAGAGATGTATGCTGTAGTCTTCGCGTTTGACAAGTTCAGACAGTACCTGATAGGTACAAAGACCATAGTATACACCGATCATACAGCATTGAGATACTTGTTTAGCAAACAAGATGCAAAACCTCGATTAATCAGGTGGGTACTTCTGTTGCAAGAATTCGACATCATAATAAAAGATAGGCGAGGTCGAGATAATGGTGCTGCTGACCACTTATCTCGATTAGATAATGATAAAAAGGAAAAAGCCGTCAATGAAGATTTCCCGGACGAACAGTTGTTCGCGTTGCATCTGCATAATCAAGCTTGTCCATGGTTTTCCGACATCGCTAACTTCTTGGCATGCGGAGTAACCCCCCAGTTTTCGAACTATCATCAGAGGAATAAGTTCAAACGAGATGTATTAAGTTACTTCTGGGAAGAACCTTATCTCTTCAAACACTGCCCTGATTTAATAATCAGGCGATGTGTGACCGAGCATGAAGCCTATCAAATTGTCAGAAAATGCCATGAATCAGAATATGGAGGTCACCATGGTCCTGCTCGAACGGCCCACAAGGTCCTCGAATGTGGATTCTATTGGCCTCACATCTATGAGGATTGCAGGACATTTGTTAAGGGCTGTGACAGATGCCAAAGATTAGGAAACATCTCCAAGAGGGATGAGATGCCTCAAAAGGGGATTCTCACACTTGAGATCTTTGATGTATGGGGCATTGACTTCATGGGACCGTTCCCACCATCTGGTGGAAACTACTATATCTTGGTAGCTGTCGATTACGTATCCAAATGGGTCGAGGCTGTCGCATTACCGACCAATGATGGTAGCCAAGTCATCAAGTTCCTCAAGAACAACATTTTCAGTCGATTTGGCGTACCTAGGGTGGTGATATCTGATGGAGGAACACACTTTATTAATAAAGGTTTTGAAACTTTAATGAGTAAAAATGGGATCCTCCATAAGATAGGCACGCCTTATCATCCTCAGACTAGTGGTCAAGTCGAAGTATCCAATCGCGAAATCAAACACATACTCGAAGCCACTGTCGGGATAACCCGTAAGGATTGGGCACGTAAGCTCAATGATGCTCTATGGGCATACCGCACAGCATATAAGACTCCCATCGGGATGTCTCCATATAGGCTGGTCTTCGGAAAAGCCTGTCATTTACCCGTAGAGCTAGAGCATAAAGCTTACTGGGCCGTTAAAATGCTTAACTTCGATCCGAAAGTTGCTCAGAGCAAACGTAAGTTGGACCTCAATGAAATTGAGGAAATACGAGCGCAAGCTTATGAAAGCTCTCGAATTTACAAGGAGCGGACCCAGAAGTTGCACGATCCCCGGATCAAACCTAAGTATTTTTATGTTGGTCAACATGTGTTATTGTTCAATACTAGGTTGAAGCTGTTCCCCGGAAAGCTCAAATCTAGATGGGAGGGACCACATGAAGTACTAGAGGTGTTTAAAAATGGAGCTGTCAGGATTCGAACTGGCAGGGGCGATATAGTGGTGAATGGACAACGATTAAAAGAGTACCTTGGACAGTTCGATCCGGAGAAAGAAAGCCAAGCAGTGGCAGACCCGGCCTACGCTCAATAAGAAACAGCATTTAAAAAAAAAAACACAAAAATTTCAGTTTATATATATATATATAGTATATATTTATAGTACTTATTTCATGACGAGCAAGTACCCAAAGATCAATTAAACATTTAGAGTACTAAGACTCTAAATGTGAGGATGTTGATATTTGGAGAAAATCTAATGCATTTCATTCATCTATCTTGCAGAAGTTCGGAACCCCCAAAAAAGAGGAGCAGATAAGAGTAACATGGAAAACCAGGTTCTTGGTTGGATTAGTTCTATAAATCTGAGAAAATGTTTTCGGGAATTGAAGAAATTCAATACCCGAAATAAAATTCACAGATAAAATGGAACTGACCCAACCTAATTTTATGCAAGTGGATTGTTTAATTTTTAGCACAGCATTTTGAATTTACTTGGACTGAATTTATTCAGCCCAAATCAAATAAAATGGACGCAGGCCCAATACCACACTCGGGCCCAGTCCAAGAAAATTTGAAAATTCAAAAATTCTTTGTCGCGGAAGGTCCTTTGTCGCGATGTCATACATCGCGACCAGGCCCTATTCCGCGACAAAACCCCTTTTCCTTCTTAACCCTTCTTCGTTGATTGTCGCGATGCACCTTGTCGCGGAGCATGACTCCGCGACCAGGCCCTGCTCCGCGACACAACCTGCGTTGACTGTCTCCATACTGAACTTTGTCGCGGTAGCCTTGTCGCGGAGCATGACTCCGCGACCAACCCTCAATTCCGCGACCCCTCTCATGTCGCTATGCCTTGTCGCGGAACCTTGTTCCGCGACAAAGTCTCGGATTCCGCGACAAAAGTTCAAGTATTTATACCCCCCCACCCCCTCCAGTTTCTTTTCACCTTCTCCTGTCATTTCGACTTCTTTCAGTTTCTTCATCTTCCTTTCCCCCATCTTCTTCTTATCCGAACGAACACCACGTGTTCTTCGCACTCTTGCACTCTTCTTCTAGGGGAAACTATGGACCGACTTCATGGACTCCTCCCAAACCTTGGACCCGTGCCTAGACCCGAGCCAAGGAGGAGAGGGTAAAACCATGTTTTCGCCATGTTCATAGCACCCATTCGGACCCCTTAGTTCTTTTATTTATTTTATTTTGTTGTGTTCTTGGTGTGGTGTTGTTAGTGTGCACATCTAACTTTAGATTTTTGGAGGTTTTGAGTGCTCTCGGCTTTGAGCACCATTTTGAAGTTTTTGAGAACTTGTTTTGAAAACTGACTAATGGCGTTAAAACTGTTAATGAATAAGTTTTTGAGGTTTAAAACTGGAAAGAACAAACTGATGAACATTTGGGTATTGTTTTGAATATCTTGATGTTATTGGTTTGATTGATCTTGATGTGACCTCTACAGTGTTGTTTTGGTGTAATAAAAGAGGTAAGATCTTTTTGGGCACATGTGTTCCCATGTTAGAAATCTCATGGGAATAAATGTTTGTTTGTTTATGGAAACATAGTACAAACACCCAATAAGGAGCTTCCACTTTTAATAAAAGCAACCTTTTAGAAAAAGACAAAAAGAGTTATTTTTGTTTAATGTTTGACTTGAGTATTTTGTTCCCAATGGAACACTAGTGTGAGTAAGATAGCAGTATTTTTGTCACCCAACCGCTATCCTTTTCAAAAATCCAAAATGGGACCACTCACATCCCACCTTTGTTAAATAAAACAAGTCAACCATTTTTAAAATTAAAAACAATGTTTGCAAATTTTTGGATGCTTTAACTGTCCAAACAGTCCAAGCTATCCAGAAACAGCAGATCCGTTCCGCCACGTCTTCATTGCACATTCCAATATTCGAGCATCCCATTTCCATATATCCATCTCATTCCACTTCCAACAAGTATCTCGGACTTGTTTAATAAAATTGAAAACTTTTGGGCCCTATGGCCCATTAAAAAGATTTTAGGCCCAATGGCCAATTTTATTTTATTTTGGGCTCTCTAGCCCATTTAAAACCAAATATTATTTGCATGTGCTTTATATTAAAATTCAAGTCAGAAATTTAAAAATCTCACATCTAGAGCAAAACTCTAAATGTGAGGATGTTGGTTTCTGAACTTAAACAATATCTGAAAATTATATAAAAATTGGATTCATCACTTCTTATCTTTTCAGGGGTAATCCTCCCATTCCAGACCCTGCTCCAGAAGGAACCAAGTTGCTGGACTTGCCTGTCGAACTCCTTGGTGAAATTCTCTCCCGGATAGGAGAGGATGAAATCAAGGGGGTGTTTACTGCACAACGAGTATGCAAGAAGTTCAGAGATGCGGGAAACCTTGCCATCGTGTACAAGCGATGCGAGGTTAACACCTCCACTGTGAAGAGATGGCAAGTAAGGATCCGTCGGCAGAAGGAGAGATTCCTGCGAAGATGCACAGCGGCAGGAAACCTCAATCTTCAGCTCATCCCAGCACTCAAGGCATTTGTAGAGGGGAATGAGGAGCGCGCTTGTGAATTGCTACGCCCGGGACTTGAGGACAACCATAAGACGTCAATCTTCACCCACGGATTGATGCTTATGAGTAAGACTGATGAAAGCCAAGTTGAGCAGGGGATCAGGATGATCGACAGGATGGTGACGGATCGATCAGTTTTTCGGTACACGTCCCTCAACGTTCTCGCTTGGATAACTGACCAACCAGACAACCCACAACTGTGGGCAGGCCAAGGAGTCAGAGTCTACTGCCCAAGATGGCATGCACCTCTGAGAAACCGCGATTGGTGTCTGCGTTGTGAACTTTCCAGCTGTGTCCTCTGGCTCCGATACATGCCCTGAAGAAAGAAGAAAGAATCCTAGTCCCATTTTACCCTGCTTTATTTCAATTCTGTTCTAGTAGTAGTAATCTGCAAGGGATCCCTCCTTTTGTGTGTGCAGGTTTGTGTCAACTGCACGAGAATCCCTTGCATCGGTTGTATTTATTTGCTTTCCCTAAATTGGAACTCAGTTTTTGAGACCACTAAACAATTCTTTACTGCTTTCCTTTGAAAAGATGTATGTACAGTCCGAGATGAATAAGTGACTGTCAGGCCAAAAATATGCTGTTGACATACTCAGTATGTCAGCAGTGCCTCTTTACTGCTTTCAATTAAATAACCAGCAAAAAATATGCATAAACTTGCTCTAAATTCACAGGTTGAATTTAGGCTTATGATTAAATTTTCAAACTTTTAAATTGGGATAATATAATTGAAGACATGCATGACATGAATTCCTAAGGTTTTGAGCTATAAAAATTTAATGATGCGATCAGCTTATTGGGTAATAAATCTGCATGTTAGAGACTTTGATTGAATAAATTGTTAGAATTAAGCTTTGATTAAATTTGAGAATATTGTATGACATGAATCAACCCAACCTTGTGAGATTTGAGCCATGAGTCACTTTTACTCATTCATTTTCTTTGATGTGTGAATCATTTTGATTAAAGGAAACTAGAACTTGCAATTGGGACCGATTCAAGACCATGCCATATTCCCGAAATCGAGCATATGATCGAGGCACCTAGAAAACCCAAATTTTTGGCCTTCGTTTGAAATCCAAACCCAAAAATATTTTCCCTTTAGGATTAACCAATTTGAGCCTATAAGCCTAATTTTTCTTTGAAGCCCTCTATATTATTCCTAGCCTTATAAAAAGACCAAGAAAATCAAACCCAAGTGTGCAAGGATGAATTCTATCAAGGCATTACAATTTTTGATCATCAATGAATGAAAACTATAAATCGGTATTCTATAAACCGAATCAAAAAAAAAAAAAAAAGTTGAATGTCATTCAACACAAATAAATTGCAAATGACAAGCAATTAGACAATAGTCTAATGTCATGCAATGGAAAAAGAAAAACAAAAGAGAGAAACATTGATGATCATAAATTTTAAAGAAAAATATGCCAAGTTATGATGGAATAAACTCTTGCCACTTCTTAGCCCAATAATTTCCCTTTCCTACCTAATGTTACAACCGTACGCCCCGTTATAACCCTCAAATAAGACCTCGTGATCTCGATTTGAGGAAATGAGCCGGTGGCGAGTTGGTCTGATTGCAAGCTTATGGGATAATTTAATTAAATTTGATTTTGAGCGTTCATGATTAAACCCCAATTGAGAGTGAGTGAATTTTTTCCGATTCTCTTATATGTGAGGCTTGTCTTATTACACATGTTCATGTCATCCTCTAATTCTCATCCCTAATCTTTGCATTTTTCAAACATGATATTCATGAAAGGTTGATGATGATGTTTGATTTGTAGGCCCGATATAGTGAGCAAGTATCATTTCATTAAACACTGCAATCAAGGGAGTTTAATACTTGTAGTCTTTGATTGTCTTATCCCAATCCAAAAAGGATGTGATTTATGAAGCCACGAAAATGAATTGAATATGTAGAGTCCGTGTTCTTACGAACATTGACTCTGACTGCTCGGGGACGATCAGTATTAAATGTGAGGATGTTGATAATGGCCAGAAATGACCATTATTTTCAATCCATTTCCGTGTCTTAAACGGGCATTTGATCGCATTCCGGTCTTACACTAAGTAAGAAAGCAGTCGAATTGGACTAATTTATGCATAATTGTAAAAATAATAAGCTGGTGTGAAAAAGACATAAATATGTAATTTTATTACATATTTATGTTAGAAAAATCCAAAAATATGAGAAAAAGAAAAGGAAAGAAAAAAAGATGGGAAAAAGATAGAAAAGCCCACAAAAAGAATATTTTCAGCCCATCTGGCCCAATTCAGCAGGCCCAGGAAGACCTTTGTCGCGGAAGCCCCTTGGCGCGATGCAGTGTTCCGCGACAAAGGCATATTCCGCGACCAAGATGGCCCAAATGAAGAGGAGACCAGCCAAGCCCTTGGCGCGATGACCCTTGTCGCGATGGCATGCTCCGCGACAAAGGCATGTTCCGCGACCAAGATGCACAAATAGAGACACAAGACCCAGTCGAGAAGCCTTGCCACATGCAGTATGTTCCGCGACCAACTTGATGCTCCGAGACAAAGCTGTGATGTGTGTGATGTCTTAAGACACAAAGGGCTAGAATCAAGGCCCATGGGCTTAGGGTTACACTTCTATAAATATGAGGTGTCTCCCATGAGCTAAGGGTTGGAAAAAAAGTTGGTTGGAATTTTTGTTGATTAGAAGTTCTTGAAGGCAAGCAGTAGGAGTTCTCCCTTAGGTAGAGTAGTTAGGTTTATTTTCTTGTATTATTTAATTTTTGCCCTTAGTTTAGTTTAGTTTAGTGTTTGTCTTAGTATTTTACTGTTCACAGTTGCTAGATAGCCACTCTTACACCATGTTTTGGTTTCTAAACTCTTGTTTTAGGGTTTGTAATACCCAAATCATGGGTATTAACAACACCCACTTAATAATATGGGAAAACATTCATCATTTGTGTCCCAAATCATGAAATGGGTCTCACACCCCATGGATTTATGCTTTCTTTTTCATTTTGGGGTCATTTGACCCCCATTTTGTTATTTTCATGTTTACTGTTGGCATATTATGGATAATGTTGTGTGGATGTGTGATCAAACCCTAGATTAGGACTCCTGCTTTATTTTAATATTCTGCCCTTCCTTGTTATTTTTGTTTAAGCATGTTCTTATTTATTTTGAATGTTTCTTGTTTATTTTTAGCTTAGAATAGCTTTTTGATCTGAAATAGGGTGAGATCACGCTGTTTGCATGCCACTGTTCATTTCTGCTTTTTCTGACTTTTGTCCTGAACCACCTTGGGCGCCAACCGCCTCTTGGCGCGGAGCCACGTTCCGCGAAAAAATGGTTGTTCCGCGACCAAGGTGTTTCAAGACACTTGTCTCCATAATTTAAAACCCTTTGTCGCGGAATACCTTGTCGCGGAGCCACGTTCCGCGACAAAACTGTCCATGCATAGCGACAAAGGAGCCAAACTCTTGCATTTTGTCTCCATGGCTTCTTGTCGCGGAGTACCTTGTCGCGGAGCCACGTTCCGCGACAAAATCCCATTCTGAGACAGAAAAATTATGCCATGTTCCTTGATCTTTGAACACCTTGTCGCGGAACACCTTGTCGCGGAACCACGTTCCGCGACAAAATTTCCATGCATAGCGACAAGGGTTCAAATGCTTTAGAATTTCATGAAAACACTCTGTCGCGATGTCACACCTTGTCGCGGAACCACGTTCCGCGACAAAATCTTGCATAGCGACAAAGAGACGTTATGCTGCCAAAAATTCTAAAAACTTGTCGGGATGTCCATGTCGCGGATCTTGGTCCGCGACAAAATTTATGATATCGCGACAAGGTTCCTCTCTCTCTATTTAATCTCAAACAAACTTCATTCTCTCCCTATTTTATATTGCAACACTCACATCATAACCCCACGGGTTAGGATGTAACATTCTGGAATTGCAATATAGGGTGTTATGCTGCCCAAATTTTGATTCTCCATTTGCATCACTTAACTGATTGAACCCTTAACTCATTAATGATTAAAGATTGAGATTAGCAATAATCAACTTCAATAATCGTCATGACTAAAGGACCTTTGTTCAATTGCCATTAAAACATTCTTGTATAAACAAAATCTCGATGGCTTAAACAGATAATCTGGACTGTAATTAATTATGGTAGGAAGGATTATTTAAGACCATCAATTGTGGACCCAATCCACAGCCTTGCATGAGAAACCAATGTCTCTCATACAAGGGATCTTCTCTTGTTTCTTATTTATTTTGTCTTTGTGTGTTGTGTGGAACCATTAGTAAAGAATACATCAGACTAATGTTGGCGGGTATTCCCTCATGGATAACTAGCTCGTATTCTGGGTATTAGTTACTAATTGTTATTTTGCATGGTCTGGATGACTGTCAGTGGAAGCCTTGGCGGTTCGCCCATCCTGGGTTATAATAGCTGCTCAGCTGACTCCTATCCAGATACAGTTTTATTTTTATTATCTTAATTTCCAAACCCAAATTCCAATCCGTACTGGGAGTCAGTTGGCATCAGTCAATGCCAACTGACGATCATTATAGAAGGGAAGCATGTAGGTTTTTATCCGAATTCACAGACAGTGGAGGCCCAACTGGTGTTGACACCACCATTACAGGGTCTAAGCTGTCTAAATTCGCTCCATCCGAGTGATTAGGAAATTGGACAGTAGATGTTTACAGTCCACCTGATTATTCTGCCATTACCTTGGTCCCTTGACCACTGCATTCTGTGTTTCACCTTCTGTCTAGACCCGCATCTATATTTTGGGTCAATTAATTTTACACTTCCCTATATCTTTATGCATGATAATATTATGTACTATTGTGGTCTGTAATTATTTTGGGATCCTTCCCTTGGACAATAGAAGTCTAGATCTTAAACAGATATTGCTTTATAAATTTCCAACAAAAACCTCTTTATAAAATCCGGATCTGAGTAAGGGATAAATTCATCAGTTATGACTAATTCATATTCTGTCAAGGGTTGTATTTTGGGGAATTAAGAAGCAGATTCAGCGATTAGGTCTCGTCTAGACTGAAAGGGTCTGTGTTTTAACTGAGAGTCTAGTACCTGACAGGGAATGATTTTCAAATCCATTATTTTCCAAAATTGCTGGTTGATGGAAATGTAAGATTAAGTGCTACACCGAGATGGGGTCCACTTGGATTCAAATACAGTGTAGTAAATAATCTTAGAGGAACATCATCCAGGCCTTGGTTATTTTCCAAGATAGGGTTGAGTTTTCTTTCAACTACTATCCTCTTCTACCAAAGCCTACTTTTGAGTCTTGAGTGAGTGCATCCGGAACGAACTAATTTATTAGTTCGTTTCATTAGTTTGTATCTCATAATCACCCGGAAGGAAGTGAATACACTAGTGGTTCACTGAGAGCCGGGAATTCTTGATCCATACTCCTTCGTCTTGATGGGGAGCTGTCTTTTACTACCAGGGTCAGATTTTCAAAACCTCCGAGTGATAGGTTTTAAATGCTTTCTCTACCGCTTTCTTTTAACCGCTTTCATTAGAGGTCCCTCGGTTGTATTGAGAGTTGTGTAACTGCTACTAGGATCGACAGTTAAGGGATAGTTTAGGGCTTGATTCAAATCTTTGGGTGTGACATGGGAGAATGATGGTGGTACTTGGCATTTCAATAAATGATGTGCCAGGTGTTGCTTTTCCACCACAGATGAAGTAACACACCCAGGCCAGGGCAGTTATGAATCTGTGGTATCTTAGAATTTGCGGTCTTAAGAACATGTAAACTCATTTTGCAAGTACCTGTCTGTTAAAGGGAAAGCCTTATTGAGAGCATGAGAATTAGCTATCTGACAGAATTATCCCAAACAAAGATCTGCGTATGAAAATGGAAGTTTAATATTGCTGTATCTCACCCTTGTCCAATTTTCATTCTTTTCTTCCTGTCCTTTCTGTCTACATTGTGACTCAACTTCACGGTTGGCACAATGCACCTTTTCCCTGCTTTCGTAGATAATGTTTACTGCATTCCTAGAATAATTCTTATCCGCTTTCTAGAATAGATTTATTCGCTTTGTAGATTAATTTAACTGCGTTTTAGATCTAGTTTTAATTCCCGTCAGTAGATATTAATCATCTTTCAAACCTATTGAGCAATACGAATGGAAAATCTAGTAAAACGACGTGGGACCTGCTTCTATCGCACATCCTCCAGTGAACGATCCGGTCTTACTATAAATTACTGCAATTTTTGACTCCGTGCGCTTTCGGGAGCACAGTTTCTTAACTACGAGCAATAAAAACATGACTATGTATAAATATATCCCTAATCACAACACCGCCATCATAAATTGGTTTCATTAAATAAAATCTAAACCAGGATCATGATTTTTCGGAAAACACTCATGTAGTGGGAATCTGTCAAAAGTTTCATGGCAGGAACTCTCATGGCAAGAATTGATGAAAAGTATCATGGCATACTTGCCGGGGATCCTCAGTGTGACAGGCTGGAGGTCAACCTATCCCGGCTATGCCATGAGATTTGTCAACATTTCATGACAGAGAGGACCACAGCACCATTTGAAACCAAAGCACCATACTTGAGTAATAAAAAGACTAATAATCTTGATATATCCCTAAACCCTTTCCCGTGAATCATAACGCTTTTTCAATTAATAAATCTAACCTGGTATAATTTTAGCAAAAGCTCGGGTTAACGAAACTTGTCAAAAGTTTCAGAGAGGAGAGATATAAGCTTCCATCAGGGGCCTCAACCGATTAACAATAACTTTTGACACAAACTTGTATGCAACGTTACAAAGAGTAATCGGCCGAAACTGTCGAATATTCATCGGAACATCAATTTTGGGGATCAAACAGATAAAGGCTTTAGATAAGGCAGACGGAAGAATACCAGAATGAAAGGCATTCCTAACCATGGAGATGACATCCTCTCCAACAATATCCCAATATTTTTTGTAGAAAGCAGCAGGAAAGCCATCAGGTCCCGGGGAAGACCATGGTTTAAATTGCTTCAAAGCCAACCCAACCTCCTCATTAGTAACTGACTCGGTCTGCAGGAGACTGTCCAGGCCAGCAATCGGTTTCAATGGGGGCAGTGGTTCAGTGTCAGGGTCCACCCCAACATCTGTGAAGAGTCGCCTGTAGAAATTTCGAGCTGCCACCTTTAACACTGCCTGATCCTCACTCCAAACTCCATCTTCCAGCATAAGTCCAGTGACTTTATTGCGATGATGTCGAATCTTAGCTTGTGCATAGAAGTAGGAAGTATTGCGATCTCCTAACCGAATCCAGGAATCCTTCGCTCGTTGATACCAAATTAACTCCTCCATTTCCAGGATAAGATGGAGCTCGGTCTGGAGTTTCCTTTCAAGCAGGATGAGACGCCTAGAATCAAGCCAAGTAAGAACCCGGTCCAATCCTTGCAAACGTCTCAATAACTTCTTCTTTCTGTTACGGATCCTTCTGATTTCAGCTTGATAATGGACAATGGACAGATGCCTTAAGGCACCTAACTTGTCTTCAAAAACAAAGGAAGAGCCTGACCAAGCCTCCTGAACATGCTGTCGGTATGCTGGCTTCCTTCCCCACACCGCTTCCCACCGAAAAGGTTTAGGAGCTTGTTGAATCGGTCGCTCACCACAATGAATCAGTAATGGCGCATGGTCGGATCCCACCCTTGGCAAAGTCTGAACATGCCCATTCGGGAAGAGATCTATCCAGGCAAGAGTCGAGAGAGCTCGATCCAACCTTTTCTTAATAATTTGATGATCATTGGCAGGCCGGACCCAAATGAAGAGCGATCCCTCAGTCCTAATATGATAAAGGCCACAGTCCCTGATACAATCTCCAAATTCCTCAGCACGAGACTGAAGAAACACCCCACCTATGACCTCTGACGGAGCCAAGATCTCATTCCAATCCCCAGCAAGACACCACGCCCCAGTAATTTGAGTAGCCAATCGAGCCAGATAGACCCAATCCGCTTTCCTCCGCTGGTAATTAGGAGAAGCATACACAGCCAACAGGTACCAGGAGACATCACCAAGAGTAATAGAAATCGTAACAATTCTGTCATATACATCGATTACTCGATGACGAGCCACAGAACCAGAGCGAGCCAGAATCCAAACTCCCCCGGCACGACCAATAGACTCCTGAATATGGACAGGTAAAAAACCCAAACTAAAGAAGAAGTTCCGAACACGATCAAATTGCCCTTGAGGCTCAAATAAACAAACCAAAGATGGCTTATGACATCTCACACAATCAGAAAATGCTCTTCGCGATTGAGGACTCATAAAGCCTCGGACATTCCAAGTAAGTATATTAAAATTAGCAAATCCAGACATAAATAGAGGTTGAAAAAGGATGGAGCTTACTTCCATAGCCAATTCAGACATCCTCAGTCCCCTCGGATGGATCTCCCCCATCGTCCAGTCCCATCTCCGAGTCAGCATCTTTCTCTCTCTCAGGAGGTGGAGCCAACACATCCATAGCACAGTCATCATTGGAGGATTCAGCCTCCTTAGAATCAAGCACAGCAAAAGGCTGGTGAAGAACCAAGGCCTCTGATGGTGGAACAGCGTTCACAAAAGAGTTCGTCGGAAGTGGCGGAGCATCCAACCTCGTCCGCTTATTACGCAGACCAACCTTTTTGGGTTTGGGCCTTGCAACCCCCGATTCCCCCTTTTTACCAATCTCAACTCCTGCCTCCTGATATAGCCTAACAAGCCCAGTATTATCTACCTTATTGGATTTGGGTTTAGCAATCCCCTTTTCCCCTATTTTCCCAATCGGCTCACCGTTCTCTTGATATGGCCTACTAGGCCCAGCAATTTCTGTATTAGCAGGAGTAATGGGCGCCTTCCCCCTATCCAAGGCCACACGAGGGCCCATCAGGTTAGGAGTGGTAGTAACCCCTTTCCCCTGAACCACCTTGTTTTTGGGCCGAGGTCGTCGCCTCTGAACAACCATCCACTCACCAACAAACTCATCACTTTGGCCCACCACCTTCTGTGTAGCAGCAGTTACATCGACATCCTCATGCATGCCACTGTTCACGCACGTAACCGCCTTCTCAGGAATGAGTGGATCAACCCTGGGGGGCTGCCCAACCAACTCGCCGCCAACCGTCTCACCGCCTCCGACCTGAACACCTGTTGCAGCAGTAGCCGAGGGTAACCATCCGGACAATTATCTTTCAAGTGACCAAACTTAGCACACCTCATACAGACAATGTGCAGGCCTTCGTATGCTACAGGGATAATTTTTCCTTGAACTTGAACTTTTCCGATAAGGGGCTCATCTAGATTTATCTCCACACATACTCTAGCATAACGTCCTCGAGAGAATTTAAGAGTATTAATATCCACTCGTAAAGGATCTCCCACCGCAGAGGCAATAGCCCTCATTCCACTTTCATTATAGAACGCTTGTTTCAATCCCGGAAAGCGGATCCATGTCTGAATGGTATTAACCTTAGTAGTCTCGGGATCAAATTCTTCCGACCAGCGCATGATAGCAATGCAATGTTCGAAAATCGTCCATGGTCCCTTAGTGAGTACAGTTTCCCGATCCTCTTCCTTCTCAAATTTAGCCAAGAAGCACCCAAATCCAATATCTAAAAGATCAAAGGAGCCTGCCAGTTTCCAAGCCCTAGTTAGACGTTCCTTGAAAGCCACAAATCCAACCTTAATTTCAAGGGGTTTCAAGACTAATGTGTCCTGCCAAGGAGCATAAAACTCCTCCAGTACCGATTGCTCAAACCAAATTTTCAGACAACGCTTATTAGCACCACCTTTCTCAATCACAACGAGGCCTTCCTCAATAAGATCACGTACAATCGTCGGCGGGGGAAGCGCCTCCTCCCCACCATCCACAACAGCATCCTTAAATGACCGTGGAGAGACCGGCGACGTAATCGCCGGTTGAGCAGTAGAACCAGAACCGTCAGGAGGGTCAGTTGAACTCATGTTTTTCCAAGGAAATGTTTGTTTTAAATGCTTAATGCAATTTCGAGAATCTATTTCCAATTTGATATAGTAATTGGAATTCAGTATACAGAAAACACACTTATTAATTTAAAATCAGTATTAGGCACAATCATTTATCAATCCACAGTGAAATAAATATGAACAACTTATCATTTATTAAAAATCAAAGTTAAAAAATCCAAAAATAACATAATTAAATTATAAAAGTAATTACCAAAATTTCCAAACTATAATTAATTACCTAGTTTTAAAATATTTACACTTATATTATACATATAACTTTTTGAATTCTTGTACACATATTGTTCCCCAAAAAATTCTTGTAAACATATGTTAAACAAGGGGAACTTATTAATAAATACCTTCCACCTACACTTTCTTCCTTTTTAGTTCCTGTAGGAATTTTTCTTCCTTTTTGGTACCTAATGTCGTTTTCATGGAGGAGAGATATTGTCAAATTGACAACTATACCCCTGGTTAAGTTCATTACATTTATTTTACAAGTTCGATACATCTTTTCTTGATTCCAGTACTTTATTGCTAAAGTTCAATATCTTTTCTTGGTTATATTAGTTTTTTTTTTTTAACCAATATAATTAACCTGCCACTGTTTTCTTTCCCGATCTAATCCCTTTTCATATGCCTGTAGATTGTTGATTTCATCATTTATCCAAAAACTTAAATCTAATTCTTCTATTATGAGATTTTTTCTGTTTAAGAGTTGCAAGCATTTTATTTTTGCTTCGATTTGGATTTTAACAATTTCTTTTTTAATGCGATATCTTTCAATCGCAGTTTTCTCCCATTTACTGTAGTCTCTTATTGTTTTATAAGTCATCTTTAATGTTGATTTCTGATATGATTAATGAATTCTGTTTTAGAAGTGTTTAACTCCTCTATTTTTGTTTTGAGGTCTGTTGATTGGTAACTTATAACTTCTTCATATATATGAACTGAATTTAGAATAGTTTTTATTTCTTCATCACGGTTTAACACATATATGAGTTCATGTGCTTCTTCTTCTTCGTCTTCTTTAGATTCTGTTAACCTTATAATTGTTTCTTTAAGGTCTTTTATTTCTTTTTCTATTTTCCACATGATTTCTCCAAGTTTTCCACATTCAGGACAAATATCAAAAGGTATTTGTACCTCCATTTTAGTTATTTCTTGCTAAACGTTCTTCTTGTAATTTTTTCCACATTTTTTCTTCATATTCACATGCTATAAAATAGTTTTCACATCTTTTTATATGGTTATCCTGTAATTTTTCAAAAACATTATAGATTTTAGTATGCTTTTGATAACTGTTTTCTAGAATTTCTATTTCATTTTTTAGAAATTCAGCCTCCTTAGTCACTTTCCATTTTATAATATTTTCAAACAATCTTTGTTTTCTGCAAATCATGTCTATTTGATTCCGCTTATTCATTAGTCTAATAAGCCAAATTTCACATTCTTGGCATAGAAAGTGTGTTTTCGGGTAAGGTACAATAACAAACCTTGTTTCTGTGTTTTCAAAAGTTTCTGTTTTAAACAAATCTGTTTTAGAGTTTTCAGCAGTTTTAGTCATATTCTCCATTTGTTTTGATAAAAGATATTAGTTATTTCAGATAAAAGTTTTAAAAACACTGGTTTTTGTGCGCGAAAAACTTATATGTCGTGATGTCTTACTAGGTACTTGCCATCTCCTATTATTCTCTTGGTCATGTTAAATCTCTGATTATGTGTTATGGGTCCGATTGTCCTTTGTTATGGAAATATTATCATAAACATTAAGTCCGCAATCCTCTTATTACCGTCACTGATGAGATATTTTTCTGGGCCTGTTTCGGGTTTCAAATTCAAATCAGCATTATCCAGACCTAGATCTGAAATGTAAGCAGGGGGTCTAAGGGGCAAATCAAAAGGGACAACAGTAACAAAACACCATTATGTTTAACAAACATCCCTGAATTGTGGTTCCCCTAACGAGTCTTTCTTACAGCTTTTATGGCATAAAGCCTTTTAAATTTTTATCTTACTCCCCTAATGGCATATCTCATCAATTAAGTTTTAAAAGGTCACATATTTATGTTTATAACATCATCATCCATACATAGAATAATCATACCATAACATAAATCATAAACTAACCCATACCTTGAGAGAGGAGAGGCTTTCCCGTTCAGACGGGCCCCTGTATTTCAGAAAGTAAAGAAAAGAGGAAGCAATCCACACCGGGTCTTTCTTTACAAACTGAAATTTTATTACTGAAAGGGTTGGGAATACAAGAGAATTAGAGAGAGAAAGAGCTTTCGAGAGTAGCAAGAGTGCAGTCTCAAAAACCTTAAGAGAGAGAGAGAACAAAGTGAGTGTGTGTGTTACAAGTGAAGACCATCCCTCTATTTATAGATGGGAATGTCATCTAAGTAATCCACAACAACCAATAAAAACGTGCCAAGTGGCAAAGTTATCTGATAAGGTTCGGATGAAAAATCAAACAACTAGTACAATAATGTAACAATATAATAATGAGGGGCCTAGTGCCCATTAACGTGGTTTTCCAAGAGTCACATGGCTCTTGTCTGCCTTTGGGTTTTATCCGCCTTGGATTCCTTTTTTCACATGGTTGGTGGTGCTTTTGGTTCCACTAGCATTTTGTTTTCTTCTTGACTTTTTTCTTTTCAGGATTTCTTCCTTCACATGCTGGTATTTATTGTGAATTCCAGCTCATTTCTGCGTGGCACCTTTAGTACTCTTCATCATTGTGGGGGCCGCCACTTTCTTTTTTCTGGTTTTTTATGATTTTATTGGCCTGAAATTTTGCTTCATTTTTCTTTAGTGCTACCAGTGCACTAAACCTTCCATTTTTTCTGGTTGCCATTGCTTCAGCAAAAGTAGGCTTTAATTCCATTTCAAGCTTATGAAGAATTTCTTCTTCACTGAGGTTCTCAAATTTTCCAGTCTGTACTGGACTCATAGTTTTTGGCAAACTACCAGCCATAACCGGAATTAATGTGCTTTTACCATCTACCGGACTAGATGGGCTTAGTTCAACATTTTGGTCCTCAAAGACCTCAGGGTTAGAACTTCCCTGGTTTGGTTCAAAATTATCTGAACTTATGCTTTTTAGCAAAGCATCAGCTATCAACGGACTTGATTCGTCTTTACCGTCTGCCGTTTGAGACGGACTAGATTCAAACTTTTGATCCTTAAAGACCTCAGGAGTTGAATTTTCCTGGTTTTGCTGCATCCAGGCTTTTGCCAATTCTACTGCAGTCATAGAACTGGTGGGTTTGGGTTCTGGACCATAGACTGGTTTTTCTTCTGGCTTTGGTGTTTTCAGTGTAAGTGACACAATTTTTGAGGTCAATTTCTCATTTTGGTTCTGAAGGATTTCAAGTTTCTTGGTGAGGGTTTCAATCTGGGCCTCTGCTTCAAGGGTTTTCATTTTTTGGTTTTCAAAATTCTGTAACCATTCGGCTTTTTGGGCTTCATATTTACAGACTTCCTTGGCCATTTTTTCACAATGGTCACAAAACACAATGTGGGTTTTAGAAGAATGTCCAATTGAATATTGGACTGGGCCTGTAGGATTTTGGGTTTTTGGCCTCAAACCATCAACAATGTTTTTCAAACTTGGGCTTACAAAGAAATCTGGGCCCATTGTGGTTTTTGCAAATTGAATTGCAGACATTATGTCATAAAATCCTTTATGAAGAGGTTTTTCATTATCTTCATTAAGAGGTAAAATATCATTTTTATCATAAATTCCTTTTTTATAACCTTCATAGATTACATAATATAAAAATGGTTTTATGTTATTGAATTTCTGGAAATACATGCTTAAAGCAGAGAGACAAGTAACAATATACCTGCTGTTGTTTTTGTCAAATGATGCTCTCCAGATGTTATCACAAAGGCAGATCTGTTCCTCTGTGTAGTTCAACCCTGTGATAGGCCTGTACTTCATGTTATCAAATAAGATTAATTCTACATTATTGCCTGTTTCTGCTCTTTTGCCAAAGCAGATTTTCACTCCTTTTTCTGGGAGTTTATCTTTTTTCTTCCCTTCTGGGATGCTGGTTTTAGAAGGGATTGTGTAATATCCCTCTGGAGTTTTCACCATCCCTGTGGTTTTTACTCCATTTTCATTGCTGATTTTCAAAGAGTTTTTCTGGGAGTTTTCTGCCATTCCTGTAACAATATTATTCAATTCTCAATATTCCAATCCTCCCTGTAAAATTGATCCCATTTTAATTTATATTTTTCCTCATCATTTTCATCATAATTATCAATTGATTCGTTTTTAAATTCAGTGTCATATAATGGTTTTTCCCTTTCTTTAATCAGAATTCTAGATAGTATATCAGCAATTTTGTTATCTTCTCCTTTAATATGTTCAAATTTTATTTTGTAGCCTTTCTGACTAATAACATCTGTAAAATTCAACCACCTTCTCCTAGACATTGATCTTTTTTCTTGGAGTTGGCTATGAAATTTTACTATGGCTTCACAATCAGTTCTTACTGTGAATCCTGGTTTTCCTGTTAAAAACAGTTCAAATTTATCAAGTGCGTATTTTATTGCTAAAAGTTCTGCATCAATCGAGGAAAGGTTCCCCTTTTCTCTGTATTTTCCTGATGCATATTGGCAAATTTCTTCTTTACTTTTAGGTGAGTAGACATCCTTTTTTCGCAAAAGGATAGCTCCCCATCCTTCATGTGATCCATCAGTTTGCACAATAAGATAATCACTATCTTCTGGCAATACCAATTCTGGAAGTGTTTTTAATGCTTCTTTAATTTTTTGTACATTTTTTATATCTTCTTGGTTAAAATACCTTTGACCATTTTTTCCCAGTTTATTATATAATGATCCTGTTAATGAGGATAAGTTTTTAATGTATGGTCTAGCATAATTAACCAATCCCAAAAATTGTTGTAATAGTTTTACCCCTAAATATATTAAGTACTATATGCTCAAATTAAATTATACATAATGAGGGATGGGATTTGTCCAAACAGCCAAGTTCATGCATTTCAATCTCATGGTTGTGAATTCGATTCCCCACCTAGCCCCCCATCCCTCCCATTATCCCTTTGTAATTTTTCTACCATGGGTGTGCTCACACCATCATTTATCTATCTTTGGCTCCTCCAAAAAAATACGCAGTATTTATACAAAATGAAGATGAGGACTTGGCCTAGTTCTCAAGTCTTTTGATTTCCAATCTTTATGTTGAGGGTTGGATTCCCCCGGGTCCTTTATTCTTACCCTTATCATTTTGTAATTCAAGTGCCATAGGTTCCTAGCACTCTTTTTATAGCATGTATGTTTTTTTTATTTATTTAAAAAAAAAAAAAAGAGATGAACAAAATAAAGGCAGGAAGCATATTTTATTGGAACACTATTCAGCCACCCAAATTTAGTTTATACGGTATTTACTTTTGAGTGACATTTCCCCATTCCCTCACCAAGCCCATACTATACTCTTGAATTACGATTTTACCATTATACCCTAATTAAGCCCATCTTTCATTCCCTTTATAATAATTTTCCATAAAAATATACT
Organism: Hygrophila difformis; assembly: GCA_030278955.1. NCBI lineage: Eukaryota > Viridiplantae > Streptophyta > Magnoliopsida > Lamiales > Acanthaceae > Hygrophila > Hygrophila difformis. Next base: position 43,049,682 of record JAOANR010000011.1, read on the forward strand.
CTCAATGTCTCATTTAACTTGTCTTTTTTATTTTGAGATGAAAGTATTTTTATTCCTTCAACAAGTCATGGCCAAATATGCCTTACAGTATCCATACACAATATAATATCATCCATCGATATCACCACAATCCTTTAAAAAGAACACAACATTCTATTAAAGGACATAGGGCCACCGGATTTAAGCACAACTGGAACAAAACAACAGGGACGAGGATAATGTGTTGAGTGAGTAAAGGACGGCAACGGAGACATTCAAGCAATTCAAGCACTCCTGCATATTTCATCTCCAGGTTCCCATCTGAAGCATTATCATCCTCTTGAAATCGGTACGGAGCTCCATAAAACTTTGTAAACCAGACAGGAGGATTATCAAGTGACACAACTCTCAATAGCTTTGACAGCAGCCTTCTCTATAATGTTACACATTGACTGACCCATAAAATTGCTTCAACAACATATCTCCCCTACTTAATGTTCATACCCAATGTCTTGCAACTGATAGAAAGGGGAAGCATTTGGGGTTTTGCTAGGGCCAAGGCTAAGGAAGATAGAAGAATCAAGAAGGAACTGAAACGGCTATAGGGAATTGAGGAACTAACTTTAATTAATCACATAAAATCCAAGAACCAAGTTGCACAGATATAAATTTAGCATGAACTACCAAAACCATTCTATTACAATTGAAAACCATGAAACTCATACTCTACTCTCAGCATGTTTCTGGTATCTCTTGTCTTATTTGACTTCTGCACATAATCGTTAATATCTCAAAATATGTACAGTTAAAAATTATGTAAAATATATATTATAAAACTACATGATCACACGATTATAATAAGACCCAACTCGACTATTTTTTTCCAAATTTTTTTTTTTTTGAGAAATCAGGTTTATTTTATATCTGGAAAACCACAAATTATTACAACCTCATCGCTCTTGTCACAAAGTTGCCCCTGAAACCTGGCGCAGAACTAAGAGTTCTAAACACACTACAATCAGTACCTCAGCAAAGAAACAAATCCCGACCCTATCTTTAAAGCATTACACAGGGACTTGTTTGAGGGAAGGCTCATACAAGAATCAAGACACCACACCGAGGTTCCAGAGACAAGTGTGTCGCCTCCTCCCTTAGCCAACGCCGTAACACCACAGCTTTCCTCTTTGTCAGGCCTCCATTTAACATTCAAAACCATGTTTCCACCTTCCCTTCCCCTGATGCACCTTTTCTAGCCCACATATCAGCCTCCTCATTTCTTTCTCTTAGAATGTGCACAATTTTGACATCACCTGCACATTCCAGAATAGCCAAAATCGGAGCTAGCAAATAATAAAGTCTCCACGGAATTTTCTCAGGCTCTTTAATCCACTTCACAACATTTATGGAGTCACATTCAAAGATTAGTCTAGGAAGCGGGAATCCCTGATCACGAACTAGAGCCTCACAGATCCTGCTCAAAGCTTTTACCTCCGCCTCCGTCGAGTCGGTCACACCAATGTAATCCGAAAGCACAAAAAGGGTATCGCCTTTTTCATCCCTGATCGTACCTCCAATTCCGGCCGGCCCTGGATTTCCAAAAGACGAACCGTCTGTGTTCACCTTCCACTCTCCACTTTTTGGGCGCTCCCAAATCAAGCCAACTCGAGACCTCTTTTTTTGCCTACCTGTTACAAGAACCAGACACCCAGGGAAGCCTTCATCCAGTCTAAGTAAATCTACACCTCCTCCACCATAAAAGACCTGCCACCATGTCCCAACTCTCCACTTGATCTCTTCTACCATCAGTTTGACATCAAGCCTACCCCCTCTGAACACCACATCATTCCTCCATTTCCAGATGGCCCATAGAGTCAAAGTTGAACAATGAACAATGTCAAAAAGTCAAACAGGACATGTTACCTGGGACGGAGGGAGTACTTTTTTTTAAACATTGATACATATGTATTGACAAAGGTATGTGGGAGCCCAAGCCACACAAATTACAAAGGAGATAAAGGAGAGAAATAGGAGTTCGAGTGAGAATCGAACCCCCAACCTCTAATTGGAAGGCTGGGTCGGGTCCCATTCCCCATAAAAATGTAACTGTTCAACCCAAACAACTTTTTAAACTTGAATTTTCTAAAGAAATGCAATAATAAAATTTAAGAATAGTATAATGAGTTAATGACTATAAATCTATAATCATTACTCTTATTTAAAATTTAAAATTAATTTTTGACATACTCACATGCTCCACACCATACACATTATTAATCATATATACTACTACATACTAGTTACTACTCCATCCGTCTTATTAATTTTGTTTATCTTTCATTTTTGTGTTGTATCATAAAATCAATATAAGCACGCTTATTTCCTGGCTTCGACTCTTCCAAAAAAAAAATATATATATATATAAGCATGCTTAAATCTTAGGGGTTACTTCTAGAAAAATGAGAGTTATTACTAAAATATCCTTATCTATTAAGGAAATAAGATAAATTATAAATACTTTTATAAAATTTATGTTCCTTGTAGTAATTTCAATATATAAAAAGTCCTAAGAACAATTCATCCAAACATATTTACGTTGAAAAACAACTTTAATAATATATATCCGAACAATTATTTGAGCTACTTTTATTTTTGAATTCTCATTCTCTCCTTATCCTTCTTCTACTAACTTCTCATTTTTTTTAAATAAAATCCAAAACAAAACGGCCTTAAATTGGATGCGAGAATAGCCAAGTTTACTTACCACCACCTTAACTACTAAATACCACTACCTAAACTTTTGTGTAAAAAAAAAAAAATAGCCACCATCAGGTGGAGTGGTGGACGGAGGGGTTATTACATTATCAAATTATCTAAGATCATTTAATATACTTATAACATAATTATAACCATCAGATTAAACAATAGTGCGTATAAATGAGAAAAAGGAATAAATAAATGGATCGTTATTAAAATTAAAAGTAACCAAAATATTTTTGGTTACTTTTAATTTTAATAACGATCCATTTATTTATTCCATGGATCGTTATTAAAATTAAAAGTAACCAAAATATATTTTGGTTACTTTTAATTTTAATAACGATCCATTTATTTATTCCTTTTTCTCATTTATACGCACTATTGTTTAAGGAGAAAAAAAAAGAAAAAAAAAACCTAAACACTATTAAAACAAATCTAAATACTAGTAAAAGTAACCAATGTTTACTTTGTTTTGCTTGGAAGTCCAAACCTTAATCTTATTTCAAACTTTTCTAATTTAGTACACAATTTCATAATAGTAAAAATTCAAGTCCAAATGCTTTAAACACCTCAATATTTCACCTTAATTATTTTTACAACATAAAATAAAATTTTTGCTTGGTACTTCAACTTATTGTACTTTGTATCTCAACAATGCCTTTTTTTCCCCAAAACATCTCAATGTTTCATCTCTGTCTATTGAGGTGGGAATGAGTCAAATGATCCGACAGGAGCCTCGATCTAGTCTCTTTTAGGTCAGGCTAGACTATTTTTTTTTTAAAATTTATAAATATGCTATGCTCACATCATTTTGCAAGTCTATTTAACTAAATAGATTTAGATAAGGATTTATAAATGGCATATTAAGCCTAACAGGCTGACATATTAATTGTTATTATTATGCTTATTGAATAGGAATAGTCTATTAATTATTATAAGTATGCTCATTGAATAAGAATATGTCATACTATTATTTTATGTTGAAGTAACTATTAATTTGATCTTACACACATTTTTAAAATATTTATAAGTTTTTTTCAAGTATGTAAATAAGTAGTAGTAAATACTTCGTATGAAATATAAGAAAATTTCAATTTAATTTTGAAATAAACTTAATATGTTAGGCTTAGGCCTTAAAAAATTGAAGTAGGTTTAGGCCATTCAAGCCAATGCCTGGACTACCAACATCAGTTGGTTTGAGTGGATTGGACTCTAGTCACTTAAATAAGGTCTCGGGTTCTAGCTTAGCATACTCTCACTCATACCCGTCTATATGTCAAAGAGTTAAGTATTTTTTTAGGCCACTACAAGGAGTCATTTCCGTTTTTAGGCCATCAATTGTTCCTATTATGGTTTTCGGCCATCACAGGACATTTGGGCCGGATTTATGGCCAATTTGACCAAGTCAATGCCCCCAATAGGTCGTGTGTGTTGCACTCTACACGCGATGCCCTAGAGCGTGCTCTCCTTCTAAAGTTCTAATGGCCAATTTTAGTTTTTTTTTTTTTTCCTGCGTAATTGATACTTCATCTCACTATTTATATCTCATTTTCATTTTTATCCACCCAAATTTTTTTGTCTCATTTTCATTATAAGAAATAGTTAAAGATTAATCACCAAACATACACCATCACATAACATCAATAAATAACTAAAATTTCAAATCCACTACATTAATAAATTCTACCCCACAAGTATAACATCATACATAAATATGATGGTGTATGTTTGGTTATTAATATATGAAATTATTTTGTATGATGTTATAGTTGTGGGATAGAATTTATGTATGATGTTATAGTGGTGGGGTAGATTTTTTTTTTGTGAATAACCGGGTATCCCCAGGCCACATTGGACCTAGGACTAATCCGTCGAGGATCTGCATGGGCGATTAAGGGCGTGTAATACTCCGAAGAATGGCTTAAATGGAGTGATATAACCTACTAATACCAACAATGTACCTTTCTTTCTTGATATAATCCCATAAGAAACCCAAAGTTAAGCGTGCTCGCCTTTGGGTAATTTTAGAATGGGTGACATCCTGGGAAGTCTCTCAGGGTGTGCGTAAGTGAGGCCAAAACGCATTGAAAAAAACTCAAGTTGGTTTGTGGGGTCAGCCTTCACTCCGGAGCCAGCAACATCTAAAGTAACACTCTGTCTTTCCGCAACGCCGAAAATGGGGGTGTTCTCCCATATCAGTTTTTGCCACAAGGCTCGAACCCTAGATCTTGCTTAAGCGACTAGAGTCCCAATCCACTCAAGCCAACTGCTGTTGGTTAGAATTTATTAATGTAGTGGGATTGAAATTTTAATTATTTATTCATGTTATGTAATGGTGTATGTTTGGTGACTAATACTTCCTCCATTCTCAAATGTTTACTACATTTGGTTTTAAGGCACTATTCACACATGCACTTTGATTTAAAGTTTTATAATAGTTATACAAGTTAAAATATAGTCAAGAGGGATCTTGTTAGATTCGTCTTATCGTGTAGTTTTTAAATATTTAACTTTTAGAATTTTTACATATACCGAACTTGAGTTATTATTGATTCAAAATGTATATTGGGCTGCGTGCGCAGTGGGTCCGTAAGAAATATTTGAGAACGGATGAAGTATTTAATTATTTCTTATAATGAAACTGAGACAAAAATGTTAGGGTAGATAAAACGGAAAATGAGACATAAAATATGGTATGTAGTATCAATTACGAAAAAAAACTAAAATTGGCCATTAGAAGGAAAGAATTTCCACATTTAGGTCATTGAGTAGAGAGTGCAATACACGCGGCCCGTTTGGGAGTTGACTTTGGTCAAATTGGCTATAAATTCGACCCAAATGCACTGTGATGACAAAAAACCATAACATGAACAATTGATGGCTTAAAAACGAAAATGGGTCATTGTAGTGGCCTAAAACAATATTTAACTCTGTGTAGGATTAACTCTATAATTTTGTTGTACCCAAAACAATTATGTTACGTACTACTTTTGACTCAAACAAAATTTTATGCCTCACATGCAATAAAAGCGTGAATTGAACTACTCCACAAAAATTGAAAATTAGAGTGCAAAGTATAATTATTTTCAAACTTAATAACATTAATGTTATTTTAAATGTGAAAACCTCAATTCAAATAAAATTGGGAATCGGGTTGTGGACTTACCCTAGTGGTCAAGTCCCCCGTCTCCTAACCATAGGTTGGGGGTTCCATCTCCACTCGGTATATTATCCATCCCCTTTATCTCTTGGGCTCCCACATACCTTTGCCGACACATAAGTGTCACTATTTACCAAAAAATAAAATTGGGAATCGACTAATTGACCACTTGGGTAAGTTGTCATCGCCAATTGAAAATATTGAAGAGATTATTTGGCAGAATATAATAATAGATGTATTTTTAATTTTTTTTCCTTATTTTGATTTAGAAAAGGATAATTAAAAAAATGATTTTAACATTTTCACTTTATATACTTCCACATTTAAAAAATAATTATTAGTTGTTATATAATATAGAATTCAAACAATTTATTAATTATCAGATATTTGCTCTTCGAGAGATTAATAATGAGCTCAATGTGACATGAAATACCGGTACACGCCCAAAAAAATTAAAAGAAGAAATACATGGGCTCCCACCATGTTTTCTTAATCCGTAAAAAGAAAAATAAAATTAAAAGAAGAAACACTAACAGAAAAGAACCCTGCCGAGACAGGTGCAATACAGTAATTTCATAAGGACAAAGCAATTTTCTCCTTTTTCCTTTATTTAAATAAATCGTTTTAGTATTTGCCTTCTGTATTTCGTCTCGGAGGCCATTCATTTGCTGTTTATCAGTTATGTGCTGTGTGCTCTCATTCTGTGTCAGCGTGTATATATATTTTCGGCTGAAAGTCTAAAGCCGCCCAAAAATCCCTCAAATCCCACAAAAGGGGATTTTTATTATGAACTAGATGCTTCTTTCTCGCCCTCGAAAAAATGGCTCTGCAAACCCTACTGGTCAAAGCTCAACTGCAGCTGCTCTTCCCCATGTTCTACTTCCGGTAACTCTTTTCACTTCCCCCAATCTTTCCCCCTCTCTCTCCGTATATCTGTAATAAAAAGTTGTATATCCCTTTTTTTTGTTTGTTTAAGTTTTTTCTGATTTCTTTTGGTTGTTTCCGCTTAATCAGGAACAACATCAAATGTTTCTGTTTTTCCCTTCATGGAAAGAAAAGAGTGGACAAGTATTTTTTTTTTTAAATTTATTTTTTATTTTTTAAATTTTGAGCGTGTGGGGAGGGGGTGGGCGTGGGGGGTTTTTCCTCTGGGTATCGTTGAATTTTTGTGACGAGTTCAAAATGGAAAGTATGGGGCTTACGGTGGAAAAAAGGTTAATTTAAGTTTGAGCCGTTTTTTGTGGAAAGGTTTCAGTGATATGGGACTGTTGGGGTGTGAGATTTTCCGGAGCTTTTGTTCTTATTTTAGTTATTAGATGGATTAATAAGACGCGCGGAGTTTCCGTTGTGTCTAATTGCTAAAATCTTGATGAGGATTTCTTATTAATTAAGTTCTTGTTAAAGAATATCTTTTTTTGTTAACCAGCTGTTTCTTGTATTTAATGCTGAGAAAGGGTTTGTTGTTTTTAATTGTTAATTTTTCTGTATGTTTAGTGTGGTGCTGTTGGTTTATGAAACTTTAGTTAGCTTAATTTTTTCTGAGTTCTTTGGATGTTCACTTTTTGTCTTTTTATGAATTCAGTTAAGCGATGGCCTTTTTCCTATTATTTATTATCGTTGTTGTCTCACCTGATTAGATTTTGGAAAAGTTTTGAATGGTTTGGTTTCCTCATTAACATGATTATTCTTGTGCCAATTTGTTTATTCGAGCCCTGATATCAATTGTTTTGTTTCATCTTTTTAGGGCATTCCTTTGCTCAATCAAGGATGCTCACTTTGTGGTGATTTTGTTGTCTGCTCTCTTGATTCTGGCCACATGCAAACAATGTTCAGTAAATGATGTGCAGAATCAGTTGGAAATCGAGTCATGCAGGTCAAATGTTAATGACTCTTCAAATGCTTTTGATGCTAATGTTGGTTCTGAAATGGAGTCGAGACATGCTGTTGAGCATCATAGCATTGAAAATATATGTCCCCTTCCAAATTCATTTTGTTTCACATCGACGATAACTGGTAGTTTAGGTAATGCGATTGATGCCAAAGATGCTTCCGCAGTTCAATCAGAAGGTTTTTCATCTGGATTAAGGCAACTGTCGAGTAACGTGAGCCAGCCTCCTCGCCATGCTATCTTCAAGCTCTTGGGAGGAAGAACTATTTCATGTTCTTTCTCTATGCTTGATGGATATGCTGAATTTGCATCTAGTGACAGGAGCATTAAGAGTGACAAAAAGACAGATGTATCTTCTTGTAGAAGCCTGTTAACTAACAAAAAGCCTCACCAGTCAATTTCAGTAGAGAACACTGTAATACTTAAACCTGGCTTTTCAGATGGGTTGTCCATACCACCTGTGGAATTGAAGCCAACCTTGCTTGATTGGGGGAATAAGCATATCTTGCATCCTTCCTTAGCCTTTTTGATGTTGAAGAATATACATGCTGACAGTATTTTGAGCATCTATGATCTTTACAGTAGCAGCTCGCAATTTTACCCGTGCAGTTTAAGTGAAATTTTAGTGGCTCCTGGCGAAGTTGTATCCCTGTGCTTTGTTTTTTACCCTTTGCATCTTGGCTTATCTCAAGCTCAACTAGTTTTACAGACAAGTTTTGGAGGGTTCCTGATTCAGGCTAAAGGCTATGCTGTTGAGTCACCTTATCTTGTGAAGCCTCTAAGTGGATTGGATTTGTCTTCCAGTGGACGATGTAGGCAACATTTGTCTTTGTTTAATCCTTTTCATGAGACCCTTTATATCAATGAGGTAACTGCCTGGATATCAACTTCATCGGGGAATGCCTCTTCCTCCTCAGAGTCCATTTGCCGCATCCACAGTTTAGAGGATTCTGGTGACTACAGTGTGTTAAGTGCTAAAGACTGGTTAGCTGTTGAAAGAGACAGGCTAGGTTGCCCACTTGTTGCAATGAGGCCGCATAATAATTGGGAGGTTGATCCTCAGAAAACATTGACTATCTTGGAGTTAGATATATCAGACCATTTTCAAGGGAGAGTTGAGGCTGCCTTCTGTGTCAAGTTGCTCCAATCATCAAATGGTGAAACAGATACTGTGATGATACCATTTGAGGCTGAACTGAGTCAAAATACTGCTTCTCATACTGGTCATGTTTCCTTATCTTTGGAAGCCTTAGTTCCGTGCAATACTAGTGGATTGGTCGCTGTTGCTCTTTCCATTAGAAATGATGCCCCATATATGTTGAAATTTATCAAGGTCACTGAAGAAGTGGGGGAAGGTGCAGAAAATTTTCAAATCAAGTCTGTGGGAGGACTTGTACTCTTTCCCAATACCACCACGCAGGTTGCTATTCTTAATCATATAAGAACTCATGAAGTGAGCACAGGCTGCAAGTTACATGTAACAATAAACGACACAAGAAATTCTGTGATTGAAATCCCTTGCAATGATGTAATTGGTATTTGCCCTGGAAGACAATTAGAATCTTCTGTTGGAAAAGTGGATGGGGCTTATAATGTTGATTATATAAGTGGGGGAGAAAGAATTTTCAGTGGCAGCATGCAGCCATCATCCAGGATCAAGGTATAGGAGACTATCAGGTTTCATCTCATATTTTGTTTTGTTACCCTATTTCAATTTCAATATTTTTTCTGATTAATCATGAATTGATTGAGACACTCTCAGTTATAAAAAAAAGTTACTTTTGGATTATTTGAAGGTATTGGATGAACGAGAAGCAGATGAATTGGTACTCAGAAACTGGAAATCTCTAGCCAGAGCAAGTTTTATGTCTGTTCTTTATGAGACTGAGCTGCTATTTCCAATGGTTTTTGTTGGGAATTACAGTTCCCAGTGGGTAGCTGTTAGAAACCCAAGTGAAGAGCCTGTTGTGATGCAGATTATTTTGAATTCAGGGGAAGTTATTGATAAATGTGAGATACCCGAGGAGCTTTTCCAACCCTCTTCGCCCAAAATTTTTGTGGGGGAGAAATCCATAGCTCCGACAAGTTATGGTTTCTCTATTGCAAATGGTGCAGTGACAGAAGCCCTTATTCAACCTTATGCAAATGCAACTCTTGGGCCAATTCTTTTTCAACCTTCTAATAGATGTGAATGGAGAAGCTCGGTGTTAATTAGGAATAATCTCTCTGGTGTTGAATGGTTGTCCCTGCGTGGATACGGAGGCTCAATTGCATTGGTGTTACTTGAGGATCATGATCCTGCAGAGAGTTTAGAATTTAAGTTAAATATGTCAACTTGGCTAAACTTTTCTTCTCCAGATACATTACAGCCTTTAGGTGGTAATTCTCACTCATGTCATCAGCCATTGACGAAAGAAATATATGCCAAGAACATGGGAGACCTTCCATTGAAGGTGAAAAAACTTGAAGTTTCAGGGACAGAATGTGGGTTGGATGGTTTTACTGTACATGATTGTAAGGGCTTTTCTCTTCTGCCCGGAGAATCTAGAAGGCTTTTCATATCCTATCAGAGCGATTTCACTGTAGCTACCATATACAGGGACCTTGAACTGGTTTTGGCATCTGGCGTTGTTGTGGTACCCATGAAAGCAAGTATACCATTATGCTTCCTTAACTTCTGCAAAAGATCAATGTTCTGGACCAGGTTGAAGAAAGCTATACTCGTAATACTCTTTTCTGCTTCTTTGCTAGTTTTTCTGCTGTTTGCCAATGCACCAGCCTTTACTTCTCAAGATGTCAAAGATGGCAAGAACCCTTCTGATGTGGCTTGCTCATTGATTTCGTTATATGGGCGTTTTAATCTGAAAAACAATGGTGAGGATGACTTTTTAAAATCAGACACTCGGGAAGCATTGCTCTTAAAATCTGTCAATATTTCTTCCAATGATGTTACGTCACCCCAGGGTCATGTACGTCCATCCTCACAAACTCAGAAAGAAACAACCGCTTCTGTGGATATAGAGCCAGAAATGAACCTGATATCCACCACACTGTCAAGACCTTCATCAGCTGAAAACTTTGGTACTCAAGATACATCTGACTCGAGAAACCTGAGAGTTAGAGTTGGAAATGAGAAAGGACGAAGGCGAAGGAAGAAAAAGAACTCCGGTATGGGAGTGTTACCCTTCGATGTATCAAGCAGTCACAGTAGCAATTCTACCCCATCATCACCTTCATCGCCGGCTGCCTCTGGAACACCTAGACGACCGCCACCAGTATCCCCTCCTATGCAGCTGCAACCTGTTGAACCTAGAAATCCATTTTCTGAGGCACCTCTCCAGAAAATTGATAAGACTAAATGCTCTAAAGGTTCACCTGAGAACATTGTGTTGAATAAAGAGGTTCGTTTGGGAAGTGGTAGCAACAATTGTGGTGAATATGCTAAAGTGAATCCTAGTTTGAGTGGGAAATTGGTTGCCAGACCTGTTCTCTCATCTTCTGCTACCTTTCCTAGTGCTGGTAGGGCTGCCCCACAATTGGATCGTCGCTCTTCGTATTTGGCTTCGACATCTGCAATTGATTTGCATTCCCGAGCTCCTGGGAGTAGGCTCCATAACAGAAAGACGACTGGCATGGTTGAGGAGAAGACGTCTCCTAAGCAGAAATACAATTATGACATATGGGGGGATCATTTGTTTGGACTCTCTGTGACTTTTCCATCAAATACGGTATCTGGAATATCCCTGCCTATCAATGAGAACTGTTCTGAGAGCTTCTTTGTAAGGGGGCCACAAGCCCTCATGAAAAACTCTATGCTACAACCTGCAAATCCCAATTTGGAGGGTGGTAATGAATAATTAAGTTCTACATAAAAGTTATTTGCAGTATCCTCTATTTCCACTGATTTTGGCTTCTTTTACTATTTATGTGAAGTGTCTTTTAATCAAAGATTAGGTGGAAACATATCATATTTCCAAGTAGAATCAAGGAATGAAAAGTTAAAAACAACAAATAGTTAAATTGCTTCTCTCGAGATAGATTCTCATAATCATTGGAAGCTCATTGATGCTGTGAACCAGTCTAACTAAGTCATTGTCATTACCACTGGTGTACTATTTTGGGAGCTTTGTAAGTTTATTTAGATACAGTCAAACTGTCAAAGGATTTGACTTCACTCAAAGTCCTGAGTTCCTGACTATTCTATGATTTGGAGTCTATGCGTCTCAATTATGTACTGTCTTAAACTGGCAATTGATTAGTCCTTAAAACAAAATCAACTATATGGAATCCTGATATGATTAGATTCTTGAAGTTTATGGCTCTCTGCCTTTGTGGTTACCGAATTTTGATTTATTCCTTCCAATATAGAATGGCACTATTCTTTCTTTTTTTTCTTTTCAGTAATCTGTTCCTCTCATTTCATTAGATTCTTGTAGTTTATGGCTATCTGCTTTTGTGGTTACTCTACTTTGATTTATTCCTTTCAATAGAGAATGGCAATATGCTTTTTCTTTAGCTATCTTTTGCTCTATTTCTCGCCCCCTCGTTGCTCACTCACAGCACAATAAAAAGAGGAAAATAAAGGAAGAAAAGGGGAAGGTTCATGAAAAATGTCACCCAATGTATGTGTGTGTGTAATTTGACCATTAGGTGCCCTGGACCAATTTTGTCTCTTTTTCTGTCCTGTTTTTCGTCTTTATTTTTCTCCGAACTGGATGAGGCATATGCATTTCTATCTACTGTGTTATTTTAGTGCCTTGAGATTCTCCTATCATTGAATCTCTTAATCCCATTGACCTTGTTGCATATTCATCTAGTTGGTGCAATGCACTGCATTTGTAACAAAATGTTTCTTTGGATTTCTGATTCTTTCGAGCTTGCTCTTGTGTTTTTTAAGAAGATATTCTAATCTGACTGCTTCTAGTTTTGGGAAACAGAACGAGGGCAGGACTCTGTGGAAACTTGGAACGCTTCCCCCATGGCCTGATTACTTTCTACACTCTCACATATCCTCTGGATAGAGGTTGGCATGTTCTGGGTGGTTTGGGTTATGTTCTGTCTCTTAACCAAACAGAAATAGAGTTTTGTCTATATTATTATGTTTATTGTTCAGCCTACTTGAATTTCGGTTGCTCTTTTTGTAACACCCCGGTTTTTGGTAACCCAGGTCGGGGTGTCACCGCCACACCTCCTTAGTAAGACACGGTTTCTCCGGCTTACTAAAGAGATGCAAGGCTAGGTATTGCAGTATTTAAAACATTTAAAGCATTCAAAACAGCCCATACAGTATAGTTCGAAAAGAATAATATCATAGCGCAGCGGAAAAAAATATTTTAAGTATAGTATTACAGCGGAAAATGTAAATAGGGCCGACATGACCAAAACACGGGTTAAACAGGCCCGTTCATAATGTAGTCTAATGTACGAATTTAAAAACAAAATAATGTTTTCCCAAAAGATAAAGTTCCCATGTATGAAGTGCTCATGTTCACTCTACATACTCTGTAAGAAAAGAAAATAAAAAGAAATGGTTTGGTCAGCACAACTTGCTGAGTAAGTTAACACATGCATGATCATAGGGTTTAAAAGCCACTAATTTAATAATTAAATAAAAGCATGATAATAACATAATATTCAATTTAATCTAATCAACTATCCAATTGCATAATTTATTCCAGGGCTCTATTTAACAACACATTTCGCATGATTTAAAATAATAGCCATAATTTAAATAAAGCATTTAAATAATTTAATTGGACAACAAACATAATTTAATCTAATTTAATTTAATTTAATATCCCCATTACATCCCAAATTTATTATTTCAAGTACTTCACGATTGCATCGCAATCTCAACAAGTTTAGCCGGTAGCCCGGCGGCCGCAACCGTATCAGCCATACACAGTACCACTCCGGAGCCTCGGGAAACCCATGTGGATATACTCGAGAGTGTAGGCTCTATATCTCATGCCATTTTGGCAATATCATATCTCAAGTTTAGCGCGCGGGGTCACCATCGTCCATTAAGGCACGAAGTGAATCGTTAGGGGGCACCCTGCAGAGCACTCACCCCTAATTTTAATTTATCAAGTTTGTAAGGGGATTTAATTTCAAAAATCTGACCTCAATTATATTTATTTAAAAAAATAGTATCTCAACTCATTTCAACCCTAGAGGTTAATTTCATGTTTCAACAAGATTTCAAGGTTTGACTTCCGGTAAACCACAGTTTACTCTAAAATTCGTCTAAAATCAGATTTAATTCCAAAAATTCCGAAATTTCACGACTGACTCAGAAACGTCGAGATCTACAACTTTCGTGTTTTAACGTTTTCAATCCGAGACACCGAAATAGGTCAAAAACACCAATTTTCACAGAAACACAATTCTGTCCGAATTTCATATGTCACAGTTTAAAGATTTCGAATTCTAACATAGCAATTCAACTCCAAATTTGATGAAATTTTACAGAGACCATCTTAAGACATTTATCTACAACTTTCATGTTCGGCCAAAGATCTAAATCGGTCTGGAACCTATATCAAAAACGTGATCAAGATCAGACCTAAGTTCTGTCAAGAATTTCAAGATCTAGTTTCAAGCAGTTCGGTTTCGGTTGGTTTTCGCATATCAAATCGTCTCTAAAAATTCTAAATATTTTACAGTAGATAGATCTAAACCTTAGGAACGTTTTTCGTGTTTTAAGTTTTTCCGTTTGAAGTCGTTTTAAGATTTGGAAAAATTCGTCAAAACTGTTGCGTCGGTAGAAAACATAAGTTGACAGATTTACGATTTCTTGTTAAATCTTTTAGTTTCGAACGTTTTAATTCCTCCCAAAACCATGTAAGAGTTAACTTACTGATTTGTGAACGTCCGGGATGTCTATTTCGAAGGCGTGGCTTCCAGTTCACCGTTTCTCCTCTCCGTTCATCGGGTTCTACGCTCTAGATCCAATTCGGGGTGTAAAGAGAAGAGAAACGAGGTTAGAATCCGTTTTCGGATTGAAACGAACAAGGATTATTCAGACTAGGGCTTACCACACGTTGGAGATCTCCCAATTTTCGTCCAACAGCCGCTGTCTCGGTCTTTTGGTGCCTCCGTTGACTCCGGGATTACGACTTTTGTGTATAGAGAGTATCGTAGGGTTTTGAAAAAGGGTTTAGGGCTTCCGAGGGGGTTTATTTATAGATAGCTAAGACCTAGGGCGTCCAAGATCTGACCCTAATGGTCTTGAGTCGAGAGACGTTCAACCGAAAGTCGAAAAATCCGCGTTCGGGCGAGAGATTCACGCAACGGGCGAATCTGCCTTCTGGCGCGGGGTTGGCGCGCCTTTTCCCCTATTAGCGCGCGGCCAGCGCGCGACTAACGCGTGGACTTCGGTCCGGGCGGGTCGTGCGATCCGTCGTGCTTTTCCGCCTCTCTTTCGGGTTTCTATCCCTCTATGCCCTAGGATTCCAATTTCCGGACTCTCTTCGGGTTCCTATTTCGTGTCGTTATTTCTTTCGGATCTAATTTTACGTTTTGGCTCGAATTCTCGAGTTCATTTATATCGGGTACCCGTGTAACGACTTATTTAACTTTATTTAATTTCTTTTGTTTAATTAAATTCCTTTAATTAATTTCATTTCTCATTTCTTCTATTTTTATTTATTCCATGTATTGACTGATTCATTTATTTATTTATTGTATTTATTTATGTTGTAAAATTCTCGGGTATTACAGTCTACCCTCCTTAAGAATCAACTTCGTCCTCGAAGTTGTGTTTCGGCTTTTCTCGTGCTAAGGTCTTTTGTTTATTTTATTATTTTGTGACTGAACTTAGAATTAAGACTTCTAAGCTGCCTACGTACCCGGTGAAGGGATCAAGTCATGACGTAGTTCAAAACAATTTGAATTTGTTTGTTTGATTACAAGAATGTATGAAAAATACACGGTATGACATTCTCTCTCCCTTAAGGTTGCAGTTATGTCCCCATAACTGTGTCGGTGTCAGTTTGGAACAGTGTCGGATAGCGTTCTCTCATGTCGGATTCTACTTCCCAAGTTGCCGTCTCACTTTCGTGGTTCGACCAAAGAACCTTGATCATTTTGACGGTTTGTTCCTCGTTACTCGTTCCTTAGTGTCGAGAATATGTACTGGGACTTCTTCATAAGTCAAATCTTCATCGAGTTCGATTATTTCGGCTTGAAGGACATGTGTCGGGTCCGGCACATACTTTTTTAGTTGTGAGACATGGAAGACATTATGAACTCGATCTAATTGTGGCGGTAAAGCCAATCGGTAAGCTAGGGTTCCGACTTGTTCTAGAATTTCGTAAGGTCCTATATATCGAGGACTTAACTTTCCTCGTTTGCCAAAGCGCATCACCCCCTTCATGGGTGATATCTTTAGCATGACCCTATCTCCCACTTGAAATTCTAGGTCTCGTCGTCTCACGTCGGCATAACTCTTTTGACGGTCCTGAGCGGCTTTCATTTTCCTTTGAATCACTTTGATTTGTTGAGCCATGTCTTCGATAAGTTGTGGTCCCACCACCATGGACTTATCGTTTTCTTCCCAGCTCAACGGGCTTCGGCACTTTCGTCCATACAACGCCTCGAATGGTGCCATGCCGGTGCTAGCATGGTAGCTAGGGATGTAAACGGGTAGGGTAGGGTACGGGTATGCCACCTCCACTCACTACCCGAAATATAATTATCCTACCCTTACCCTACCCTATTACCCTGAAATTAAATATCGGGTAGGATTCGGGTAATACCCGTCGGGTATGCGGATTATCCGCGGATAAACGGGTACCTGAAATCTTAAATATTATATAGTTAACCGACTCTATCCGACCCAACTTTAACAAAGAAAAAAAATTATTTTTCACCATAAAAAATAAATAAAACATTTATTATTGCACGAGAACAAAATTTAAAAGAATATTTAAAAGAAACCGCTAAAGCAACATAAATAAATATTATAATATTTAAGAATATTCAGTAAAAAAATTCATAAATCTTTTTACTGTCAATCTCAAACGTTAATAAATTTGAAATATAAAAATAAATAAATAAATAAACAATCATATAAATGTATTTCAATATATAATATAAATTAAATATATAATATAAATTAAATATATATAAGTATATATAGATAAATAAATAAATATATATATATATTTAATCGGGTAATCGGGTAGGGTGATCGGGTAATATATGAAATCCGTACCCTACCCGCACCCGATATGATTTATTTCGGTTTCGGGTAATACCCTACCCGATTACCCGATTATCTCTACCCTACCCTACCCGATATCGATTACCCGACGGGTTACCCGACCCTACGGGTAAAGTTGACATCCCTAATGGTAGCTATTATTATACAGAACTCAATTAATGGTAAATGAGATTCCCAATTCCCTTTGAATTCCAACACACATGCTCTCAGCATGTCTTCTAGTGTTTGGATTGTCCTCTCGGTTTGTCCATCCGTCATCGGGTGGAATGCGGTGCTCATTTTGATTTGAGTACCGAGAGCTTTTTGTAACTCCGTCCAGAAATGAGAGACAAATCTACTGTCTCTATCGGAAATGATATCATGTGGTACTCCATGTTGTCGTACCACATTATCAATGTAGGCTCGGGCCAATTGGTCCATAGTCCACGTGTCTTTCATTGGGATAAATATGGCTGTCTTCGTTAGCCTATCCACAATCACCCAAATTTTGTTCATGCCTTTAGGTGATCGGGGTAATCCCGAGACAAAGTCCATCGAGATGCTATCTCACTTTCAACTTGGAATCTCTAGTGGTTGCATCAATCCTAATGGTTTATGTCGCACTGCCTTAACCCTTTGGCAGGTGAGACATTTCGCTACGAAGTTTGCCACTTCCTTCTTCATTCCCGGACACCAATAGATCTTCTTCAGATCTTTGTATAGTTTGTCGCCTCCGAGATGTACGGAATATGGCGTGTTGTGCCCTTCTTCCATCAACTTTTGTTTCAATTCGGCACACTTAAGGGGCACGCACCATCTCCCTCTAAAACGAATGCTTCCATCCTCGTGGATAGCAAATCCTATTGCCTTTCCTTCGGCAATACACCCTTTTATCTTTTCGAGTTTCGGGTCGCCCGGTTGGGCGAGTCGAATCTCATCCAATATTGGAGTTTCTACGACCATCGCGTTGATCGTTTCACTAACTGTGCCAGGATGCACAAGTTCTAACTCCAATCTTGCTAACTCTATGTACAATGCCGGCGGAATTACCAACGAGTTTGTCACGTGTTGGGTTTTCCGACTTAGGGCATCGGCTACCACGTTCGCCTTCCCCTCGTGGTATGCTATCTCTAAATCGTAGTCTTTAATAAGTTCTAACCACCTTCGCTGTCTCACATTCAACTCCTTCTGAGTGAATATATATTTCAAGCTCTTGTGGTCGGTGAACATTCGACACTTCCGCCCATAAAGATAATGTCTCCATATCTTTAGAGCGAATACGACCGCTGCCAACTCCAGGTCATGTGTCGGATAATTCTCCTCGTGAGGTTTCAGTTGGCGTGATGCATATGCTACGACTCTCGAGTCTTGCATCAAGACACAACCTAAACCTTCCTTCGAAGCATCGCTGTAAACTTCGAAGTCACCATTCTCTGATGGTAGTGTTAATACGGGTGTGGTTGTGAGTCGTTTCTTCAATTCTTGAAACGCAGTCTCACACGCTTCGGTCCACTCGTATTTTGCTCCTTTCTTCAGTAGCTGGGTCAAAGGACGTGCAATCCTTGAAAAGTCCTTCATAAATGGTCTATAATACCCAGCTAATCCAAGGAAACTCCTTATCTCAGTTTGGCTCTTCGGAGTTGCCCATTCAGTTACGGCAGAGACTTTTGCCGGATCCACTGATACTCCATCAGCGGATACTATGTGTCCGAGAAATGCCACTTCTTTCAACCAGAAATCGCATTTCGACAGCTTGCCGTATAGCTGATTTCTTCGCAAGATTTCTAACACTTGATGTAAGTGTTGGGCATGCTCTTCCTCGCTCTTTGAGTAGATCAGGATGTCGTCGATGAACACTACGACGCACTGATCTAACAATTCTCGGAACACGTTGTTCATGAGATTCATGAACATGGCCGGAGCATTTGTTAACCCGAAGAATAATACTGTGAACTCGTAATGGCCATATCGCGTTCGAAACGCCGTCTTCGGAATGTCCTTCTCGGCGATCCTCAATTGATGATACCCAGATCGCAAATCGATCTTCGAGAATACTGAAGCTCCCTTCAGTTGATCAAACAGATCCTCTATTCTCGGCAGAGGGTATTTATTCTTAATGGTCACTTGGTTTAATCCTCGGTAATCTATGCAAAGACGTAGTCCTCCGTCTTTCTTCTTGACAAATAAAACCGGTGCTCCCCAAGGGGACGTACTCGGTCTTATGTAACCTTTTCCTAACAGTTCCTCGAGTTGTTCCTTTAACTCCTTCATTTCCAGTGGTGCCATCCGGTACGGAGCTTTTGAGACAGGCTCTGTCCCCGGAATGAGATCTATAGTGAATTCAAGATCTCTCTCAGGTGGCATGCCCGGAACGTCCTCAGGGAACACGTCCGGGTATTCTCTTACCACTAGTATGCTATCAACCTTGTTTTCTTCCGCCTCAAGGTTGTGCACATAGCACGCATATAGTTCATACCCCTTACGCATCAAGTTACTTAGTTTAAGTGCACTAACGATTTTGTTACTTTTCTTAGGGGGCTGAGAGTAAAAGATAACTCTCTTTCCCCTACTTTTTGACAAGGTGATCTTTTGCTTTTGGCATTCGATCACCGCCTTATACTGGGATAACCAATCCATCCCCAGTATGATGTCAAAGTCTCTTAAGTTAAATTCTACTAAGTTCGCGAAGAATTCTACGTTCTTTATCACTATAGGAATTCCGTTATATCGTTTAGAGCAAGTCACTACTTCTCCAGAAGGCAATTGAATTCCTAAGCTAATTCTCTCACACTTAGGTAGATCTAACTCAGGCACTATCCTCGATGCTATAATCGAGCAACTAGCTCCAGAATCAAATAGAATTCTAAGGGGCGTATTCAAAACATAAAATGTACCTGCCATCACTTCTCCTTGCGCAGGCACGTCCGCTTGATTCACCACGTTAAGTCTCCCCATAGGGCGTCCCTGATTGCCCTGCTGATTCGCATTCGGCTGCTGATTTTGTTGTTGGTTTTGATTCAGAGGGGGCGGAGGTCGTTGGTTCTGGTTCTGATTCTGCGGCCTATTTTGAGGGGGTCTGTACCCCTGGTTATTCCCGTTTCGCCCGTTTTGATTCTGAGGCTATTCTTGCCCCGTGACCAAATCGTCCCTTTTTGTTATGTTCTCGACCTTGGTTCGGCAGTCCCGTCGAACGTGACCCATTCGACCACATCGGAAACATGCGCCCTGTTGCGGGCATCCCCTTGCCAGATGGGGTCGTCCACATCTCGGGCAAGGTGGTACCGGATCTTCTTGGTTGAACCTTCTCCCAGTGTTGTTTTGTTGGGGCCTATTCGACCCTCTGCGCTGTTCGTTCCTTCCAGTGTTCTCGCTTCTCGAGTCCCGGTTTCTCTTGTCTTGGGGACCCCTGCTGGACTCCCCACTCACCCTTCTCTTCAGTTGCTGCACACGTGCTACCGCCACAGCGCGGTCATACACAGCTTGCAAATCGGGGTAGTGTACCCCCGCGATCACCTCGCGCACAGACAGGTTCAGCCCCATCTCGAACTTTTGTGCCTTTTCTGCATCAGTAGGCACTAGCCTTGGTGCGAACCTCACCAGCTCCTTGAAACGTGTGTAGTATTCTTGCACAGTTTGGCCTCCTTGCTTCAGCGACAGGAACTCTTCGTACATCGCTGATTTGGTACTCAGGGGATAGAATCGATCCCTGAGCATCTCCATCATTTCCGCCCATGAGTAGGGCTCGTCATCCTCCGTCAGTTTAGCTTGCGTCGCCTGCCACCAGTTGTCAGCTTCGCCTCCCAAGTAGTATGAGGCGACGTGCACTCTTTCTCCTTCCGGACATTTAACTGCTCCCAGCAGCTTGTCGAAGGTCCGGATCCACTCTTCCAGTTTAGCTGGATCCTCCTCACCAGCGTAGTGGGGCGGCTGGTAAGGATTCACCATCGCCAGGTAGTTAGGGCGAGCTTGGGGCGGAGGTACCGCCGCAGCTTGACCCTGGTTGACTTGCGCGTTTCCGAGCGCAATCAACACCTCCTCTATCGTCCTAAGACGATCGCCCACATTATTCGGTGCGGGGGCGTCCTGCGCACCTTGGGGTTGTTCCTCCTCAGGTTGAATCGGTTCCGTGACGTTTGATGGTGTCTCAGTAGGAGTTTGGGGAACAGGTTGGGCTCTCGGTCTTCATCTGGGTGCCATTCTGTTACAAATGGTATAGATTAGGGCATAGCAGTATTTGGTTAAACTAGAAGATCTCAAATTTATTTCTATCTTCTTCAGATAATGCTCGATTGAGCTAATGTAGAAATTAAGTTTTTTTTTTTTGTTTTCGAATTTGAATTTATCTAAATAGATAAATCTTGTATTTTATTTCCTTAAAAGAAATTTTTAGTACAAGTGATAGGATATACCAAAAATAGAAATGTTTCCTTAGCAAAAATAGTAACTACTACAAATGGAAATTCCTATCGTCTCTAAGCGTCCTCCGGCACAGTGGTAGGATCCTCCTCCGGATCTTCCTCCTCCGAACTTGGCGGCAGCAGATCGTCAAAGATAGTGTTCAAGTCCTGCCCGTGGGCGTCGATGTGTTCCTTTAGTATTAGGTTTTGTGTAGTAAGGGTTTGGACTTGGCGTTCGAGTTGGTTTATGCGGTGGTGATCCGCCTCTCTCAAGTTGCCCATGTGGTGCAAATTGGCCTCCAATTGAGCCATACGGTATTTCATTTGTTCTAAGGTTTGATGGGAATCAAGATGAACGTTCCTCATTTTGATCATCAGATGCATCATGTCTTGACTAACCATCTAGCGCAAGCAAAAGATCTAAGTTAATATTCGCCAAGATTCTAAGTTCAATTTTTGCCAAGATTCTAAGTTCAATTCGCCAAGATTCTAAGTTCAAGTTTTGCCAAGATTCTAAGTTCAATTCGCCAAGATTCTAAGTTCATAGAAGAGATGCAATATGCAAATGCAAAAGATGATTCCCCCCAAAAATAATTTAATGCACTATATATATATATATATTTTTCCATGGGTTTTAGAAATAAAATTTTTCCATGGAAAGAATACTTTTAAAATTTAAAATAATAGTCAAAATATTATTAGTAGTTTAAAAATAATAATGGTTTAATAATAGTTTAAAAATAATAACGGTTTGAAAATAATACTTTAAAAATAGCCGGGCTCTGATACCAACTTGTAACACCCCGGTTTTTGGTAACCCAGATCGGAGTGTCACCGCCACACCTCTCTAGTAAGACACGGTTTCTCCGGCTTACTAAAGAGATGCAAGGCTAGGTATTGCAGTATTTAAAACATTTAAAGCATTCAAAACATCCCATACAGTATAGTTCGAAAAGAATAATATCATAGCGCAGCGGAAAAAAATATTTAAGTATAGTATTGCAGCGGAAATTGTAAATAGGGCCGACATGGCCAAAACACGGGTTAAACAGGTCCGTTCATAATGTAGTCTAATGTACGAATTTAAAAATAAAATAATGTTTTCCCAAAAGATAAAGTTCCCATGCATGAAGTGCTCATGTTCACTCTACATACTCTGTAAGAAAAGAAAATAAAAAGAAATGGTTTGGTCAGCACAACTTGCTGAGTAAGTTAACACATGCATGATCATAGGGTTTAAAAGCCATTAATTTAATAATTAAATAAAAGCATGATAATAACATAATATTCAATTTAATCTAATCAACTATCCAATTGCATAATTTATTCCAGGGCTCTATTTAACAACACATTTCGCATGATTTAAAATAATAGCCATAATTTAAATAAAGCATTTAAATAATTTAATTGGACAACAAACATAATTTAATCTAATTTAATTTAATTTAATATCCCCATTACATCCCAGATTTAGTATTTCAAGTATTTCACGAACGCATCGCAATCTCAACAAGTTTAGCCGGTAGCCCGGCGGCTGCAACCGTATCAGCCATACCCAGTACCACTCCGGAGCCTCGGGAAACCCATGTGGATATACTCGAGAGTGTAGGCTCTATATCTCATGCCGTTTTGGCAATATCATATCTCAAGTTTAGCGTGCGGGGTCACCATCGTCCATTAAGGCACGAAGTGAATCGTTAGGGGGCACCCTGCAGAGCACTCACCCCTAATTTTAATTTATCAAGTTTGTAAGGGGATTTAATTTCAAAAATCTGACCTCAATTATATTTATTTAAAAATATAGTATCTCAACTCATTTCAACCCTAGAGGTTAATTTCATGTTTCAACAAGATTTCAAGGTTTGACTTCCGGTAAACCACAGTTTACTCTAAAATTCGTCTAAAATCAGATTTAATTCCAAAAATTCCGAAATTTCACAACTGACTGAGAAACGTCGAGATCTACAACTTTCGTGTTTTAACTTTTTCAATCCGAGACACCGAAGTAGGTCAAAAACACCAATTTTCACAGAAACACAATTCTGTCCGAATTTCATATGTCACAGTTTAAAGATTTCGAATTCTACCATAGCAATTCAACCCCAAATTTGATGCAATTTTACAGAGACCATCTTAAGACATTTCTCTACAACTTTCATGTTCGGCCAAAGATCTAAATCGGTCTGGAACCTATGTCAAAAATGTGATCAAGATCAGACCTACGTTCTGTCAAGAATTTCAAGATCTAGTTTCAAGCAGTTCGGTTTCGGTTGGTTTTCGCATATCAAATCGTCTCTAAAAATTCTGAAAAGTTTACAGTAGATAGATCTAAGCCTTAGGAACGTTTTTCGTGTTTTAAGTTTTTCCGTTTGAAGTCGTTTTAAGGTTCGGAAAAATTCGTCAAAACTGTTGCGTCGGTAGAATACATAAGTTGGCAGATTTACGATTTCTTGTTAAATCTTTTAGTTTCGAACGTTTTAATTCCTCCCAAAACCATGTAAGAGTTAACTTACTGATTTGTGAACGTTCGGGATGTCTATTTCGAAGGCGTGGCTTCCAGTTCACCGTTTCTCCTCTCCGTTCGTCGGGTTCTACGCTCTAGATCCAATTCGGGGTGTAAAGAGAAGAGAAACGAGGTTAGAATCCGTTTTCGGATTGAAACGAACAAGGATTATTCAGACTAGGGCTTACCACACGTTGGAGATCTCCCGATTTTCGTCCAACAGCCGCTGTCTCGGTCTTTTGGTGCATCCGTTGACTCCGGGATTACGACTTTTGTGTATAGAGAGTATCGTAGGGTTTTGAAAAAGGGTTTAGGGCTTCCGAGGGGGTTTATTTATAGATAGCTAAGACCTAGGGCGTCCAAGATCTGACCCTAAGGGTCTTGAGTCGAGAGACGTTCAACCGAAAGTCGAAAAATCCTCGTTCGGGCGAGAGATTCACGCAACGGGCGAATCTGCCTTCTGGCGCGGGGTTGGCACGCCTTTTCCCCTATTAGCGCGCGGCCAGCGCGCGACTAACGCCTGGACTTCGGTCCGGGCGGGTCGTGCGATCCGTCGTGCTTTTCCGCTTCTCTTTCGGGTTTCTATCCCTCTATGCCCTCGGATTCCAATTTCCGGACTCTCTTCGGGTTCCTATTTCGTGTCGTTATTTCTTTCGGATCTAATTTTACGTTTTGGCTCGAATTCTCGAGTTCATTTATATCGGGTACCCGTGTAACGACTTATTTAACTTTATTTAATTTCTTTTGTTTAATTAAATTCCTTTAATTAATTTCATTTCTCATTTCTTCTATTTTTATTTATTTAATGTATTGACTGATTCATTCATTTATTTATTTATTTATTTATTGTATTTATTTATTTATTTATGTTGTAAAATTCTCGGGTATTACACTTTTCATCTTTCACCTCCAGAGAAATTCCAATTTAACTTGATGAAGGTTACAATGACGACTATGCTGAGTTCCAGAATTCTATCCCAGGAGACAGGACAAAACATTTTGCAAAATTAGTTGTTGAATGATGCAGTTATGAGGAGGCTTAATTAAGGTACTATTATCTTAGTTTACTTGGTAGCTTGCCAACTGATAACGTGGTGCTCGAAAGGGCTATTGGCATCTAGTTTAATTTGCTGCTACTGATCAAATTGCTGCATAAGGAATTTATACATACCAAAATATAGTATATGATGGTATTTTTGTAAGGCCTTTTGGTAGTTTAAATTTAAAGCATAACAATTTATAGGGATATATGAACCAGGAGGTTTCTTATTTGTTAACAAACGGATATACTTATTTGTTGTGTACTTGTGTTCTGATATTATTAAAGCAAAACTAATACGGAGTATTATTTATTATTTTATAGTTCAAAGAAAAACTGATATTATTTTTACCTGCAATATATGAAGGCTTAATGAGAAGTATTACAGTTCAAGAAATTCAGGTCTTTTGGCCCTCTGCATGATGCAAAATAGTGCTCCTCCTTCCTCTTCTGTAGGATTCTTGATGTTTTTTTGTTTTGTTTTTTTTTTTTTTTTTGTTTTTTTTTTTTTCTTTCTGTTTTATCTTTACAATTATGATATCTTCACGTAAGGCATCAGATCTTATTAAATAAGTAGTAAACTTTTTTTCCATGGCAATAATTTGATAGAAGGAGCAGAGATTTTTCATTGGCTGATCGATCACCTGTCGTCCATTGTTGGTGTGCTCTGTCAGCCCTGTTCTTTTGGGAACAGGTAAGATCATAAAGATTTTAAAACTCTTTTATTGGATCTCTTGCTTTGAATGCACCATAGTTTCATGTGTTCCTGTTTCAGAGGTTTGCAATTCCTTCCTTATTAGGTTTGATAACTGATAAGTTGTGGTGAATGATGATAATATGCTTTATGTATGTCTAGGTTATGTTTATGCCCTTTCTAAAACTGATGTAGTACTATTGTTCCTTTTCATGATGAAACCACCAAAACTTTTACTTCTAGCTAAAATCAGAAACTTGGAGGGGATTAGAGGAGTTGCAAAAAGCAGAACATAATTGTTTATTTCCTTTTTTTTTCTTCACATTACAGTAAACCAATTAATATATTTATTCTCTGGCCTTGTGGCTTACCCAAAAAAAAAAATTAATATATTTATTGTTTCAATGAAACATATTGGATTCAGATCTCATATAGTACAACATTATATTGGAAAATTAACACTTTAGTCCTTTAAGTTTCAAAATTCATCAAAATGATCCTCTTTATTTCAATTGAGAAAATTGATCCCCTAATTAATATCTAATGAAAAGTAAATAAATCATTAATATTAGTTCCACAAAAATATTACCATATAGTAATTTATTGGCTGAAATTTACCAGAGTAATTGAAAATATACAAAAAGAAAAAATGAGAGAATATATTTTTAAAAACTAAAAACACTTCTGATGTAGCTAAGCTAAGACTATTGCAAGTACAATTTTCAAGGCTAGTGAATACCAAAATTTGCGCTCCATATTCAGTTTTTGAAGCTATAATAATTCAATTATAAAATATTCAATAATTTCATTCTTTTTTTTTAAAAAAAAAAAAAAAGCACAAACAGAAAGGAGCACAAGCAGGTTTTAAAATCAAATCATTCGCCAAGAAATTTGCGCTTTTTGGTAGTGTTCATGAAAGGCCTTATAACAAATTCTATTTGTGCTTCATCTTGATCCATTGTTCCCAACTTTATCTGCACCCATTAACAAAAAACCACTCAGTAAACAGAGAATATGGTATAACGAACTATACAGTAATTAGTGGAGATACAATTTTTTTTAAAAAAAAAAAAGAGAGAAAGAAAAAGGCCTCAACAGATGGGGAAAACAGGAGAGCTTCCTTGAATGGAGGATTTATAGCCCTATTTTAAGCATTACCAAGAAACATCCAATCATCATGTTGCACAGCCTAACACACACATTGCCAGGTAACAGCAAGTAGCAGTGTTTACACACCTAGCTCAAGCGTCAGAAACAATTATGTGCATAAATTACTGAAAAGGATGCATCTTTCAGAAGAAAAAGGGAAATTGTCGTTGAGGGATAAAGAAGCATCCAATTAATGCAATGCCAAAGTAAATATTCTCCAGGAACCACAACATATAACACAATGTAACATCATCCAAGTCAGGCATTCCTAGCCTTGTATATCGTGAGTATATTACCTGGTAGAGCCTTAATTCAAAGCGAGGACCAATCTCTTTAAGTTCAACTGATTTGTGACCCTTTTTATCATAGATATGATGCCTACAAAAGTACCAACTTTGTAAAAAAATTAAAGAAACAAAATACTAAATTATTAACAATATGATCAATGATCTCATCTCTAAGCTTTCACAAGTATTAAATTCATTCAGCTCAAAATGGCTATTATCCAATGTAAAACCCTCTTGGTTTATAACATTCTTGCTTCACTGTTTTAAAAGCCCCACCGGCAAGCTTAGAAGAAAGAAATATGTAATTAAAAAGAAACACAAACACATGTGCAAAATGAGTATTAAATAAATTTAATTTGGGGATCATATTTTTAAGATTTGATTATAAATAAGTTAATACACACATAATCTCGGGTGGAGAAAAAAAATTTGTTAAGCCCTATTCACTAATTCAACATTAAGGAGCAAAATGAACAATGTTTCACAGCACCAAGCTCAATAAAAAAAACCAACAAACCTGAATGATATATAATCAGACTGATTAGCAAAAGTGATAATGCGCTTTGTATCTGGCTTGGGTACTGGAAAAAGATACTTCAAAATGTTCGCAGTCCTCTCACCAAGCTGCCAAAAATTAACAAATTTGCAATAACTACGTGCATGATAGAACAGATGAGATAGGTGTGTTTTTCCTATTTGTGGGACAGTCGGAGAAGAATCTGACAACACTACACATCAAAACTATAACAATAAAGAGTTGTTTACACTATGTCTTCAGCAATAAAATCTTTTTGTTGGAAATTCTCATAAAATTATAGGATTTGCCATTTATGACATTCTGCACCTGCTCTGGAACATAAACTGAAGAAAATGCTATGAATCAGGGAAGCAACACATTCAAGCCTTAAATTCACACTGTTACTTGAGGTGCAAATTACAAAGTCTATTTGAGTTTAGTTTTTCCCCAGTAGAAAGGTATACAAGGTCAAATGTATCTTTTTCAAATTCATTGAACACATACTAATATGCCTAATTTTGCAAGACACAAGAAAAGATGCAGTAGACACCCGATTAAGTTAAAGTTGAAGAAGAGACAGATTAATGAACAAGGATAACCTTGGTAGAGAAGTTGTTAAGAATCAAATGTGGGTAGGCCTCGGGCATTGTTCCAATGGCTTTCTTGTCCTTGATATCATGTCTTGTAACCTGCACAGGGACTACTTTTTCAGCACATCATGTCAACAACAATGTAAAGCCCTCATGAGTCATGCCAACATGCTAACATACTCACCACATTGAGCAATCCAAAGTATGCAGTGGGACCAAAGGGCAGATGGCTTATAATAATACCATCTGGCACGCCGCGATGTTCATGAACTAAAATAACATCTGTAAAATCATGTGCTCGGCAGGTTTCAATTATTTCAGATATAACCTGCAACAAAATTAGGACATAAATTAAAATTTACCATTTCCATGGAATTTAATAAAATACTATATTTTACAGTTTTGTAGCACCAAAGGAGTCCAAGTGAATGTTGATTGTATTGATTGATGTCGAAAAATTACAAGTTATACAAAATTTAATACATAAAAAATCCAACCTTCTTGTCCTCGTAGTCTAACGTCACTAGGTAATTAAAATAAGCGCATTCAGAAAATCCCAAGCAATCGAGACAGTTTACCATGGTTGCTATGGCGTCGACTTGGCGACGCCATGGCGGTGTGGCGGTTAGGGATGACCGCCGCAAAGCATCGACTCGCCATATGGCGAGTTATTGGCACTGCGGCACTGAGAGAGAGCAAGAAATAGTGCTACAGTGACCTTACGGACCCAACCCGACCTAGAAATGGTTAAAAAAACCCTAAAAAGCACATCCGTAACCTGTGTTCAAATCGATTTCTCTTTTCCTCGCTCAAGAGTCGAGCTACCGACTCTGCCCTCCGTTGCCCATCTCGCATTGCTCGCACCACACCTTTGCCTTAGTTGCCTCCACTGTTCGTCTGTTTGAATCTACTCATTTCTGCTGCTCCAGCCTGTTCGCTTTGTAGCAGTTCTCGTGTCTCCCTCGGTTTTCCAATTTTGAATGCGTGTCCCTTCCGCTTCCTTTACACCTCTGTGTTTTCTTATTTGTGTTTTAACTTCCGTATCCAACTAGTCAACTACCCTCTTTTTAAATTTGACATTTTCTCTTTCCATTTTTTAAAGCTACATAGACTGTAGTGTATAGTGTAGTGTATAGTACTGTGTTATGTATACCTTGTTTATGTTTTTCAATTGTTTTTTTTAAATGATTTAATTATGTATTTTTAATTGAATACAATTGGTAATTCTAATCAGTATTGTTGATGTATGTTCATATCAACTCTAAAATTTCATGAATTTAATGTTAAATATTAATTATATTTATTTGTGTAATATATATATATATATATAAATATATATAAAATATAATTATCGGCATAATGTCGCCATGGCGACCGCCGTACCGCCATGGCGGTATGGCGGTCCACTGGCGCCGCGCCGCGACAGGCCGCCGTAACAACCTTGCAGTTTACCAAGGTGGCAAGGTGTAGTGTATTTAACTCTGAAACATGAAGTTCATTCATGTCAAGAAATTTCAATGATGGTACTTTATGATAAAACTGAAAACCTATTCCTCGAGTTTGCAATGAAAAATACAGCCCATCTATAACATTCACAATCTAACAATAAAACATTAAGAGTTCCGAGAAAAACTGAACTATGGTATAATTCAATGCTGGACCAACTACAAACCTGACCACCACGATTCATTCGCTGTGCATTTGGAAATACAAACTTCAACTCCTACATAAACATGAAATCTCATTAACATGTTTGGAAAGACAAATGACGATCCTGTTTACACAAATAATAACAGAACACTTCACAACCTTGACAAATTGTGTAAGGGGCGCACTTGGATTACGCGATGTTGTAAGCAAAATCTTAGGATCTCTATCCACAGCATTTGCATATTCATCATCAATAGTTGAATGCGGAACTGCATTCATGTAGAAATACAAAAATATTATCTTGATCTTCAAACTCCAGAATCAACACACCAATACATGAATGCAAACGGAATCACATAACAATTTTTTGCCAATTCATAAAATTTCAACAAACAAAAGCCTCAACATGCTGAAGTTCGAAAAGCAAGAAACAAAGACACATTAAAATTTGGAACCGAGAACAACTTAGTACAGAATGAAAACAGAAACTCCAACATAGACCAGAGCAATGGAGTACCGGCAGTGTGTTTGTCCTCAAGGTCAATCTCTTGGCGGAGAGCCCCCTCTTCGTTCCTGAGTTCAGTGGGAATTGGCTTTCCCTCTACTCAAAGACGAGATGAAATTAACAAACTGTACACAGATACAACATTCTTTAGTTGAATTACGATTTAGAAAAGGAAACCCAAATGACCTGCTAATGCTTCACGAATCATGCGCTTCTTCTCATACTGCAACTTTTCCTGTCCCTCCAAGCTCTTCCGATAGAGATACTCTCTCCGCATCCTTATGTTCCTCCTCAACATTTTGCCAGCAAAACCTTAGCAATCAGGGATGGATTAAAAATTTCACACAACCTGCCTGATGTTAAAAGGGGGGGGGGGGGGGGGGGGGGGGGTGGGGACGGTTCGATTACACTGGATTTCTCGGGTATTTGCTACCTGAACCGATCTGAACAAATACTCGGAAATTACTAACCGAAAACCGAACTGGAAAATTCATTTAACTGAAATCTCGATTAACCAAGAAAAATACCACTATTCGCGGATTACTTGAACTGAGCTACTATTGTATACAAATCTGCTCTCCGAATAACCGGAATATCGGTTAACCGTAAAAATAATATCCTACTTGCAAATAACATAAACTGAACTGAATCTAACTGAATCATAAAATTTCAAATACAATTTTAGAACATAAATCTATATTCAAACAAGAGATGATAAGATTTCACAATAATCCGTACTTAAAATGAGTGTCCAAGAAAACAAAAGCATGGCTTACAGATTTAAAGCAATTGATGCTCAAAAGCATGGTTGTACAGATTTAAAAAGAAGCAATGGATAAATAAACTTGCTAATGTTCATGATCTGACTACAAAATAAATAACTTTCAAACATTTGCTTAAACAATGTAGATTCACATATCACTTTTCTATTAACTGAAATTCAAAGAAATTCCCACTAAAATTTCACAACTAGAAGCAGATCAATATTCCATAAAGTTAGTTCCTTCACAACTCCTTACAGTCCATTTTTATTACCGTAATCGAAAACGCACATAATTAGGCGGCAAAAACAGGAACTTTACCAAGCTAGAAGCAGAGTAGCGACGGGGATGAGTGCGCCTCGGCGGGGATGAACGGCTGCAGCGACGGGGGGAGATGAACGAAGAAGGAAGGGAAGGCCAGAAGGGTTGAGCGGCGGCGGCGCTGTGCTGATATGAAGACCGGAAGGCGCTGGTCGCTGGAGGAAGCCCGCCGAAGGGAATGAGAGATCGCGCTGGTCGCCGGAGGCCGAAGGGGATGAGAGCAGCGGCGCCGGTCGCTGGAGGCCGAGGGGATGAGAGCGGCGCAGGTGGACGTCGAAGGGGATGAGGGCGGCGGCGCAGGGTTGCTGGAGAGTGGAGGACGAAGGGTTATTAGGTTAGTTTGAATTTTGTTAATATTTTGAGTCACTTTTGTTATTGGTGCGGCGGACTCAGGATTTATTAACGCTTCGGCGTCGTCTATTATGGGGGGGCAGTGGGTCGACGGCTATTTAGGGTTTAAGGAAAAAGAACGCTACCTAGGAGTTCTTAGGAACAAGGATATAGGGAAGGGTAGTAAGAAAATGAAGTGGAAACGCTAAATGGGATTTTTACTCGCTGTTAAAAGTTAAAACTCGGCGACGGAATTGGGTCGGGTTAGTGGGCTTGTTTTTGGGCTTTGTTATAACACAACGATTTTAAGCATTTCTTTTATTATTATTAAGGGGTAGTTTGGGAGAGGGACCTCTTGAAACATATTATTAGGGTCAAAGACCCCCTTTTCATAAGTTTAGAGATAGGGACCCCAAAACTTTGAAACTTAATTAATATTTAAAGATTAACATGTTCTAAAATGATTGATGGGAAATATTAAAATATCTTTAATTTTATTATTTATTTATTTATTTATATTTAATTTACTGATTATTATTAATTAATTTATTATTATTATTTATTATTTAATTAATTATTTATTATTATTATTATTAAATATTTTTATCCTTCTTATCTAGTGGTTCTGCGTATTGTGTATTTTTATCGAACAATCTAGTATATAAAAAGTGAAAGACTTGTATTGTAGTAAATATTCTGTTGTGTTTGTTCTTACAAAATCAAAATATTATGTTATGGATTCTATTTAATGATTTTTTGTAGAGAACGTAAATAATTGAAATATATGCCATGATCATTCACAGTATTTATCATTCAAAGTAAAATTTCAGGGTCTACCTCGCTTCCGTAGTATAAGCTTTGTGGTTGAAACTTCTGATCAAGTCCTTCAACGAGTAACCTTCTTTCCTCGTCTGCTATCCTTCTTTCAGGCCTCCTGCCTTACTCCGGTATGCATGACCTCTCGAAAATCACTGTATCGATGACATGACTCTCAACATATGCTTCACTCACTCACATATATTCAGAATTTTGGTAGACTTTAGAAAAATATACTCGAAGATATTTACTGGAATGATCAGGCTATTGTACTTAGCCGATCATCTTTTTATTGAAAGCTTTTAAAATCACTCATAGTTTTACATCAAATAGAGAACTAAAGATTACAAAGAAATGCAAGAGAAAGAATACTATGATAGGTATCTTCACTTCTGCCTTCTTCATAAGCATTGCCTCCTTTTATAGATGGAGTTCTGAAGATCTAATGGTCCTGAATTGAGGTACGTGGCATCATCTTCTCCCTTCTTTTCTTCTCCATTATTGATGTTTGGTGGCTGTCACTTTCTTCTTTAATCATGCACTTTGAGCTGTCTTCTTGTAATAATTCATCCGGTGGCTATGCATTATTGTCTTCAATAATTCACTTGTTTATTATCTTTCTTCTTGTTTGCTTGTGTACATTCGTCATGGCATACGTCTTGCTGCATTATTCTCTTCTTAGTGCTACATTGTTCCTCTTTGTCGTCACTGCTTACTTCACTTCGTTGTCTCTTTCCGAAGAAATGTTCTTGTCTTTAGACTTGTGGTGGATTTTTCTACAGCTTTTTTCCAGATACTCTTGACTTCTTCTGAGCATTCAAAATTGTATGTGTCAAATTTCTGAATTAGTCCTGCTAAGTTTCCTGATCTGAATCCTGGAGTGTTTAATTGTTCAATCACTACAATTTCTTCATTTCCAAAAAAGATTCCTGCTCCTTGGTTGTATAGTCTTTTCATCTGTTCATGGACAGCACGTATTCCCATTGCTCTTTTGAAGTGGATGTATTTGTCATTGAAGATTTCGGTTTTGGGGGTTCCATAGTCTTGAGGATAACTTTCTGGTTTAGTGATTTCTTCTGCAATAGCAAGATGGTAGGAAGAGTGTTTGACTTCTGGACTGATAGAAAATATTTTCAGTTTCTGGGTTTTTGGTCTTATGTTTAGGGCTTCAATTAATACAGGTAATTTGGATATTTCAGTTCGTAAAGGGGACAGAAAAATAGTTCTGATAAAGCCGAATTTGAAACAGTTCGAAACAAAGTTTGGGTCGCAGCCTGGTAAAATAGTTACTTGTGGATGTAGGGATTTGGTGAATTCTGTGTAGAATGATGTTTCTTGTCTGGGTAAAGAGTATATGTAGCTGCTTAAGGTATGGTATTCTGCTAAAAAGTTTCTTGTTTCAGGGCTAATGGGTGTTGGTTGAGGAATATTGTCGCAAAAATACTTCTTAGTTTCTGCAATGTTTTTCGACGAGGTCGAAGGTCTTGCATCCCCAGATTGTTTTGCTTGTTTGTCCTCTTGTGGAACAGGATTAGCTTTCCCTTCCTGGTTTGAAACACCAGTATTTAGTTCTTCAGGGGTGTAAAAGTATTCTTCCATAGTAGTTAGTAATCCCTGCAAACATTTGTTACATTCATATATATCGTCATTGATAGTCTTATGTTCGTCCATAAAACTCCCAACAATCAATTGTTGTAGTTTTAGTTGTCTGTCCATAGTCGACTGGAGTAGTTTTTGTAGTCGATCTATTTCATTGTAAATGTGGTCAGTCAGACCAGCATCATCCAATTGTTCATTGTTCTCCATATTCAGGGTTCCTGCTCAAAAAATCAGCTAGATAATTTTCAGTCCCTTTAATATATTCAACAGTAAAGTCGTACATTGACAAAAAAGTTTGATATCTTATTATTCTTCTATATTGGGGTTTATTTGGAACTTTATTATAAATTAAAGGTTTTACTTGTGTATTGTCAGTTAATACTTTAAACTTTCTACTTAATAACCAAAATGAAAATTTATCTATTGATTTAATTACTGCAAGTAATTCTTTTTCATTTGTACTATAGTTTATGGCTGCTCCTTGTAGTGTTCCTGATGCATATCTACAAATTTCACCAGTATCGGTTTTTAA
Organism: Hygrophila difformis; assembly: GCA_030278955.1. Taxonomy (NCBI): domain Eukaryota; kingdom Viridiplantae; phylum Streptophyta; class Magnoliopsida; order Lamiales; family Acanthaceae; genus Hygrophila; species Hygrophila difformis. The sequence goes on from JAOANR010000011.1 coordinate 43,084,361, forward strand.
TAATCCTGCCCAATGGTAGTCTGAGCTATCAGTTTGTACTATTAAATTATCTTTTTCGTCAGGTAATCTTAACGGTGGTAATTTGGAGCATTCTTCTTTTAATTGTTTGACAATTTCAGTATGTTGATCATTCCATCCTATTTTATTATTTTTTCTGATCAACTTTCTTAGATCATTTGTCTTTTTTGCTAAATTTGATATAAATCCTTCTGCATAATTTAGAATTCCAAGAAATCTTTGTATGTTTAATTTATTCCTAAGTTCATCAGGCATTTTAACAAGTTTTGTACTTATGTGTGGTTGCATTTTAATTCCAAGTTTGTTTAATATTAGACCTAAAAATTCTATTTCATTTTTGAATATTTCTGCTTTCTTTTCTGATAAGATTAATCCATGATCTTTACAAAGTTTTGCAAATATATCTAAATGTTTTTTATGTTCTTCTATAGTGTTTGAAGCTATTAGTATATCATCTACGTATACAAATATAAAGTTACTAAATTTTTTAAATGTTTTATCCATTTTTCTTTGAAATATTTGTGGTCCATTTTTTATTCCAAACGGCATAACTTTCCATTCATAGTGTCCTTGTGGTGTACTAAAGGCTGTATATTTTATACTATCTGGATGCATTTTAATTTGCCAAAATCCATTTTTACAATCAAATTTTGAATAGATAGTTCTACCTCTAGCTAATCCTATTAGATTTTCTTTGTTAGGTAGAAAATATCCATCAAATATCATGTTTTTGTTTAGTTCCTTATAGTTTATTACTAACCTTGGTTTCTTTCTTATTTGTTCACTACGATTTCTAACCAAGAAAGCCTGACTATTATGTTCTGCTATAGATTCTTGAATAAGATCTAATTCTAACAATTCATTTATTTGTTTTCGAAGTTCTTCTATATCTTCTTGATTATGCATCATAGGTTGAGTTCTTATTATTATATCGTCGTTTTTCATTTTTAATTCTGCATATATTTTATTAAGATTCCATTTTTCAATTGGATTTTCTCCATAGTTTTCAGAGATGTATTTTATTGTCTCATGAAGTTCATATTTATCAAAATCTTCTGGCTTTTGAATTAGCACTTGTTTTTTAATTTTGTGAATTTTAAATTTTATGTAATAAGTAATTGGTTGTTTTATAATTTCTCCTTTTTCACCACGTTTCTGAAGCACTCTGTATGGTTTCCTTATCCTCGGAATAGTAATATAGTGGTTACATGCTGATCTAAGTTGAATATTATATCTATCTACTCTAAAGCTTTGAAATAAACTTGTAAAATCTGTCCCTAATAATACATCAATTGTTTTTACTGGGCTTACATATACTTCTTGTATTGTAAATATTTTATTACCTAAAATTATTTGAACATCTTTAGCTATTTTATTAATAATTAGACTATGTCCAGTAGCTCCATGTACTTCTATTGGTCTTTTATTTTCTTCCCATTCTTTTATTAAATGTTCTTGTATTAATGTGATTTCTGCTCCTGTATCTAGTATAGCACATGTTGTTATATTTGTTTGTAGTATAGTTAACTCTAGGTATACTGTTGTTGGAAATCTAATTTCTTTCATATATATGCCTTTCCTATTACGAAAGCTTTTCCATTTTTTGTTTTTCCACTAAAAATTTCTCCTGTTATCGTATATTTGTTTAATGAGTCTAAAAACTCATTGCCTAACAAGACATGATAGGTGCTACTAGATGTTCCTTCTTCTTCGGCTACATAACATTTTACTTCTTCTATTAAGTCTGTACCTAGTTTTATCGGTACTATTACTATTTCATTTACTCTTTTTACTTCTCCTTCAAAAGTAGTATATCTATATTCTGTTCCTATATGCTTTGTTAATCCATTTATACAAGTTTTTCCTATATGATTCTTACCAGCTCCAGTGTCTACTAATATGTTTGGTCCTTTTATCCAGTTTGTGCCATTATAATATTCTATATTAATTCTCTATGTTTGGGCTTTTTGTTTACTCTTTTCGTATGGGATATCAATACTATGTCTTGGTTGATCAAGTATTAGATTTGTTCTTGGGCTATAATCTATACTTTTTCTGCTACTCATTGTTCTTCCTACATAGGATAATTGTGGTCTCCTATTTTCTAATGGTTTTCCAATTTCTATTGTATTTTTCTTGTCTGCAAGATCAATTATCCAATCATCTTGTAACGTTGGATTATTCAATTCTGGTAATATTAGATCTGCTATTGTGTCTCTACATGCTTCGTGTATTTCTATTGTCTTTTTATCATCATAAGGTTTTAGTCTATTACTATTTAGGTAGCTATAAAAAGCACTATAATGTACTGTAAATATTTTACTTTCATTTTTCATTACATCATTCCTATGTACTTTTATGTATAGGGTTAATGTTTCGTCTATATTTTGATCTTGTAAAGACACACAATAGTTTGGGTAACATGTAAATAGTAGTTTTTGGTAAATAAGGTTTCCATTAATAGTTCCTAAGTGTGAGTCTTGTGGATTTAATAATCTTGAATCATGTAGGCTTATTGTTACTGGTAAGTCTATTCCACTTCTAAATAAAGATTTTATTAGAATCTTTACTCCTGCTAAATGTACGTATTGTATTTTCTCTGTTTTCTTTCTACTTAATTTTTCTAGCCCTTTATTTATTATATCTTTTGTTAAAAGGTGCAGTTTTAGAGTAGTATTAGTGTTACATACATCTACTGTTTTTTCTAATTCATGAATTACTATATTATTTCTTGAGAATGTTCTTGATAGTATATTAAAATTTGTATGCTTGAATCCATGTTTTAGATCTAATCCTTGTATTTTATTAATTTGTTCTGGACTTAGGATAGCTTTTATTGCATATCCTCTTTGTCCTTCATATTGTTCTACATATTCTATTTCTTTTGTTTCTTCTTGTTCTTCTGTGATTATTTCTTTATCTTTATTCATTTTCTATTTCAGAGAATTTTACTTCATATATCTCATCTCCTGATTCTGGTTCACTTATACTTTCTAGATCTGATTCTATTTCTTTGAATATTTGTTCATCTATAATATCATATTCCATAAATCTTACTTGTTTTTTCTTTGGTTTTGTACAATCACTTGCAAAGTGTCCTATTTCTCCACAGTTATAACATTTACATGTGGTTGGATTCTTTTTATTTTGTCTTTTGTCATTTCTTCTTTTATAATATTTTCTTCCAAATTTTGGCTTAAAGAATTTTTTCTTATTAAAGATTTTAAATCTTTTTCCTTTCTTAAATTTTCTTTTTATTGGTTTAAATTTTTTAAATCTCTTATTTTTTCTATATGATTTATTTTTTCCCCATTCAAAATTTTCTGCATTTTCTTGACAGCATAAATCAGCAGCTTTATTATATATTTTAGTGTGATCTAATATTTTTCTTTGGTAACATAACTCAGTTATTACCTGTCTTATTAATCTTATTCGGCTTCCTAAATTATTCGGATAGTCATTTTTATTTTGAATCCATGTTTTCCACATATATTCATCCCATGGTGATGGTAGTTTTGAAAATATAGAGTTCATGGTGTGTTCATTATTTTGTGAGCTTGTATAAGCTGTATAATAGTAACTTTTAAATTGTTCAGAGAATTGATCAAAAAAGCATAAATCTCTTAGTCTTATTTTATTTAATCTTAGTAACGCTTGATCTCGTTCTTCTATTATAGCATTATTATCTAAGCTTTGTACTCCTAGGAATTCTTCTTGTATGATATTGATAAATTCCTCTATTCCTGTGTTTACATCTTGTCCAAATCCTTGAGTAATTGTATTCATATAAGTTTGTTTTGTATTTGAGGAAATTCCTGCAAGGAATTGTGCCACATTTCCTTGGACTAAATTCCATATTTTTAATGTTTTTGCTCTTGACGTACTTTCTTCTGACATTAAATGTATTCTTATTATCTGTTTCCATTTTTCTAGTTCTAGACTTGGTTGTTTAAGACAATCCAGGTTTAGGAATATTGCATCTCCTGGTCTCACATTTCCTATTCTTGTTTCTTTTAACTCAAAATCTTCATTGTATTTCCAAATTTCTTTTTTAGAGGTTGTTTTTCTTATTGGAAAATTTCTTGAAGGTAAATTTTGTAATCTACTTTGATAATTGTCTACATTTTGTCTATTTGTAGTTTGATCTACTTCCATTGGTATAGTTCCTGTTACACCTTCTCTTGGCAAGGTAGTGCTAGTTTCTTCAACTACTTCTGATGATGGTAAATATAATCTATGATTATTCATAAAGACTTTATGTTGTTCTTCCAAATCACTTTCATTAGTTTCTAATTCTGTTTCTGAAAATGTTCCTGTATATATTGGTTCTAAATTTAGTCGTTCTAAATCACTACTTAATTCATTTATTAAGTCTTCTATACTTGTATTCATTCTGTTTCTTCTTTATCTTATCTACTTTCTAATTTTTCTTCCTTTAGTTCTTCATTTATCTTTTTTAATTTTTCTACTTTATCTATAAGAATTCTAATTTTGTTTTGTTTGTTTAGTTTTTCTATTTCTTTCATCATTACTCTATGATCGAGACTTCCTGGTTCTGGTGTCTTCTCCCATTTTGGTAGTGGGAGTGACTTTTCTAATTCTACTTGCTTTTGTGGAGTTTTAATTATTGTTTTGTCTATGTATCTTTCGATATTGTAGAGTCTTGTATCTAGACTTATCATTAGTTCTTTTATTAGTTCAATTCCATCTTTTATTGTTTCTAAATCTTCTAGATAACTCATCTTCTAATATTTCTTATGTTTCTAATGAAGTCGTTTACTTCATCTATTTCAGTTTCCCTTTCTATTTCTTCTATTTCTATTGTTTCTAATTCATTTAAATACCATTCTTTTATTAACTCCGATTCTTCTTTTTCTGGATCTATGTGTTTTTGTATAATTACATATGCTTCTCTTTCATCTATCATTTTAGAAATCTTGAATTTTATTCTTAATAGTTTTTGTTTCATTATTATGGTACTTATATCTTGTGGTTGACTTTCTATTTCATGAATTTTATTAGTCAGTCTTTCTATTGTTTCATTTTCTAACTTTATTCCTGGCATCTTATTAGTCTTCACTATAATTTGATTCTTGATCTGAAAATTCGGGTGAAGGTGCTCTAGTAAACATGGTGTTGTGTGTTATATATCCTGGAAACATTCTGTAAGTTGTAATTTCATTGTTGATTATAGATAATTTGACTTGTGATACTAACTCTTGTTCTTCATCTCTTTTTGATATAATTTGTATTAAATTACCATTATATTCTTCCGTTTCAATTATATAGTTTCCTATCCAAAGTAATCTTTTTCCTCTATTTCCTAGTCTTATTCCAAATTCTTCATCGTTTTGCAATCTATTCAATCGTCTTCTTCTTCTGTCTATGTATGTTTTTCTTTCTTCTATTTGTTGATCCATATTTTCTATTTCTCTTTGACTTATTTCATGATCAGGATTAAATGTGGGTGTTAAAAATCTACGATTATTGTTGGTTCTTATGTCTGTAAGTGGTCTTATTTGTGGTTCTAATCCTCTTATTCTGTTTAGAAATGCTCTTTCAATTCTTGCTTGTATCATCAAGCTTTCGGTGTTATTTTGTGCATATTCATCATTTCTATTTATTATATAGTTTTCAGTATCGAGTGGATTAATCGTACTTAGTGGATAATCTATTTCTTGATTTTCATCTAAAGGATATCTTGCTGTTGGAATATATTCTGGGTATAGTTGTTCTGAAGTATTTAATCTTAATCTTGAAATATGATAGTTTAATATATGATCATTATTAGGGGTGTAAATGAGACTGATAGGCTCGTAAAATATTCGGGCTCGACTCGATCAAAGCTCGACCAAAGCTCGACTCGAAAAGGCTCGACTCGAATTCGAGATCGGCTCGGAATATGAACGAGCTCAAGCCGAGCTAAGCAATACTCGGCTCGAAAGCTCGATAATAGGCTCGAATATATAATATTATATATATATATATATATATTCTTATATATTAAAATATAGTAGAAGAAGTCAAGGAGTATTTTCTTTCTTAAATCCAGAAGTATTTTAATATATTTCTAAAAAAATTCATTCTTCAAGTTTTATCCTGTCATGCAAGAAATCTCTTTGCCTTGTCGTGTCCTACCAGCTGCAAACTGGAGACTCGAAGAGAACCGGAAGGATTGGTAAGTTATTTGAGATGCTGAAAATTCCAGGTAGAGCAACAACTAGACTCATTATTCAATAATTTCATTCAACCAAAAAAAAAAAAAAAAAAAAAAAGAGAAATTTATTTCGAGCTTTTTAGGCTCATCGAGCCGAGCTCGAGTTTCACTATTTTGTGTCGAGCTCGAGCCGAGCTCAATTTCTGAAGCTCGTCGAGCTTCGAGCTCGAGCCGAGCCGAACTTATACTTCATCGAGCCGAGCCGAGCCCACCCAGGCTCGAGCTCGGCTCGGCTCGTTTTCACCCCTAATCATTATGATTATGGTTACTCATGTCCAGATTAATCGTTCTGGGCTCTGATACCAAATTTTAAAAAGGGGTGGAATAAAAATATTTTAATTAATTTTGTTGTGTTACTGGTTTTAATCAGAAAAATAATATTCACCATAATTACTTAAATTGTCTGGTTGTTCTTCATCATAATTTTCACTATCTGATCCTATTCTGAGTAAAATTATTTTATCCCAAAAACTTTTTTCTTCCGAATAGGGATATACCTTTTGATTATATTCGGTTAAAAATATGAGTATAGTATAAACAATGTCATTCCAATTTTCAATTATTTCTTCCATAGTTTGTAAATATATTCCATATTCATATATTAATGAATTTATTTCTTCTTGATTCATTTTTTTTTTTTTTTATAAGTTAATTATTTTAGTGGGTTTACAAAGTAAATGGAATTTTTGCTCAAATTGTAGAGTGTGTCTTATGCTTAAAGATAAATTTATTGGGAAGTTAGGTGGGTACTATTTTAAAGTCAAAACTTAAATGGGTCCTTTTTTTGTAAGTTTTTTACAATGGGTCTTTTTAAAATACAAACTAATTCTAATGGGTCCTTTACTATAATTTGCCCTATTATTAAACCACTCCATAATGAAATAAACAGCCCTTTTTTTTTTTTCAAACTTGTTTAAAATCCTTATAATCGTTCTAATAAATATAAAAATCGATAATCCCTCATGACCCCATCCCCATCGCTGCCTTTCTTGGCGACAATTTTTTTTTTATTAAGCCGGAAGGCCAAAGAGGTACACCAAAAAGGGAAAAAGAAGACCCAAAACAGAAGCTAAGCTGGAAAAAAAAAAGAAAAAAAAGGAGAAAGCAAAACACCAACACCAAAAGTGACTCAAAGTCAAAAAGGAGACTCCTGCAACATTTGCCTCCCACCTTCCCCGAATGAAGTCGGGGGAACGCCCGAGTTGTGAAGAAAGCTTCTTTCACAGCACTATGTTTGACAAGTCCATCCGCCACCTGGTTGCCTTCTCTCAAGATGTGGTGAAGTCTGCAAAAAAGACTCCAAGTCCCTAATGTGCTGGACCATCACGTCATAGGGACTAAATAAATTATGGGATTTAATTGCTTCAAGAGCCGCCTTGGAATTGAAATACACCGTAACAATCTTCTTCCCCATGGATTGAACTTGTTGAAGCCCCTTAACCAGAGCCTGGAGCTCACAGCCATGTTTGTATTGTGACCAATACAGCCGCATCCTCCCAGAATCCATTGGCCATCTTCATTTCTCACAACGAACCTGAAACCCGACTTACCAGGGTTACCCAAACTGCTCCCATCAATGTGGAGAATATACCATGTGGCGTCCCTCTCTTTCCATTGCACCAGTCTCCCATTACCCTAGCACCTGTTCTGGCAGTGGCTTGGTACTCGATTTGTGCCGTGCATCGGAGGATCTCCTTCACAAGGGCTCGACAGGATGTTTGAGTTCCCCAAAAGATCCTAGCGTTCCTCTCCACCCAGACGTTCCAGATGGCCACTATAAAGGTGTTACCCAGGGTTCGGTGCAGGCCTTTCATGAGGTCTTTAATATTCGGCCGAGGTACCATCTCACAATCAAAAGGAAGAGTGATGTTAAGCGCGGTCAAAACCTGTTTAGCCCAATCGCAGTAGAACAGACTGTGCGCCCAGGTTTCGGTGCTGACCCCACAGAGGGAGCACAGGGGGTTCGATGCCAATTTGCGTTAAAATCTCAGCAGATTCACAGGGAGTGCTTCATGGCATATCTGCCACAGCAAGAAGCAGAATTTGGCCGGAATTTGAGAGTTCCATAGCCATTCCACCCTCATACCACGACCTCTGGATGAATAAGAAACTTGTGAGCCGATTTGACAAGAGTATTGCCCCGAAGCTTCAGCTTTCCAAATCCAAATATCCCTGAGCAGGGGGTGAATATTGGTGTGTGGGGGGGGGGGGGGGGGGGGTGTTGGTGATCTCTTGTAAGATGATTGGGGGACATCCGAACACACACCGCTTCACTCCAGTTCATTGACCCTTAGCCACCACATCTTTCCATTTGGGATCCAAATCGTGGGAGTTGATAAATGTGAGAAGTGAGCCGAGTTGAGCACCTTCCACCATTCCGAGAACCACAAGGATGACTCCCTGTCACCTATGTTGGAATTTGAAAAATGGATGGGAAAAAGGAGAAGACTTAAAATAATTTTATTCACGATAAATCTTGTCTTCTAATAATTACATAGAGAATGACCTAATTTATAGGTGCATAAAACAAATCTTTCTAACAAATAAATCTCAACCAACAATCAAAGTAGTGCAACAACTTAGATGCATATCTAATTCAAATTCAAATTTAAATTCTACATTACTATTTCTAACATCCTCCCTTAATGTAGAAATTTAATAAAATTATTTTGCTGGAGCACTTCTCTCCTGCGTACATTTTTGCTAGAGCACTTCTCTCCGGCATCCATTGGAGCATTTCTCTCCAAAAGTCTTGATTCTCTTGGTGCACTTCTCACCAAAAAAACTCTGAAGCACTTCTCTTCAGCAACTTTTTATTCATGAACTTTGTTGATGCACCATCTCATCAACTTGTTGAAGCACTATCTCTTCAACCACCTTGTTTTCCACGAATCTTGTTGATGCACTTCTCATCAACTTGTTGAAGCACTATCTCTTCAACCACCTTGTTTTTCCCTTGTTGATGCACTTCTCATCAACTTGTTGAACCACTATCTGTTCAATCTTCAATTTGTGAAGCACCATCTCTTCACGATCTATGAAATCGTCTCTCCTGATTCTTTTGTAGGAGCACTTCTCTCCCACTGGAACACTTTTTACATGATTTTGTTGATGACGATCCAGGAGCATCATCACCTTCATCTTGATCATCATTATCTTCCATCTAAGCCCTTGGGATCGGTGGCTCTGATACCACTGTTGGAATTTGAAAAATGGATGGGAGAAAGGAGAAGGCTTAAAATAATTTTATTCACGATAAATCTTGTCTTCTAATAATTACATAGAGAATGCCCTAATTTATAGGTGCATAAAACAAATCTTTCTAACAAATAAATTTCAACCAACAATCAAAATAGTGCAACAACTTAGATGCATATCTAATTCAAATTCAAATTTAAATTCTACATTACTATTTCTAACAACCTAACCGGAGCTTGAAACCGGTTCTCAGAAGAGGAAAGATTTTCTGCATGATTTTAATCACATGGGACCTGTCGGCCCTAGGGCAGAAGGGGTGATATGTCCTCATCCCCCAACCTTTGACCTTTGACAAGCTTGACCCATATTCTTCGGGGAGTGGAAGAAGTGCCAAAATTGTTTTCCAAGTAGCGCGGCATTCATATCACACGATTTCCTTAATCCGAGCCGCCTGAGGAAATCGGAGAGGCTACATTTAACAAGGTGAATACCAACTCCATGGTTGTCCTTCCATAAGAATATGTTGATCTTCCTGTCAATAGCTTTACAGACCGCTTGGGGGAACCAATGCATCTGCATAAAGTAGGTTAGTATAGCCGCCAAAACAACTTTACAAAGGGTGAGCCTACCAGCTTTGTTGAGGAGTTGGTTGGCCCATCCTTCCAGCTTGCTCCCAATTTCTTGGCGACAATTGATTGCATGTATCAAGTGAAGTATAAAGGAAAAATGCATTAAATGCCACACGAACTGAAACCTTCATCAAGACGAGGAGTCTTAATAGGGCAGATTTTTTAGACGTGCAGTGTAAGATGTGTGCAGACAATAAGGATGACAATGAACCGGAATTCTGCAAGATCAAACCCGACCCGAAACTCGGGGTTCGGTTAAATTCCGAATATCTGACCTAAATTCATTGCTGTTAGAACGGCAATGGGTCAATTTGATTCTCTGGTGGTCTCATTTTAGACACTAAAATCACATATCCGGCAACTTGCAGCCATTTCCAATTACTGGCAACATGAAAACGACTCCGACGACATTACGCCACAGATATATAAAGATGTGACAAGAAGTCGAAAAGGACGGGCAGCAATTGATATAATGTGGGATACAAACATGGGGAAAAAACGACGCTACACAGTAACTTTTTTCTGCAGTTGAATTATTGTTATCAGCAACAAGCTCAGTATATACATCAGTAGTACACAGGTCCAGATTATCGATCAAAAAGGAAACACAGGAGAAATGATGTGACGATTAAATTGGAAATCTTTTAGGACAATGTGAACAAAGTGATGCAAATATAAGGCGGCAGCAAACAGTGAAACGTCGTATTGGGAGAAGAAACGAAGAACAGAATTGTGACAGCAAGGATTCTCTGGCAATTCACAAGCATAGATTATTTGATACGTATAAGATTGTAAGTTTTCTAAGAATCCTTCTTATAATAGATTCGTAAAAGATATCCACATAAAGTATGCAAATACGAAGTACAGACACTCAACTATCAGGCAGGTAATGAAAAGAATCAAAGCACATCCCAGGGAAACGTAATTGGAGCGGGGAGTAACATAGGCATATATATATATATATATATATACCAAGCCCTTCTAGGAGAGTATAGCAACATTCTAAACACAATGGCAAGCAGCAAGAAAAATTAATTGCAGGTTCTTTAACCCTGCAGGTTAGTTTATTTTATGACAAATGAGAAGGGAAAAGTGGAGTTCTATAAAACAATACCAGGTTTTGCCAATCAAAATTCTCAGTTATCTTTGGGTTAGAAAATTTGAGATACTTGTCAAACCTATGAAAGCTCTCCTTGCAGATTAACAGACCATAATGCTGTCAGATCCTTCTGTACAACAATATCATCATCCAAAAAAAAAAAATCTTATCTAGCTTTGGATAAACTTCAGGAAGGTAAAATCTAAGATGGTTAAGCATAGACAAGTATTTTGGATTTCTGTATTTCAGATTCTCGGTGCCAGTGGTGAGGGATATATGATGCTTGATGCGCCTTGAAATAGTATTCTATCGTTTTTGAAGATAGCGTATCTAGCAATATTCTAATACATCAGTTATTGTTTATAACATTATTCTTCAGAAACTACGAAAGGAAAGGATGGAGAGGAGAATTGCTCATCTCATCAAACACGATAAGGAGATTGATAATCAGATGCAAGGGGCAGCTATCAAATGAGCTCAGGAGCTTGACATCACTATCTATCAAGGGTAAATACAGCATATATATATATGGAGGAAAAGAATATGAAAATCCCAATTCTGATTCCACTCTGAACCTTATGGGGGGATCGGATCATAATGGCTAAAGTTTATGCAACGATTGCCATGACCAAGAATGAGACCGTGCTTTACGATTCTCTGATTAATAAGCATTCTAGAGAAAGCAAAACGTGCCATCGGAGAAGCAAGCAAGAACTGATGCTGACCTTCCTCCAAGGTCTCCTGAACAGTTCTTTCTTAATTTCATTTTGGATGTTGGTTATGGGTTATTACAGTGTTGTTACTTATGTATCTTCTCTCTTTGTTTGCATCATCAGTGCACTTGATAAAGCAATTATTGCCATGGGACACATTCTTGCTACGGAGAAGGACCATTTGTACGATTGTATTTTGATAGCAAGGAAGTTGAGAGTCATGCTTCAGTCAAGTGAGACTAATACAAACCTGTTTAAGAAGAAAAGTTCGTTTCTGATACAACTGGCTGCAAAAACGGTCCCTAGACCTTTACATTGCATCCCTTTACTTCTTTGAACAGACTATTACCTTAATAATTATAAAGTAAAGGATTTTCCCAATCAAGAGAAACTTGAGAATCCTTCACTATACCATTATGTAATCTTTTCTGATAAATGTACTTGCTACATCTGTTGTTGTGAACTCAACAAATGTGGATGATTTTACCTGGCTAACCTTCTCGAGAATAATCCTGGCTAACCTTCTCAATAAGGAAATGTTAACATTATTTTAAAACAACCCAAAAAAAGCAAGTGTTAGAATTATTTGAAACCGGATGAAGTATATTTAATCAAGCATTACTAATGACATTCTTATTGAGAATAATCCCTCCAAGCAAATGCTCCCGAGGGTGTGTTGTACTCTCATTCGAAACCTGCACATACATAAACTTCACTTGGATGGAAACGTGAACTTCGGGCCTATTTCAAATTCTAGTATCAGTTGAGCTTGATCAGTTTTGTTGGGCTGCCAAACGGTGAAAACAATGGGAAGTAAACCTCGGGGTTTTAAAGCGTTTTGTCTTACTCAAAACAATGGGATGCCTCCTGCAGCAGCCTGAATCAGAAGTAAGTACTAAATTCTCATATCCATGTTGACATTTGATTGACAACAATTGATTTATGCAATGATTTCCCCCATTTGTTCACTCCAATATCCAAGTAAAAAATAAACTATTGGAGTGATCAATTTTGAAACTAGGACGTAAGCTAAACTCCTAGGAAGAATGATCGATGTCCATTGTCCTGATTTGTGGTTTTGCAAAGTGAAAACACGCTCTCATTTAATCCCTTCATCCTTTTCAGCAGCTCTATATCGCGAGTACGCAGCAGAAACTAACCAGAATTTCTGTCTCCACCGAACCCAGATGCCAGAAATCCTGTCTGGTTGAGGTGACTCACATCACTCCAAGATATAATGCTCCATTTGTCCTCATTGGATATATGAAATATGCTGACAGAAGTATTCATAATCTTTCCAGATGGCCGCCGATGTGGAGAAGCCCTTCTATGAAGTGCTCTGATCGTCCCACCATGTGAGACCACGACCACTCTTTCACCTGCATAGGAGGAAATGTCAGAATGGAATTGTCCTCCAAAAAATTTTCATGTTTGTATCAAATTAAGCAATCCCCATTACTTATACCTTGGTGTTTCTGCGCGATCCTTTGCAATGCTGAAGTGCATCGTTTGTAGACTTGGTTGAAACTCTCTCCGCCACCCTGCATATGCCATGGGTTAGCTGCATTTTCTAATCCCATGTGATGAAGTTCACTATGGAGTATGGATGATGCAGTTCGACCAAGGAACTACAGTCCCAGTATGATTCTATGCGCACAACGAATAAGCCAAGCTACTCAAAACAAGTCTAAATTATCTAAAGATAGAACAGGCCGCGCATATCTTTTCACTTTCTTGAAATATTGTAAAAGTTAGCCCGACTTTGATTACTGGTATTCCAAACCAAGAATTACATACATCTGATTTAACGTTTCTTGAAGCAAATGACCAACAAAATTGCGAAAAAATTATTTTGAAGGGTTGATGTCAGAGTTCTGTAGATACAATTATTTCCACAGCTTGTAGCTCATATGCGGCACTCTCTTTTCACTAATGGGTTGGCTCTGCAAGTGGAGTTACCACTTTAAAGAGTCATGTATCATCAATAATAATGAGAACAAGGAGAGAGATCACACACCGGAATTTCTACATCATCTTGATGAGATTGAAATGCTTTGTAAGCTACTGGGTTAACCTTCGAAATTTCACTGTAGATTACACCTTGAAGGTCACCAAGATGTCTTTCTCGTAAATCTGGATCTTTGATAACCTGATGAGAGCAGCAAGGCACCTAAAATCAATGCATGTTTCTACAAGAAAATACGTACTTGTGTTCTTGCAACGTTAAATTAGGTTTCATCAGAAATAGATTGACTTGGCTTATATGTTGTAGTAAGTTTCCCTCAGCAAAGTCGACATCATCAAAGAACTATTTATGTCACATTACGAAGGCAATGATGACCTACTGAGAAAAAAAGACTCAGACAGATATAAAGCAGCACAAAAAAGTGGTAGAGACTACAGAACATTGTGATATATAAACAAAAATTATCACCATGCACACACCTATTCCAGTTGTTCTTAGGTTACACTTCATGATCCACTAAATCAACAATGTTAACTCACTTACTTCACACACGCAGCACCAGAAAAATAAAACATAGTTTAGTTGACTGTCTCATCACAAAAATTATCCTACACTAATAGAACAAGCATCAATAAACTAAAAAGGCATAGAATGATGAGAGGAATGCATGAAGAAGAATGGAAGGCCATGCCTGTGACAAATTTCTGAAGAAAAAGTAATGTAATAAAAACACAAAAGATCTTTTCAAAGATAGCGGTACGAAGGATTCATACCTCAGGTATCCCACAACTTTTAGCTATTGCCTCAGCGGTTTCATATGCCCTCTTCAAATCAGACGAATACACTGCAGAAATTTTAGGCTCCCTTGAAAGTCGACCAGCCACCTTTAGCAAGAAACAACAAATTTTGAACCAAAAGGATAACTCAAATGACAATAGTAGAATGGTAATTACAATAATAATGACATACTGCAACTGCCTGCTGTCTGCCAGCATCATTCAAGTCCACATCCAGGTGTCCCTAGAGAACACAATGCCAATAATAGCAACATCAATGTAAACAAACTGCTCCAAGTAACTTAAAAAATTAGATACAAGTGTATTTCTCCATGAATTTTTCATATCTTTCATCACAAGAATATGCATTTTCTGATTTCTAAAACTCAAACGACGCAAAGTAGCTGCAAAGATATGGAAATTACCAAAAAAATTAGACAAGAAATACAAGAAAGGTAAAGGTCCAGTTGTTATATCTATGGGAAAACATCGCCACGCATTTTAATCCAAATTCCACAACAGGTTTGCATCAACGAAAAACTGAAAAGAGAGATCAACAATCACCTGAATTCTGTGAACGGAGTTCCATTCAGTTTCACCGTGACGGACTATAATAATCTCCGCATATTTCGGAAGAGCAGTCCCCGTCGTTCCACAATTTTCGTGACAAGGCAACTCAGAGGACCTGAAAGCAACGAATATCTCAGTCAAGCTCTCAACCAGAATTTCAAATCTTAATTCATTTCTCACTTTTCTTGGACACCAGCAATTTCAATCGAACAAAGGGGGAAAATCAAACCAATTAGAAGAAGAACACACACTATTCAAAACCTAGAGCAACAAGATTTTGACTTCGCACGCGATCAAAACAAGCAACCATTGACAACAGGAATGGAAGAGTCCATAATCCAAACAAAAACAATTCACAGTAACGGTTACAGCTAACAACCTGGAGGCCGAATCGGCCATTGTATTGCAGATGATATAGCTACTGCAGAATCGCCGGATGATACTCCGGCGTGTGAAGCTCAGCGGCTCACGGCGGTCGGAGAACAATAGGCAATGGTGGAGAAATTGAGGAATATTGCAGCGGTGATTTGACGCAGCAGAAGGATACAGACATACAGTTACTGCGCTGAGGCTCATAGCGAATGAGCATTGTCATGCGAGTCGTGTTCTTGTACGGCACGGATACACGTTCGGGTCGGGCTACGGGCGAGCTGGTATTCTCGCAAAATTTTCCTAATCAAGATTAGGTGGCATTTAAACTAATCCTCTCATAATGACGATGATATTAATAAAATGAGTACTGTTTTTTTTTGGATAAGCCTAAAGCCAGGCAACAAAGATACAAATACAAAAGAGAAAACGAAACAGCAAGCAAATACAAATCAACTAAAAATTAGGGGGCGACAGCGCCGATACATCCAGCGCCAATTCCCTCTTCACAAGGTCCGGAGGGAAGGCCCACGTGGTATAAAACTCTTCTATCGAGGCTCCATGTCTTGCCAATTTATCCACCACGCTGTTCCCCTCCCTCTTAATGTGGTGAACACAACATTCAGAGAAGCTGTCAATCCTCTCCTTTATCCGCAGGATAAGAGAGGCAAAAGGATGAAACCTTATGGAGTTATGGATGATCTTAGTTACCTCCATCGAGTCCGTGTAGCAGCTGCAACACTCCACACCTTTCATGGCCAAGAAGTCCAAGCCTTCCGCTAATGCTGTTAACTCCGCTAGGAGAATGGAGTTTGTGGCTATATGTCCACAGCCACCCCCCTGCCAGGTCCCTTTGTCATCACGTAGGACAAAGCCATACCCTGCTCAGCTCAGACTTCCCCAATACACTGCCATCAACGTGGAGGATATTACTTCCACTACCTGGAGGATTCCACAGGACATGTTTAGGTCGGGGGGGTTTCAGAGGCCTCTTGTTTTCAGCTGCCACCAGGTCCGCCGCAAGCCGGGTAATCTCTCGACAAATCACCCAACCACTTTTACTCTCTCCTCGAAATATTTTAGCATTTCTCTCTAGCCAAATGATCCACATACCTGCCACCATTGTATGGCCAAACTTCTTCACCATAGCTCTCAGGAGGCAGCGGATGTCCTCTTTATTGATCCCATCGCAGTCCACATGCACTGTGATATTAAGCTTATCCCAAGTCTGAAGTGCCCAAGGGCATGAGAAAAAGCAATGGTGCCATGTTTCCTCATCGACTCCACAAATCAGACACAAGGGAGAATTAGATAACTTACGTTTGAATCTAATGGAATTTAGTGGCAGGGAATCATGACAAGCCAACCAGAGCATAAACCCCATCTTTTCTGGAATATTGATAATCCACAGCCAGCTCCATTCACTGCTTGTTTCATTGGAGTTGGTTAAAAATCTGTACGCTGACCTGACAGAGTAAACACCATTCTCTGTTTCCTTCCACACCCAGAGGTCCGGCACCGAGTCATGGATGTTGGGAGGGGGTGCCGAGCATATCTCCTCAATTATAGCTATAGGCATTTGAGTATGAACCCTTTTCCATTGCCATTGCCCATGTGCTATAATGTCTCTAACTCTGAGGTCTATATCATGGCTTTTAACAAATGGGACAATGGATCCAATTTGAGTGTTATTCCACCATTCTGCAAACCCCAGGGATACCTCACCTCTGCCCACTCTGATTTTGTAGCCTGGCTTCACCAGCTCCATCACCTTTTGTATCAGACCAACAAGCTTGGATTTGTGATTTACTCCCATCAGTTTAAAATCATCCTTTCCAGCCCCTAGTTCCCGCGAAAGTTGCACCCATACCTTATTAGGCGAATGAATATAGTTCCAAACAAGTTTCCCAAGAAGAGCGATATTCATGACTCTAGCTTTCCGGAGTCCCAGTCCCCCCTTCATCTTAGGAGTAGCACACGTATCCCATTTAACCAAGTGGAGACCCTTGTCTTCCCTATCTTTCCAAATGAAACGGTTAATCCTCCTATCTATGGCAAGGCACGTTGATTCCGGGAGCCAATAGACTTGCATGAAATAAGTAGGGATAGCCGCCAAGACTGCCCGACTGAGAGTGAGGTGCCCTGCTTTGTTAAGGAGTTTGCAAGCCCATCCTTCCAATTTGGAGTCCATCTTATCTAAAATAAACGAGAAATCTTTGCATCTTCGCCTACCCAAAAGCATAGGAAAACCCAAGTAACTCCCAAGGGATTCTACCACCGAAATGCCAAGACAGTTTGCAATCCAATTTCTGTCCCCTGAGCTGACAGTTTTGGAAAAATACATAGATGATTTCTGATGATTAAGCTGTAGGCCAGACGCCTTAGAGAAGGATAGGAGTGCATTCGAAACGCTCTGAATACTCCTACGATCCACCATTGATCCCAGAATAAGGTCATCCGCCAATAGAAGATGGGAGATCCCTATTCCCTCCTTATTGATACAAATCGGTTTCCAATCACCTTGGTGGACCAGCTGCTCAATTAAGATAGACAGTCTTTCCATGACGATTAGAAAGAGGTATGGGGAAATCGGATCCCCCTATCGAAGCCCTTTCCCCGGCTTGAACCCCTCTATTGGTTTGCCATTCCAGAGGATTGAGAGAGATGACGAGGAAAAACACACCATAATGAGTTTCCTCACAGCGTTCGGTAACCCCATATCCACAAGACATTGTTCAAGGAAGTCCCAATGAACGTTGTCATAAGCTTTAGCTACGTCAATTTTCAATATCACAGATGCAACCCTCGACTTAGAATCAGCCATATTGGAAACCATTTCTTGTAAAGTAAGGGCATTATCCACGGGTCCCCTTCCCGGCAGAAATGCAGCTTGATGGTGAGAAATGCATCCCTGAAGATGTGGCCGGATCCTATTAACAAGTATTTTGGAGAGACACTTGTATAGAACATTACATAGGGATATCGGCCTAAAATCTTTCAAGCAAGTAGGAATAGCAACTTTAGGGATGAGGCATAAAAAGGTTTTAGATACCTCAGTTGGGATGGAACCACTGACCAACGCATTATGTACAAACTCATGTACAGATCCCTATCATTCCCCAATACTATTTGAAGAACAAGCCCGGGAAGCCATCAGGCCCCGGGGCCGCAAGGCTATTCATATCCTTGATCACTGCGTCAGTTTCCTGCTTAGAGATCTCCACTCCAAGTTTCTGTGCTTCCTCGGCAGGGATAGTTTTCAGAGGTGGCAAATGATATAAACTCTCTCCTTCGGCAACTCTTTGGTCAAGACTGATCTGAGGCTTAACATAAAGATCCTGATAAAAAGCCTTGGCATGATCCCGAAGCTTATCTTCATCATCACACCAATCTCCGTTAGGCAAGTATAAACCATGGATACGGTGCCGGTGGCCTTTAGCTTTGGCCCGGGCGTGGAAATAAGCGGTATTCCTATCCCCCAGGCGAATCCACTTGTCCCGGGCTCTCTGATACCAATGCAATTCCTCTTGTTTCAATATCTCGTCATACTCTTTTCTCAGTTCATCCTCCAACAGTAGAAGACGAACCGAGTCGACCTTTTCGAGCATCCTGGTCACCCCTACTAGCCTGTTGGTAATCTTCAATTTTCTCCATTTAAAATTCCCCACCTTGGACTTTAGATAGTGTAAAGACGCTTGACTCAGCTCTCTGAATTTATCCGGAATTGAATTCAAGTTGCTGTTCCACGCCGCCTTCACTATTTCATCATAATCCTCATTTTCCGCCCATGATGCTTCCCACCTAAACGGAGTTCCATTTCCCCTTTTGATAATAGGACCACATGACAGGATCAAGGGGGCGTGATCAGACCCAACACAAGGAGTGACTCTAACAAATCCCCCTGGGAAGGCTGTAACCCAGTCCTTATTGCTAACACAACGATCAAGCCTTTTGTAAATCCTATTGGTATTACCAATCGTCCGTGACCAGGTGAAATTTCCACCTTGGGTGTTAATAGTAGAGAGGCCACAATCATTGAGCAAGTTCCCAAATTCTTCTGCCCTTTTCAAATTATACAAGCCCCCCTTAACTTCACTGGAACACAATATTTGGTTAAAATCTCCCACAACCACCCACGGGCCACTGATTGCGTCTGCCAGTCGAGCTAAATTGTCCTAACATAGCCTCCTAGTTTCGTAATTGGGGGGGGGGGGGGCGTACACAGCCGTAATGAGCCAGCACCAATCCCCTTGACTCAAACAGAGAGTAGTAAGCCTATCCCGGACATCAAAAACACTTATTTTGAATTTGTGTCCATGCCGAGCTAACACCCAGATTCCCCCTGCTTTTCCCACAGCCTCCTGAATACACACCTCTGCATATCCTAATTGAATGAATAGGTTGCGGGATCGTGAGAAAGCCGACTGAGGCTCCAGCAAAACAAATAATTCCGGGCGGTAACCATCCTTCTAACAGTTTCACCCACCAAACCCCCCACATTCCACGACAGAATTTTACAATTAACGAAGGTCTTATTAATCATGGATAACTAATTAAAAGAGAAGTAACCTTCACACCAAAGCTCTAATTAGCTTCCGGAACCACCACCCCTTGTACTTTGGTAGAATCCTCAGCCAAGCTGTGTCTCCCTCCTCAGGTTTAGCCTTGTTACCCTCAATTCGGCAACTGGATTGGCCATTTGAGGTATTCAGGCACTTCTCCCCTGTCACCTTCTCCGTCGAATCCATCGGTCTTTGTCTCTTAGAGCTGCTTTGACCCCCTTTCAGGTTTTGAATTACTTTCTGCTTTGGGCCCGTACCTTTAATACTTGGGCTCTTCCCTTTGGCCCTAGTTTTGAGTTTGATGGGTATGTGGTTGGTAATGACTGCCAAAGCCCTCTGATTACCGCTCTGGATATGGGCCTTCAGGATTTTATTTCCTATCAGCCCAGCACTTTTATCTTGGCCCAACAATTCCCCTCTCACCTGATTTCCATTAAGCCCACCACCTTTTTTTCCACTACTTTGCTTCTTCCGAACTACCATAATCCACTCACCTCCATCAGGTTGAGGTGGGTTTTTTCTTTCCTTTTCCGTGTCACTAACCACCCCAGCAGTCGAGTCAACAAACTTATGTTTAGTCTTTTCCGTGCTAGACTGGCTCCCAGACGGGTTACTCTCTTTCTCGACATCCTTATCACCCTTTTTAGCTTCTTTCACCAAGTCAACTTCCATATCCCAAGAGTCCCTTTTGTCTTTAGTTCCAAATATGGGCATGTTCCCTCTGTTATCTGCATCAGTAGGTGTCACCAGCTTTTCTTCCTGGGTACGTTTTGTCACAGCTGCCACTTCTATCACCGGAGCTATGGCTTTCACCGGAGGTTCATCTTCACCCTTAGTGCTACCATACTGGCAGTGAGCGCTCGAGTGACCATATCTATGGCAGCTCTTGCAGAGTAAATGTAACCCCTCGTATGCAACCTTTTGCCATCTGTCTCCCACCAACACACTAGATACCACCGGAAGCTAAGATCAATCTCTACACACACCCTAGCATACTGATAATGGCAAAAATTGTCCATTATTTTCAATCCATTTCCGTGTCTGAGACGGACATTTTGATCGTGATTCCATCTTATTTCAATAAGAAAGCAGTTGAATTTGACAGATTAATGCGAGTTTATAAAAACATTGAGCCGGTAATAAAAAGACACAAAACATGCAATTTATAATTGTATTTATGTTAGAAAAATCCAAAAACATGAAAAAAGGAAAAAGAAAAGAAAAAGGAATGAAAAGATGGGCAAAAGAATAATATAGCCCACAAAAATCCAAAAAGATGGGAAAAAGATTGAAAATCCCACAACTGAAATTTGGTTAAGTGTTGAAGCACAATTCGAATTGTGCAATTCGAGTTAATTCGAATTGCACACAATTCGAATTGCTGAAGAGAACAAGAAATGGTTAAGTGTTGGAAAGGGAAGCAGAAGAGCTAATTCGAATTACTATGGCCAATTCGAGTTAATTCGAATTGACTTGAATAATTCGAATTAGGCAATGAAGAGAAGGAACCCAAGGGCAAGAAGAAGTGCAATTCGAATTGTCCAATTCGAATTAATTCGAACTGGCACAAACAATTCGAATTGCCAACAAATGCAGGGGAGCCAAGTAGAAGCTATCCAGCAGTTCGAGAAAACCAATTCGAATTCTTCACAATAATTCGAATTGGTGATTGAAGACCACAACCCCAACTCAAGGAAAAGATCTCACAGTTCGAATTAATTCGAATTGATTGAATTAATTCGAACTTCACTCATTGAAGTTGTGGAGCATGAGCACAACATTGGTGGGCCTAGGGTTTCGAAGTTGTCTATAAAAGCTGACATCTTTCAACACAAGAAACATCCTTAGATCAAGAATTTCGCCAAAAAGCAGCTTGGGACAAAAAGAACAGCAGGAGGTTCCACACCCCTTAAGGGTTAGGTAGGTAGTTTAGCTTAGTTAGTTTATTTTTCTTGCAAGTAGTGTAATTTTTACATGCTTTGATCTTAGTGTAGTATAGAAGCAGTTTGTGTAACCCTTAGATAGCCATTTCCAGATTTTTATTGCTTTCTAGTAGAATAAACCCTACCTTCAAGTTAATGATGGTTTTGGGTTCTTTAGTTTGCTTTCAAAGTGTCAATACAAGAAAAATTTCCAAAAATGGTGTTATTCATGTGTTTTGGCACTCTTTAATGCTTTCTTTAGAAATAAATGCTTAGCATGTTTGTTTGTTTCAACTAGGTTACATTTATTATGTCTTAGTTGACATTCAAACTTAATAAATGCATTTTTGGTGGGTTGTTAGCTTGATTTTATGCCTTAGAGCTTCAAATAAGTGTTCCTAGGTTTTAGATGTTTTTAGGTTTGTTAGTATTTATCTTTATGCCTTATTTTTCCCTGCCTTGTTTTTATTTTTATGCTCCCTTAGATAACATAGGTGTTCTTAGTTTTATTCATGCAGTTCTTGATTTTCTAGATGTTTTAGGTTCTTTGATCTTTGAACCCTTGTTTGTAGAAATAGGGTTTAAATCTTGCCAATACCCACTGGACATGTGTTTGTTTATTTCTTGAAAATCTCACTAGGGTGGCTGGGAAGTAACATTGATGTGAGATGAGGGATTTGGTAAATCTAAACCCATCATTAACCGCACAGTGTTCACCTAACCCATACTTGTGAGAACAAAAATTGTTGTTGTTCGAAAATGTGTAATTCGAATTGAGGCAATTCGAATTATCTCGAATTGCCTAAGAAATTCGAATTGCACAACCAAAAATTTCCTTCATGTGGTTTTCAACCAATTCGAATTCTCTAATTCGAATTAATTCGAATTGGTTCAACAATTCGAATTGGCAAGAAAGACCACATTGTATTGCATGCCATCCATTCATGCCTTAGTTTACTTTCCATCTCTTACCAATTCGAATTGTGCAATTCGAATTAATTCGAATTGCTCAACAATTCGAATTCACCCTCCTCTTGAGGTATATGCCTTAGTCAATTTTGAGCAATGAAAGGACTTCACCAATTCGAATTGTCCAATTCGAATTAATTCGAATTGCTCAACAATTCGAATTAGATGATATCTCATCTCTTTGCAAGGATTAATTGGGTAAGATCATACTTCATTCTTCATGCATCCTCAATTCGAATTATACCAATAATTCGAATTGAACTATCCTTCTCTTTTGAAAATTCCAAAAACATTTTCTTTCATGATTTGTGTAAGTTGCATAGGTGTAACGGGCCTCGGCCCAGTTCATCTGATTTCCATCCATTACACATTTCAACCCATTAGTATCTATTTATTGTGTGCTTAACACCCACACAATACCCAAAAAAACATTTTCCTTATTTTCAAGTTTTCCTTTTCGTTGTGTGTATGAACGGATAATGAGAAACACCACAGATTAATGTTGGTGAAAGGTCCCTTCATAGGGATATCGACTAACCCGTCTTCTGTGTGTCAATCATTATCTGTTATTTTGCATGATCTGGTTAGTGGTTGGTGGAAGCTTCGGCGAGCGTTCTCTTCACTAAGAGTTTCGATTAGTCACTCAGCCAATTCCTAATCAGATATAGTTTTAATTTTCTTTATCTTAATTTCTCAACCTGAATTCAAGTTGTAATAGTATTAACTGATGCCGACCAACATCAGTAAAGACTTATTACAGCAAGAAATATGTGGGTTTTTCTTCCACTCACAGACAAAAGAAAACTGAATGACGGCGGTCACCGTTGTTTGGAATTCTTTTTGTCTAAAATCAGTCATCTGGGAAAATTAGGAACCGGACAGCAGATGTTTGCAGGCCGGAGAACCCCAACTATCTCTGGCACTCTTTTTAGCCGATTTCTTCTCATCTCAGGCTAATCCATCTTTGTGTATCGCATTCTGTCTAACCCCACCATATATTTTGGGGTACCTTATTTTCCTTTTCATATACTTGTATGCATGATACTATTATGTAGATGTTCTGGTCTTATTGCTATTTTGGGGATCCTTCCCCTTGGACATAGAAGTCTTGATATAAATCTGATGTTGCATAATAAATTTCCAACAAAAATTCCTTTATAAAATCTGGATCTGAGTAAGGGATAAATTCGACAGTTATGACTAATTCATATTCCACTGGGGGTTGATTTTGAGAGCTTAGAAGCAGAGTCAGCGATTAGGTCTCATCTAGACTGAAAGGATCTGTATTTTAATTGAGAGTTTAGTACCTGTCTAGGGAATGATTTTCAAATATTCATTTGCTTCTCAAAATTGCTGTGTGTTGGAAATCTGATATTAGATATCGCATTAAGTCAATATCCACTTGGGTGTAGATGAGATGTGATAAATAATACTAGAGGAACAACATATAGGCCTTGGTGAATTTCTAAGGTAGGGTCGAGTATTCCTTCGACTACTATTTTCTTCTGCCAAAGTCTAGAATTGAGTCTTGAATGAGTACATCCGGAATAGGTTCATTTATGGATCTGTTTCATTTAGTTTGTATCTCATAACTGACCAGGAGTTGTAAGCCCTATGGCTTATCGATGTCTTGGAGGTTCTTGATCTGCATCTGGTCACCAAGACCAGGGGCTCTTTTATACTAACGGAAAGAGACGTTTTTAACGCTTCCGAGTGATAGATTTAAATGCTTTCTTTACAGCTTTCTTTACTGCTTTCCTTTAAATGCTTTCATAGAGGTCACTCGGAAGAATTAGGGGCTGTCCATCTGTTAAAAGGTTTGAGAGTTATGGAATGGTTTGGGGATTGATTTGAAACTTTGGGGTGTGACATGGGGGAATGATAGGAGTACTTGGCATGTCAACTAATGATATGTTAGGTGTTGCTTGTCCACCACAGATATGTAATGTAACTTCACAAGGCCTGTGGAGGGAGTTATAAGTCTGTGGTATCTTAGAAATTGTTGTCTTAAGAGCATGTAAATTCTCACCATAAATACCTGTCTGTTAAAGGGAACATGGTGTAGAAAGCATGAGAGTTAGCTAACTAGAGGATTATCCCAAGCTAAGATCTGTGTATAAAAATGGAAGTTTAATTGTGTTTCATCTGAATCTTGTCCAATCTTTATTATTTCCTCCCTGTCCCTTCTGTCATATTTAAATCTGCTTTCTAGATAGCGTAGCGTAATTTTATATTGCTTTCGTAGTATAGATTTAACTGCTTTCCTCGATCTAGTTTACCTTGCTTTATAGAATAATTTTACTGCTTTCATGATCTGGATTTAAATTATGTCAAGTAGTTGTTAGAAACCCTTGCAAAACTTGAAACGAGTAACCGAGTGGAAAATCTTAGTAAACGGCGTGGGCCCTGCTTCCATCGCACATCCTCCAGTGAACGATCCGGTACTTACTATAAATTACTGCAATTTTTGACTCCGTGCGCTTTCGGGATGCACAGTTTCTTGACACGAGTAAATAAAAACATAATATTTTGGGAAAATACTCATACAGTGGGAAGATGTTCGAAAGCTTCATGGCAGGTGCTTTCGTGACATGAAATTATGAGAAGTATCATGACGCAGATACCAGGGACTTTCAGGGTGACAGACTGAAGGTCAATCCCGGTTGCACCGTGATATTTGTCAAAAGTTTCATGACGGGGAGGACCACAGCGCCGTTTGTGATTAAAACACCCCACATGAGTAATAAAAAGGGAAATTTTAATATATCCTTAAACCCCCTTCCCTACATCATAACTCTTTTCATTTAATAAATCCATACCTGAGATTTCAGAAAATTACTCGTGTTAGTGAAGCTCGTCAAAAGTTTCATGGCGCCGTTGCCGGGGATTCTCGAGGCGCCATTTGAAATCGCAGTTTCCTCATCGAGCAATAAACCAGTAAGAAAATTTGGAAAATACTCGTGTCACGCAAACAGAGCAAAAGTTTCATGGCGCCGTTGCCGGGGAGGATGCAGCGCCGTTTACTAGGAGAATTACACTCCTGATTTACTCATAGATAGTCTTTGTATTTACTATCAAACCATCACTAACTTGGGGATTGTACAGGTACTGTCAAAAATCTTGATACCAACTGCTTATGCAACGGAGGAGGAACACATTGCCGGAGCTACCGTTCGATCTAGAAATAGAAAGGACCGCTCGCCAACTGAGGGCAGAAGCCAGAAGACGGAAAGAGCAGGAGCATCGGATCCGCACTTCACCTGAAACATCGAGCAGCGATTTATCAGACATGGCAGATAACCAGAACATTCCCCCGATCTTACCCATAGACCAACCACCAAATAACCCTGGTAATGGAGCTGACGGAGGAATAGTAGAACATCCTAATCGTGCCAACGAAGAGGAGAATCTACCAAATCCCAATCAGCAACAATACCAGCAATTCCACCAACAACCACCACCACCCGTAAACCAATTTCACCAAAACCAAAACTTACCAAACCAACAATACCAACACCAAGCTTTCAATCCAGATCAGTTTCGGAATAACCCACAAGATCCACATAACTTCCAGCAATTTCCCAATTACCACCAACAGTACCAGAACCAAGCTGAACAAGGAAATCAACAACAGCAGCAAGCAGCGGCAGACTTCATGCAACCAATAGTAGAGCCCTATCTGGATGGACCTGGGAGAGCGCACTTTCCTGCACGCAATTTCGAGCTCAAACCGGCACTCATTAATTTGGTGCAAAACAATCAGTTCTGCGGTGCAAATCATGAGGACCCTCATGATCATCTCCAGACCTTCCTGGAGCTCTGCGACACGATCAAAAATCAAGGAGTCTCTCCTGATGCTATAAGGCTAATGTTGTTTCCATTTTCTTTATATAGTGGTGCCAGGGACTGGTATAAGTCATTGCCTATCAATCTGAGGAGCACTTGGGCAGACTTGGTAAGGAGTTTTTTGCTGAAGTATTTTCCGGAATCAAAGATTGAGGAAGAACGAGCTAAGATTGGAGATTTTAAAATGAAGCCAGACGAATCATTATATGATGCGAAAGAAAGATTTTTGGGTCTCATCAGGCGATGCCCCCAACACGGGTACGCACCATGGGAGCAATTGAGGAAATTCTACGGAGGACTCACCCATCCATGGAGAACAATGTTAGACGCTGCTGGCGGACGACATTTACTCCACCTGCCTATGGACCAAGCTTGGGAAAAGATTGAGACAATGTCTGTCAACAGATCCATCCTAAACACAGATGATAGGAAGGAGGATCCTCCTAGAAAAGTCTTTGCTGTAAGTGAAGGGAAAACAGATTTTGAAAAATTGCAAGAACAGGTAGCTGCGATACAGCTGAGCCAGGATAAAGGGAAGGGAATAGACGCTTCTCAGGCAGGAACCTCATCAGACCAAGTTCAAACACAGCAATCGGGAGTTGTCTGTGGACTGTGTCAGGGACCTCATCCAACTGATACATGCCAACAGATAGCTACCGAGAGCTGTAATTATGCCGGGAACTACTAAAATCGCCATCCCAATCTCTCTTATTCCAACAACAATGCACTTAATGCGCATTTGTTGCAGCCAAACCAGCCCAGCCAGTTCGCGAATCAAAACCCACAGCAAAACTTCAGACCTCAGAATCAAGGATTCGTCCAGCAAAGAGTGCAGAACTTTCAAAATCAGAATCAGAATTTCCAACCTCAAATCCAACAGAGGCCTAATCAGAACCAAGGCCAGAATTTCCAGAATTTTCAATCCCAACCTGATCATAATCAACAATATAACCAAAGGCCACCATCTCGTCTGGAGAATCTGATGACTGAGTTTATAGCCAACCAGAAGGATATAAACCAACAACTGCAGTCATCAATCAAGAATGTGGAGACGCAAGTCATCCAATTGGCCAAGGAACTGCAGAACAGGGGGAAAGGAACACTTCCAAGCAGTACTGAAGCTAACCCGCAGTGTAAAGCAATCACATTGCGGGGAGGCAAGACTCTAAAAGGAATTGTTGGACATGGAAAAGAGACAGCCGAGGAGGAAAAGGATCCAGTGGAGGGTGAAAAAGAAAATGAAAGGATTGAAGGAGGAGACGGTATTGGATTGGTCGAGGACAAATCAGAAACAGCTATTCCGCAGGCTGAAGCTGCAAAGGGAGCTGAAAAGGGTAGGGTTGAAGGTACAACTTCCTTCTCTTTACCACCAAAAACAAACAATAATAAGTACATGCCAAGGGTGCCATACCCAGCACATCTTAAAAATAAGGAACATGACCTTAAATTCAAGAAATTTCTAGAATGGTTAAGGTCTGTAGAGATAACCATTCCTCTCGTGGAAATGATTTCAGAAATGCCCACCTATGCTAAGTTCTTGAAAGAATTGATTTCAGGGAAAAGGCAGGAAGAGCAGGAGGAGGTGATTGTTCTCAACAGCACATGCAGTGCCATAGTTCAGAAGAAACTACCCGAAAAGAAAGAAGACCCTGGATGTTGCACGCTACCAGTACAAATTGGGAAGGGCAAAGTGAGCATGGGGTTATGTGATCTAGGATCCAGCATCAATGTGATGCCCTTAGCCATGGCAATTCGCCTAAGGCTCGGGGAAATTGAACCAGTCAGGATGAAGTTGCAGCTTGCAGACAGATCAATCACAAAGCCCGTAGGAATCCTCAAGGATGTGGTAGTCAGAACCGGTCAAGTTCTTTTCCCGGTTGACTTCATCATCCTCGACATCGAAGAGGACTCTGAAATGCCACTTATCCTGGGACGCCCGTTTCTGGCCACTGGCGGTGCACTTATCGATGCCAAATCTGGAAGAGTCACATTGAGGGTCGATGACAAAGAAATCACCTTTGACATGGAACAGCTGCAGAAGTTTCCGGATGAGGGATCTTGTTCCATATTTGATATAATAGAAGATAGGAGTGAGGATGAGAGCATAAACTCTGTGACTGATGAGCCAAACAAAGTTTCAAAACAGGTACTGAAGCCTGAAGGTGCGGAGCAACCAAGGAGCTGCAACGCTGTCCACTTCGAGGACCCTATCTCTGGGGACCTTGAAGAATTCGATGGGGTTGAGTTCATTCCGGAGGAAGAGGAAAGCACCGCTGAGGAGGGAGTGGATCCTGTACTGACACAGGATCCTGAAGGTAAATCTGATCTCTCTCTCCCATCCATTTCTCGCAAACTGCCTTCCGTTGAATGCCCACCAGAGCTTGAACTTAAAATACTTCCGGATCATCTTAAGTACGTCTTTCTCGCTGAACATAAAAGATTACCGGCGATTGTGTCAGCCAAGCTGACACAAGAACAAGAAAAAGCTCTGGTAGACATTCTAAAGAAATATGTACATGCAATCGGATGGACCATTTCTGATATAAAAGGAATAAGCCCTTCTGTTTGCATGCACAGAATTTTAATAGAAGAGGAGTACAAGCCCTCAAGGCAACCACAAAGGCGTCTGAACCCCCATATGCAGGAAGTGGTAAGGAAAGAAGTTATCAAGCTCTTAGATGCTGGTATCATCTATCCTATCTCTGATAGCAAATGGGTTAGCCCAGTGCAGGTCGTACCAAAACGTGGGGGGATCTGTGTAACGACTAATGAGCAAGGAGAAGAAGTGGCGACGCGTCCAGTGACCGGTTGGAGAGTTTGCATCGACTACCGGAAGCTCAATACCGCTACCAGGAAGGACCATTTCCCCTTGCCATTCATTGATCAGATGCTAGAAAGGTTGGCCGGGAGGGAGTACTACTGCTTTTTGGATGGGTACTCTGGCTATAATCAGATTGTAATAGCTAGCGAGGATCACGACAAGACCACATTCACGTGCCCATATGGAACTTTTACGTACAGGCGCATGCCTTTTGGACTTTGTAATGCGCCTGCCACATTTCAAAGATGCATGATGTCAATTTTCTCAGAATTTATCGAAAAATGCATTGAAGTTTTCATGGATGACTTCTCTGTGTATGGAGATACTTTTGATGAATGTTTGACTAATCTTGCACAAATTTTGAAAAGATGTGAGGACACCAACCTAGTTTTGAACTGGGAGAAGTGCAATTTCATGGTCACCGAAGGAATAGTGTTAGGTCACCGCATCTCGCGTGCAGGCATCGAAGTCGACAGGGCTAAGGTCTCAATCATCTCAAACCTACCATTGCCTAATTCAATAAAAGCAGTTAGGAGTTTCTTAGGGCATGCCGGTTTCTACCGGAGATTCATTAAAGACTTTTCTAAAATTGCCAAGCCGCTCACTAACTTGCTTTGTAAAGAAAATCCTTTTGTAATAAATGAAGCGTGTGTTCAAGCCTTTGACACGCTCAAAGAGTTGTTGATTTCTGCTCCAATAGTGCAACCACCCGATTGGTCAATGCCTTTCGAGGTAATGTGTGATGCAAGTGATCTCGCCATGGGTGCAGTTCTTGGGCAACATAAGGAAGGGAAGCATTGTGTAATTCATTACGCAAGTCATGCCCTGAATGAGACCCAAATTAACTACACCACCACGGAGAAGGAGATGTATGCTGTGGTTTTTGCGTTTGATAAATTCAGACAATATCTTATTGGTACGAAAACCACAGTGTACACAGATCACTCTGCGCTGAGATACTTGTTTAGCAAACAAGACGCCAAACCTCGATTAATCAGGTGGGTACTTTTGTTGCAAGAATTCAACATTATAATAAAAGATAGAAAAGGCAGAGACAATGGTGCTGCTGACCATTTATCTCGACTAGAAAATGATAAAAATGAGCTAGCCGTAAATGAGAATTTTCCGAACGAGCAACTGTTTGCCTTGCATCTTCATGATCAAGCTTGTCCGTGGTTTTCCGATATTGCTAACTTTTTAGCATGCGGAATAATTCCATCATTTCAAAGTAGGGGCCACAAAGCAAGGTTCAACCGAGATGTAGTTAACTACTTCTGGGAAGATCCTTATCTCTTCAAGCATTGTGCAGATTCGATTATTAGACGATGTGTAACTGAGCACGAGGCTTATCAGATCGCTAAGAAATGTCATGAGTCGGAATATGGAGGTCGCCATGGCCCCACTCGAACAGCCCATAAGGTGCTCGAGTGCGGTTTTTATTGGCCTACCATTTACGAGGATTGCAAAGCATTTGTTAAAGCTTGCGACAGATGCCAAAGACTAGGGAACATCTCCAAGAGGGATGAGATGCCTCAACAAGGAATTCTCACTCTCGAGATTTTCGATGTATGGGGTATTGACTTCATGGGACCATTCCCGACATCTGATGGGAACCATTACATCTTGGTAGCTGTCGATTACGTTTCCAAGTGGGTTGAGGCCGTTGCACTGCCAACCAATGATGGCAACCAGGTCGTCAAATTTTTGAAAAATAACATTTTCAACAGATTTGGTGTACCCAGGGTGATCATATCAGATGGAGGAACCCATTTTGTTAATAAAGCATTTGCAAATCTTATGAGCAAAAATGGGATTCTCCACAAGATCGGCACGCCTTACCATCCCTAAACCAGTGGTCAAGTCGAGGTCTCAAACCGCGAAATCAAACACATACTCGAGGCCACTGTGGGGACAACTCGCAAGGATTGGTCACGTAAGCTCAATGATGCTTTATGGGCATACCGCACTGCATTCAAGACTCCCATTGGGATGTCTCCATACAGACTCATCTTCGGAAAGGCCTGTCATTTGCCCGTAGAACTAGAGCATAAGGCTTACTGGGCCGTACGAATGCTCAATTTTGACTCACGAGTTGCTCAGAGTAAGCGCAAGTTGGACCTCAATGAAATTGAGGAAATACGTGCGCAAGCTTATGAAAGCTCGAGGATTTATAAAGAGCGGACCCAGAAGTTACACGATCGTCGTATTAAATCTAAACACTACTATGTTGGCCAGAAGGTCTTGTTATTCAATTCTAGGTTGAAGCTGTTCCCCGGAAAGCTTAAATCCAGATGGGAAGGGCCATACGAAGTGATGCACGTGTTTGAAAGTGGAGCTGTCAGGATCCGAACTGACAAAGGAGAGCTGGTAGTGAATGGACATAGATTGAAGGAGTATCTTGGGCAGTTCGACCCCGAAAAAGAAGCTCAAATGACAACAGAACCGGCTTATGCTCAATAAATATTATACATATACTTACTTATTTATTACTTGCTCCACTTATTTTTATTGGGACAAAGTATCCAAAAGAATCAATTGAACATTTAGAGTACTAAGACTCTAAATGTGAGGATGTTGATATTTGGAGAAAACCTAATACTTTTTTATAATTGTTTTGCAGGAATTCGAGGAACCAACAAGAAGAAAGATGAAGCTTCCAAAAACCAGGTTTCCGGTTGGGTTAACATTATATTTAATGGAGGTTAATTTTGGAATTTAGAGAAATCTAAAATCCAGACTAAATTCATAAAATAAAATTGTTAACCGAACCTAATTTATGCAAGCAATATGTTTTAGATTCCATTTCTGTGTAGATATGTTTGCTATTTAGTTCATCCCTTGAACAAGATTTTTGAAAATCCAAATTTTCCTAAGTCTTGGATGTGGTTTAATTTTCATTTCAAGAAAATTCGAATAGATTCGAATTGCTTGGAACAAACCACATAAGGCGTTTTGCCTTGGAAATTTTCACTCTCGGATTAGTTAATTCGAATTATGCAGGCAATTCGAATTAATTCGAATTGACATGCAAATTCGAATTGGCACCCAAGGCAGAATTTTCGGATGTTTTATTAGGCCAAGTATTGCAATTCGAATTATAAGGCAATTCGAATTAATTCGAATTGCCAAACTAATTCGAATTAGCATACAAAAGGCATTTTCTTATGCAAGTGAGCAATTCGAATTGTGGGGAATTTCGAATTAATTCGAACCACACCAATAATTCGAATTAGGTCACAAAAGCATTTCTATGCGAAGTCAATCCCCACCACCAGGTTCGAATTATGAGTCAATTCGAATTAATTCGAATTGATTCAGAATTCGAACTTGTGTGTGTATTTTGTCTTTCAAGCCAATTCGAATTAATTCGAATTGGCCTGAATAACTCGCACCCATCACAGAATGCATCAATTCGAATTAATTCGAATTGATGCAATAATTCGAACCTCCCCTTCCGAATCCTTTTTACACCCTCTTTCCCTCTCATTTTCCCTCACTTTCACTTTTCACTCTTCCAAAAACCCCTCCCGTGTTCTCTCTCGCGAAACTGTCTTCCTCGCGAAACCGGCCAAAGATTTCGACTTTCCCTCTGTTTATACCCGTCGGAAATGGCATCCTCTTTGTCAAATCCAAGTGGGAGTCGGGGGTAAGTGGTTCTTTTGCATTTTCGAGCTCAGTTTTCGCAGTTTTCAGTTTCGTCCCTTCGTATTCCTTGTGAAATCGGGGTTGGGGAGGGAATGTGCTCTGTTTTTACAACAGGGAAGGTCGGAATGTGGTTGGAATAGGGTAGGCATGTTCGAAGATGACTTAGAACCAAGTAGGCAGAACCTAGGTTTCTAGGGATTTATGTTGAAACTGCCATTTTTTAGGGTTCGAACGTTTCTGTGATGAGGGGTGTTCTCATTTTGAAAATAAGGGTTTCAAAACCCTTAAAAATATGGTTTCTGTTTAGTTTTGATGGTTTTGTTTATGTGCATTTTTGTTTATCTGTGTTGGTGTTTGAGTAATCTGTGAGTAGGGTTAACACTGTAGACAGTTTCCTGTGCCCACTATGTTGTTTTTTTTTTTATCAGTAGAAAGTTGTTAATGATGACTCGAAATGCATATTGATGATATCTGCAAAATTTATGTTTTTAAAGCATGAGTTTTGTTGGTAACATTAGTACATTACAATAGTATAGATGGATCAATTGTTCTCATTTCTTTTGGTATTTGCATGTATTATATTATATGAGTAAATTGGTAATAAATGCTTTTGTCGGGTACATGTTGCCCACACTTTGCAAACTCAACTCTAGAAGTTGATTTTTGCACATACGGGACACATGGTACAGACGAAACCATGCCAAAATTTTTCCAACACTTTTGGCAAGTCATTTATGTGTAAAAAGACAAATTTTCGGAGTATTCTTTATTTAAGTGTTGATTCTTGTGCAATTTGGAACAAATGGGGAATATTCATGAGGAATGTTTTGTTCTATTCCTTAAAAACACACTTTCCAAAACAAAATCCAAATGGGGGACCACTTACACCCCTAATTTCATTAAATAAACAAGTCAACACTTTTTCATAAAAACCCAAAAATCACCTTTTGTATGTATGCATGTCTACTTTTATTTTTATTTCTTATTTTTAGTCATGGTCCATTATTACATACTAGTGATTACATAATTCATCTCTTGCATTTGCTTTTCATCATTAATCTCTTATTTCCCATATCTCACATGATTTCAATCACTTGTTAAGTGATGAGAAAAATCAAAAATCCCTTCGTAGGCTCAACAACCTACGAAATTTTCTCTTTTTGGTCCTTCGACCACCCAAAAACATCTTAGACTATTCATAGTCCAAGAAAATTTTAAGGATCCAAGATCCTTATCTCTCTCTTGCTTTCCTCATTTATGCTACAATAAGAGTTAGATTTAACAATCCAGCTCTATGTTTTTCTTTCTATAAATTCGATTAGAAACCAATTAACTCACATTTAGAGCTTAGCTCAAAATGTGAGGATGTTGACTTTCAACTCGGATCCACTTATCAAAAATTTGTTAAAAATAGCCCCAGCTCTTTTTCTCTCCAGGGATCAATTCATTATAGATTCCCTGATGGGTCTTCCAAAGACAACTCCAGATCGTGCTTTCTTGGAAATTGAGAGACTGAAGAAAGAGGCAGAGGAAAATAGGGTGGCCATAAGGAATGAGCATAACCTGCCTATGGACCACCAGATTGAATGGAGGTTCGAAATGAAGGACCATTGGTGGAATGCGATTCCAGAGGAAGAAAGAAATGATAGAGCGACGGGCTTAGAAAGAGACTTTTGCCAACATGTATGTAACTTCTGGAACCAAGAGTTCGATGAGGCAAGGTACGATCAACGGTTTGACGACCCGAGAGTTCACTATGAGCGGATGGTTTGGAGAATGAAACGACAGAAGGCTTATTGGAACAGAATGCTTGGAATCCACTTCGGAGATAGGAGAGCCTCAGCCTTTGAACCAGTCCTCATCCAACCACCCATTACAAGGGAAGTAAAAATGCAGTATGCCCCCAAGACGCCTCCACCGTACCTAGTTGCGTCAACTGGTGTACTCTCCATGACAGAGGCCTTTCCGTTTACGTACAAGAAGGAACTATTCGACAATGGGACCATTTGCGGACCGGAGGAGCAGCTATGGCTGACATTGCGTGCAAAAGAGCGTCATACTGAAATGACATGCAACTTCCGGGACTCTCTCCAGGCAGTGCTGAACTACGGACAAGCCCACCACACTCCCATGCTGGATTCGATTATTGAGAAAACAAAAGCAGTCATGAAACTGTGGGGGGAATACATGATTGCATGGGGAAAATGGGAAAAGGACATCAGGGAGTCTGTACTAAGACCGGGATTAGTAATACCTCCGGGAAATGTGGAGATTATGCCAGTCTTCTTACCACAAAGGATTCCGGCAGTTGAACCCCGAAAGGCTACAATGAAGGGAATGCCCAATTTCGAGCTAATGAGAGCCGAATGCATCGCGATGATTCGAAACAGATCAAGGGACAGAATGGGACGCAAGAGGAAACAGATCTTAGTCATGGGCAAAAACAAGTGTTTGGAGTTTCTCAACATTCCACCAGTCCGAGACCTTAGACATCTATAGGAAAAAGAGGCGGACATCATGGACACCTTGTACACAGAGATGAAAAAGAGGTTCTTCGACCTGCTATGTGAAATGGATGCAGAAGGTCTAAGGCACTGTCAAGAACACCGACCTCGTTTGCAGTATAACACGGGATTCCAAGGTGTCCTAGGCAGATATTTCACACTCAAATGGACTGCGCAACTCATTGCTATGTCTGAGCCTGAATTCATCCAAAAATTTCTGAAGATCAAAGGACCGGAACTTGGATTGAGTGTTGAGGATGAAGAACAGATCATTGACGATTATGTTGATCCGACCTCCGAGCAATCTGACCCTGCCGAATTTGAACCCTCTCAGACTAAATCCGAACCAGAGCCACCCAAGAAGAAGAGAAAACTGATCAGGTTGACAGATAAAGAAAAGTCTGAAAAGTCTGCTGACTCTCAGATCAAAATCCAAGAACCCCCGAGTCAGCCAAGGATCATTCCCCCTGTGCCCAAATTCTATGGTGAGCCTTCCAAGCAAAAAGACAAAGGCAAGAATCAAGCCATTGAGTTATCCAAGAAAGAACAACAGCATAAGGCCCAAGTGCAAGCCGATACAAAATTGGCAAAGAAGGCTCAGGAAGAAGCCGATGCAGAAGCAGCAAGGATAGCTCAAGAGGAAGCTGAGATGAATAGGATTGAGGCACAGAGAAAAGCCGAGTACGAGGCCCGACAAGCTGAAAGAGCAAGAAGGGAGAAGGAGGAGGCTGAGATCGAAATGGCAAAAGAAACAGAGGAGTGGAAGCAGAAAATGGAAGCTACAAGGGCCGAGAAAAATCGACTTTGGAAAGAACAAATGGCCAAAGCAGCCGAGGAGGAGGCCAAGAGAGCAGAAGAAGACGCCAGGAAAGCTGAAATGGAGGAAAATATTAGAAAAGCCCGAGAGGAAGAGGAGAATAGAAAAGCTGCTGAAAAACTGCAGGCTGAGCTAGAGAAGAAGAAGAAAGCTGACACTGATATACAGGTTGAGGTCGGGGACGATGATTGTCAGATAATCAGCGGAACCGACATTATTCCTGTCAAGGTGAAAGCTGAGCCAGCAGAATGGGCCAGGGAAAAGGAGGAACAAGTAAAGAGACCTCCTGCTCGCAGAAATGACAAAAAAGCGGATGTTGAGAAAGCAATGGAGGCAATGCGACCCACAGAGGAGATAGAGGAAATGGTGCACGAGGGCAATGTCAGATTTGAAGAATCGAAGAAGAAGTTCGCCGAGCTTGCGAGTGACTTGAATGACATAACGGCACAAACTCTAGCGGCAGCCGTTACTCAACCGCAACCCACAATGCAAGAAACAGTGAGAACTGAAAGTAGTGGTGGTGACAAGCAAACGGACTTAGAAACCATAGAAAACTACTTTAAGGACAAGTCATTTCAGCAAATACTCCAATACGATCTCAACATTCCTGTGGAACAAGGAGATGACATGGAAGAACAATTGGGAGACCTTAACATCGGGAAGGAAGTTGAGGCATCACAACAAGAATACCAGCATGTTGCCGATCCCTATCTTTCCGAGGATTTCTTAAATTCTGTATTCCATGAAGATCCTTGTAATGCACACGAACAGGGAGCAACTCAAGGAGGTGAAGAAACTGAGTTGAGACAAACTGAGGAAGAGCCACAACCGAATACACAGGTTGAATCAGAACAGCACGAGCAAACTGAACAGAGGGAACAGCCAAGGGAAAATTCTGATTCTGATGGAGAACAAGCAGGAACTGAAGGAACCCAAGAATCAACCGGATCAGTGCGATCGGCTGATTATTGGGCCAACTCAACTTCAAGGGGCAGACTGGGTGTATCCACTAAGAAGTTCAGAAAATTCCGCATCACGGATGATGCTGACATAATGAGGAGGTTCAACGGGAATGAGCAGAATGCGGGACGATACATGGCACTAAGTGGAGTATTTGTCCCTGATAAAGGGTTCAGTCCAGAAATGATTGATCATCCAATGCTACTCACATTGAAAGAAAACCACGGATGGACTGAGTTCCTTAAGCATCACGCTGAACCCGGGATAGCAGAATTGGTTCGGGAATTCTACTGCAACATCAATGCCACACAAAAGACAAGTTGGGTGCGAGGAGTTGACGTAGACATCTCTGGAGAATACTTGAACAACTTCATTGGCACACCCAACTGGAGGTCAGAAATCCCGACAACTGAGCATTTTGAGAAGGGAGCAAGCAGGGCAGCTGACAGGCAATATCACGAAAACATCACTAGGTCCCTTACTGCTGAGAGCTACACTGGTGAAATCCCCTTTAAAGCAAAACACCTGAAGCTGGAATTTCAACCCTCCTATGACTTCTACATGTCAAAGATTAGGCCAAACCCTCATGCACATGAAACATCTGGTCGAATGTTGAAGGGTTTTGCCAAGATTTGGCATGGACTAAAGATCAATGTGGGGGAGCAGATTTTCCATGTCATGACAACAAAAGTCACGGGCACCAGAGCTGCTGCTTTATGCTATCCCAACCTCATCAGGAGAATTTGTGAGGCCCAAGGAGTAGATCTAACAATTTTTGCAGAGAGCGATCTTATTGATATGAGCCGGCCAATCCCAGTCCCAAAGACAAGGATAACTAGACCAGTTACATACATTATGCCGGAAGAATCAGACGCTCAATCCAGATACACTCCTAGGACACCAACAGCCGGACGCAAGGGACGCAAGAAGAAGGACCGTACTGAAGCGGTACCTTCAACAGAAGAAGTTGCAGTCACACCAACAGAACCTGCTCCCACTCCCACTCATCCTGGAACTGATGTTTCCACTCCAAGCTTATCACGAAGACATCCAGTCCGACCCTCGCACAGAAGCCCAACTGTGTCTCAATATCCAGCTGATTCCCAAACTCTAGAAGCAGTGAGCAGAATGGGAGAGTTAATGATGCAGAGTGTCAGATCGTTGGCCGATGCCATTGTTTCGACTCACGAGAAACAAATGCAGAAAGAGGAAGAGTTTAGGCTGAGAATGTTTGAGAGAGAAGAGGAGTTCAGAAAGGAAGCAGCCAGGCAGCATCAAGAAAGGATTGAGAATGAGGAAAAGAATAGAAAAATGTTCGAAGCAGTGTTCGCCAGTCAAGCTAGGATGTTCGACAATCAAGCCGAAATGATGAAGACCATCCTCAGCAAGTTCCCATCACCTCCAGGAGATGCCACCGGTTCCTCCACACAGCCCGCGGAGAAGAAGGACTAAGCTAAGTGATCACATTCATGCGAGCTCCATTGTAAACATCATGCATTAGATTTTCCATTCATTCAGTGCATTTCCCATCCTCACCATGGAAATCTATTGTAACTGATGTACATTTACTGCTTTACAAGAGAATTTCGTCTTGAGTTCTCTATTATTTGAAAAAAAAAAAGAGATGTGTGGCAGTCCAAGATGAATAAGTGACTGTCACACCAAAAGCAAGCTGTGACATGCTTGCATGTTCACAGTGTCTTTTTACTGCTTTCAATTAAACAAACCGGCATAAAACAAGCATAAATCTGTCACCTAAATTCACATATTGAATTTAGGCTGATGATGAAATCTTCAGACTATTACATTGGGATAAAACAATTAAAAATATGCATGACATGAATTCTTGAAGTTTTGAGCTATAAAAATCCAATGGTATGATCACTTGAAAGACTGACAAACTTTCATGTTGAGAATTTGATTGAATAAGCTGCAAGAAATTTTTCAAAGACTAAATTTGAAAATGAATGTATGACATGATCAAACCGTCCCTTGTGAGATCTGAGCCGAGTCATTTTTACTCAATACTTCTTTGATTGTGTGAATCAATTCGATTAAAGGGCACTAGAACTTGCAATTGGGACCGATTCAAGACCATGCCATATTCCCGAAATTGAGCAAATGATCGAGGCACTTA
The DNA here is from genome assembly GCA_030278955.1 of Hygrophila difformis. Taxonomy (NCBI): domain Eukaryota; kingdom Viridiplantae; phylum Streptophyta; class Magnoliopsida; order Lamiales; family Acanthaceae; genus Hygrophila; species Hygrophila difformis. The sequence continues at coordinate 43,124,099 of JAOANR010000011.1, forward strand.
GAAAACCAAAAATTTTGGCTTTCGTTTGAATTCCAAACCCAAAAACACTTTCCCTTTAGGAGTAACCAACTTGAGCCTTTAAGCTTAATTTTCCTTTGAAACCACTATATTATTCCCAGCCTTACAAAAAGACCAAGAAAATCAAACCCAAGTGTACATGAGCCATCCCATCAAAGCATTGTAATTTTTGATCATCAAATATGTATCAATCGGTATGCTATAAACCGATTCAAAAAAAAAAGAAGTTGAGATCTATTCAACAAGAATAAATTGCAAATGACAAAGCAAATTAGACAAAGTCTAATGTCATGCAATAGAAAAGGAAAGAAAAGCAAAAGAAAGATAGAAATAATGATGATCATAGATTCTACAAAATGCCAAGTTATGGTGGAATGGTGTCATGTCACTTTTTAGCCCAATAATTCCCTTTCCTACCAAATGTTACAACCGTATGCCCCGTTATAACCTTGAATAAGACCTCGGGATCTCGATTTGAGGAAATGAGTAGGTGGCGAGTTGGTCCAGTTGCAAGCCTATGGGAGAATTCAATTGAATTTGATTTTGAGCGTTGATGATAAAAGCCAATCTTGAGAGTGAGTGAACTTTCCGATTCTACTATATGTGAGGCTCTGTTTCTATTAATCAATGATCATGTCATGCCTGAATTCAAGAATTAAGCCAATGTGATTTTCTAAACACATATTCAAGAAGAATTAACAATAATGATTGGTTTGTATGTTCACTCAAGTGAGAAGTATCATTCCATTAAACACTGCAACCAAGAGAGTTTAATACTTGTAATTTTGATTGTCTTATCCCAATATAAAAAGAATGAAATTTTTGAGGCCACGCAAATGGATTGAATATGCAGAGTCCAAGCTCTTAGGAGCACTGACTCTGACTGCTCGGGGACGATCAGTATTAAATGTGAGGATGTTGATAATGGCAAAAATTATCCATTATTTCCAATCCATTTCCGTGTCTGAGACGGACATTTTGATCGTGATTGCATCTTATTTCAATAAGAAAGCAGTTGAATTTGACAGATTAATGCGAGTTTATAAAAACATTGAGCCGGTAATAAAAAGACACAAAACATGCAATTTATAATTGTATTTGTGTTAGAAAAATCCAAAAACATGAAAAAAGGAAAAAGAAAAGAAAAAGGAATGAAAAGATGGGCAAAAGAATAATATAGCCCACAAAAATCCAAAAAGATGGGAAAAAGATTGAAAATCCCACAACTGAAATTTGGTTAAGTGTTGAAGCACAATTCGAATTGTGCAATTCGAGTTAATTCGAATTGCACACAATTCGAATTGCTGAAGAGAACAAGAAATGGTTAAGTGTTGGAAAGGGAAGCAGAAGAGCTAATTCGAATTACTATGGCCAATTCGAGTTAATTCGAATTGACTTGAATAATTCGAATTAGGCAATGAAGAGAAGGAACCCAAGGGCAAAAAGAAGGAGTGCAATTCGAATTGTCCAATTCGAATTAATTCGAACTGGCACAAACAATTCGAATTGCCAACAAATGCAGGGGAGCCAAGTAGAAGCTATCCAGCAGTTCGAGAAAACCAATTCGAATTCTTCACAATAATTCGAATTGGTGATTGAAGACCACAACCCCAACTCAAGGAAAAGATCTCACAGTTCGAATTAATTCGAATTGATTGAATTAATTCGAACTTCACTCATTGAAGTTGTGGAGCATGAGCACAACATTGGTGGGCCTAGGGTTTCGAAGTTGTCTATAAAAGCTGACCTCTCTCAACACAAGAAACATCCTTAGATCAAGAATTTTGCCAAAAAGCAGCTTGGGACAAAAAGAACAGCAGGAGGTTCCACACCCCTTAAGGGTTAGGTATGTAGTTTAGCTTAGTTAGTTTATTTTTCTTGCAAGTAGTGTAATTTTTACATGCTTTGATCTTAGTGTAGTATAGAAGCAGTTTGTGTAGCCCTTAGAGTAGTCATTTCCAGATTTTTATTGCTTTCTAGTAGAATAAACCCTACCTTCAAGTTAATGATGGTTTTGGGTTCTTTAGTTTGCTTTCAAAGTGTCAATACAAGAAAAATTTCCAGAAATGGTGTTATTCATGTGTTTTGGCACTCTTTAATGCTTTCTTTAGAAATAAATGTTTAGCATGTTTGTTTGTTTCAACTAGGTTACATTTATTATGTCTTAGTTGACATTCAAACTTAATAAATGCATATTTGGTGGGTTGTTAGCTTGATTTTGTGCCTTAGAGCTTCAAATAAGTGTTCCTAGGTTTTAGATGTTTTTAGGTTTGTTAGTATTTATCTTTATGCCTTATTTTTCCCTGCCTTGTTTTTATTTTTATGCTCCCTTAGATAACATAGGTGTTCTTAGTTTTATTCATGCAGTTCTTGATTTTCTAGATGTTTTAGGTTCTTTGATCTTTGATCCCTTGTTTGTAGAAATAGGGTTTAAATCTTGCCAATACCCACTGGACATGTGTTTGTTTATTTCTTGAAAATCTCACTAGGGTGGCTGGGAAGTGACATTGATGTGAGATGAGGGATTTGGTAAATCTAAACCCAACATTAACCGCACAGTGTTCACCTAACCCATACTTGTGAGAACAAAAATTGTTGTTGTTCGAAAATGTGTAATCGAATTGAGGCAATTCGAATTATCTCGAATTGCCTAAGAAATTCGAATTGCACAACCAAAAATTTCCTTCATGTGGTTTTCAAGCAATTCTAATTCTCTAATTCGAATTAATTCGAATTGGTTCAACAATTCGAATTGGCAAGAAAGACCACATTGTATTGCATGCCATCCATTCATGCCTTAGTTTACTTTCCATCTCTTACCAATTCGAATTGTGCAATTCGAATTAATTCGAATTGCTCAACAATTCGAATTCACCCTCCTCTTGAGGTATATGCCTTAGTCAATTTTGAGCAATGAAAGGACTTCACCAATTCGAATTGTCCAATTCGAATTAATTCGAATTGCTCAACAATTCGAATTAGATGATATCTCATCTCTTTGCAAGGATTAATTGGGTAAGATCATACTTCATTCTTCATGCATCCTCAATTCGAATTATAAATTGAACTATCTTTCTCTTTTGAAAATTCCAAAAACATTTTCTTTCATGATTTGTGTAAGTTGCATAGGTGTAATGGGCCTCGGCCCAGTTCATCTGATTTCCATCCATTACACATTTCAACCCATTAGTGTCTATTTATTGTGTGCTTAACACCCACACAATACCCAAAAAAACATTTTCCTTATTTTCAAGTTTTCCTTTTCGTTGTGTGTATGAACGGATAATGAGAAACACCACAGATTAATGTTGGTGAAAGGTCCCTTCATAGGGATATCGACTAACCCGTCTTCTGTGTGTCAATCATTATCTGTTATTTTGCATGATCTGGTTAGTGGTTGGTGGAAGCTTCGGCGAGCGTTCTCTTCACTAAGAGTTTCGATTAGTCACTCAGCCAATTCCTAATCAGATATAGTTTTAATTTTCTTTATCTTAATTTCTCAACATGAATTCAAGTTGTAATAGTATTAACTGATGCCGACCAACATCAGTAAAGACTTATTACAGCAAGAAATATGTGGGTTTTTCTTCCACTCACAGACAAAAGAAAACTGAATGACGGCGGTCACCGTTGTTTGGAATTCTTTTTGTCTAAAATCAGTCATCTGGGAAAATTGGGAACCGGACAGCAGATGTTTGCAGGCCGGAGAACCCCAACTATCTCTGGCACTCTTTTTAGCCGATTTCTTCTCATCTCAGGCTAATCCATCTTTGTGTATCGCATTCTGTCTAACCCCACCATATATTTTGGGGTACCTTATTTTCCTTTTCATATACTTGTATGCATGATACTATTATGTAGATGTTCTGGTCTTATTGCTATTTTGGGGATCCTTCCCCTTGGACATAGAAGTCTTGATATAAATCTGATGTTGCATAATAAATTTCCAACAAAAATTCCTTTATAAAATCCGGATCTGAGTAAGGGATAAATTCGACAGTTATGACTAATTCATATTCCACTGGGGGTTGATTTTGAGAGCTTAGAAGCAGAGTCAGCGATTAGGTCTCATCTAGACTGAAAGGATCTGTATTTTAATTGAGAGTTTAGTACCTGTCTAGGGAATGATTTTCAAATATTCATTTGCTTCTCAAAATTGCTGTGTGTTGGAAATCTGATATTAGATATCGCATTAAGTCAATATCCACTTGGGTGTAGATGAGATGTGATAAATAATACTAGAGGAACAACATATAGGCCTTGGTGAATTTCTAAGGTAGGGTCGAGTATTCCTTCGACTACTATTTTCTTCTGCCAAAGTCTAGAATTGAGTCTTGAATGAGTACATCCGGAATAGGTTCATTTATGGATCTGTTTCATTTAGTTTGTATCTCATAACTGACCAGGAGTTGTAAGCCCTGTGGCTTATCGATGTCTTGGAGGTTCTTGATCTGCATCTGGTCACCAAGACCAGGGGCTCTTTTATACTAACGGAAAGAGACGTTTTTAACGCTTCCGAGTGATAGATTTAAATGCTTTCTTTACAGCTTTCTTTACTGCTTTCCTTTAAATGCTTTCATAGAGGTCACTCGGAAGAATTAGGGGCTGTCCATCTGTTAAAAGGTTTGAGAGTTATGGAATGGTTTGGGGCTTGATTTGAAACTTTGGGGTGTGACATGGGGGAATGATAGGAGTACTTGGCATGTCAACTAATGATATGTTAGGTGTTGCTTGTCCACCACAGATATGTAATGTAACTTCACAAGGCCTGTGGAGGGAGTTATAAGTCTGTGGTATCTTAGAAATTGTTGTCTTAAGAGCATGTAAATTCTCACCATAAATACCTGTCTGTTAAAGGGAATATGGTGTAGAAAGCATGAGAGTTAGCTAACTAGAGGATTATCCCAAGCTAAGATCTGTGTATAAAAATGGAAGTTTGATTGTGTTTCATCTGAATCTTGTCCAATCTTTATTATTTCTTCCCTGTCCCTTCTGTCATATTTAAATCTGCTTTCTAGATAGCGTAGCGTAATTTTATATTGCTTTCGTAGTAAGATTTAACTGCTTTCCTCGATCTAGTTTACCATGCTTTATAGAATAATTTTACTGCTTTCATGATCTGGATTTAAATTATGTCAAGTAGTTGTTAGAAACCCTTGCAAAACTTGAAACGAGTAACCGAGTGGAAAATCTTAGTAAACGACGTGGGCCCTGCTTCCATCGCACATCCTCCAGTGAACGATCCGGTACTTACTATAAATTACTGCAATTTTTGACTCCGTGCACTTTCGGGATGCACAGTTTCTTGACACGAGTAAATAAAAACATAATATTTTGGGAAAATATTCATACAGTGGGAAGATGTTCGAAAGCTTCATGGCAGGTGCTTTCGTGACATGAAATTATGAGAAGTATCATGACGCAGATACCAGGGACTTTCAGGGTGACAGACTGAAGGTCAATCCCGGTTGCACCGTGAATTTGTCAAAAGTTTCATGGCGGGGAGGACCACAGCGCCGTTTGTGATTAAAACACCCCACATGAGTAATAAAAAGGGAAATTTTAATATATCCTTAAACCCCCTTCCCTACATCATAACTCTTTTCATTTAATAAATCCATACCTGAGATTTCAGAAAATTACTCGTGTTAGTGAAGCTCGTCAAAAGTTTCATGGCGCTGTTGCCGGGGATTCTCGAGGCGCCATTTGAAATCGCAGTTTCCTCCTCGAGCAATAAACCAGTAAGAAAATTTGGAAAATACTCGTGTCACGCAAACAGAGCAAAAGTTTCACATACTTCCCCCTGTTAACTCCTTTTGACATTGCATCAACCCGTATTGGTCGCCCGATTCCTGCTGTTATGCTTGTTAGAAGCATCTCATCAAAATACTCAAAAGAAAGCCCTGGAAACCGAGCCCAAACTTGGGTTTTTTGGGTGTTTCTTCATCCGCAACAAAATTTGGGCGCCAAGGACAGACCATTAAGTAGCTCTCAAATAGCATCCATGGTCCCCCACTTAACACCTTCATACGATCTGCAACGGTATCGAACTTGATCATAAAGTAGCCCGTATCCATATCCACCATTTGGAACCTATTGTGCATGTTCCAAAGACTTGATAATCTGTCTCGTAAGGCAACGAATTCCACTTTTTTACCCAGAACAGAGACTATGAGCGCATCCTCAAAAGGTTTGCAAATGCGTTCTTGGAGGCGGGGATCGATGGTAATCTTGGGTTTCAACCGGTCTCCACCAAGAAACTCAAGTTTAATGAGGTTAGCATTCGAAGGATCTTCTTTTAGAGGCCTAGGGACACTGTCGTTTCCCTCAAGCACCTTGTCCCTAAAGGACACTGTAGTTGTTCCAGAGAAATAGAAGGTGGCTGCCGGATCTGGAGGAACCGGCGGAGGCACAGTAGGGATGACGGAGTCTGGCTGCGGGAGGGCAGAAGGCTCCATGGAGAGAATTTCTAGCGGGCGGGGAAGTTTACATATAAAATGAGTACTATTGGTTTTTATTTCAGAATTTAAAAGATGGTAAAATGTACTATATAGTCCTTTTTATTTAAAAAAATCCAAAATATATATTTTTTTATTTTTTGCCCTCTTTAGTCTTCTACATTTATAAATAATATCCAAAATAGTCATTTTTATTAAATATATATTTTCAGCTAATTAATTTTTTTTATATAAATAATATTTATTGTTTTTTCAAAAAAGCCGAAGCCAAGGCATAATATAATTACTTGACTCTATATATATATATATATATATATATATATGGCATGCCAAGATAGGTGAAAAAAATAAGAGGTAATAACTAAAATAGGCCACTAGAAGGAGTCATTTCTACTTTTGGGCCACGATATTTGTATTTCGGAAAATAGGCCTTTAGAAGGATTTCGGGGCTGAATTTATGCCATTGGGCTGGAATTCGGGCCGTGATGGCTTAAAAGTAGAAATCACTCCTTCTGGTGGCCTATTTTAATTTTTCTGAATTATTTTTTATTTTATGTAATTAAAATAAATAATACTCATTCCATATCATTATTTATGTCCAACTTTCTTTTTTTTTTCTTGTTCCAATATTTTTATTTTATTTCTATTTTAAAAATAATTAAATATTAATTGCCAAACATACCCATCATATAGATTAATAAATAAATATATAAACTTTCAAACTCATTACCATTAATATTCCAATCCAACCTACAACCATATATCAGTAAATCATACATAAATAAATAAATAATGAAAATTATTAATCATTACAATCACATTATATAAATTCTTAAGTTATCTTTTATATAATGTGATTGTAATAAAAGGTAACTTAAGAATTTATATAATGTGATTGTAATGAGTTTACAATTTAATTAATTTATTTATATGTGATATACTGATATGTAGTTGTAGGATGGATTGGAATTATTAATGGTAGAGGGTTTGAAAGTTTAATATTGTAACACCCCCATTTTCCCAAAAGATGCAGCGGAAGAAAAGAGCGAGAACAATGGGCGGGGTACTACCGCCACGCATTCCGGATTGCCCGAAATACGCTAAGGCTAGAATAAATATTGCAGCTGAATGTATATGCTAACCACGTTCCGGACAAGCTAGCATATAATTCACAAAGAAGCTTATAATACTGTGAAAAGTATAAAATAAGCTTAATAAAAATGTTTGGTATAGCGTAACCAAACAGAGGAACGCATTCCTCAAGGAGCTCAACGATAGAAATGGAATGAATCCATGGAAGTTTTTATTTTAAAAGAGGTTGTACCTCGCATTTGAAAAATATTGTAAAAAGGGTTGTCTAACTCGCATTACAAAAATTAACACTGTTAAACGCAAAATGCATTGTTTAAACAGTAGGACACAAGGTTGCACAAACGGGATAAAACCCAAAATTTGTTCATACTTCATAAGTAACTTTCTATGCCAAGTAATATATTATTATCACCAAGGGGGTGTTTTTTTAAAAATATACATTTTTACGTGAATAACACCCCAAACCGTGCCCGTGCAAAAGATGCCTTGCAGATCCTAAAACCTGAAAGGAAATGGTAAAAAGTGTAGAGTCAGCGAAAACAATCGCTGAGTAAGTAGACCTTTACTCCCGGAGGAGGTCGGGTTGCAGAAATAGTTTAAAAAAGAACAGTTATGGTAATGGTATGCTAAAACGAGAATTAATTTAAGCACAGACAAAATCCATATAAATCTAATCCCGGGAAGAGATAATATGACACTATGCGTTACCAAGAAATAAATTTCTCAGCCAACATGATGTGCAGGTTCCCTGTTGTAGGGCCCAAGTTCTCACATACATTCAAGGGTTGTGGTGGAGGTAAGAAATTCCCTCAGACCACGCGGAATCCAACCATGGCGTCGCGCTAGTTTCAACGGTCCCCGAATGGCATGCGACGCACGCAAACGGCGGAGGTGGCATTGAGCCGACCCAGTAGCGTAGACCCACCCCGTAACAATGAGCTCCAAAAATCCATATTATTTATTGCAGAATTTAAATAAGCACAGTAAAATGGCATACCAATAATCCAAAAAAAAGCAGTAGGGAGCTATAAGCATAAATTTAAAAGTAATAAAAATGGTTTTCTTGAAATTTATGCTTAAGCTAAATAATTTTTGGGCTTACTCCAAAGAGTAAAAATCTACTTACAGTCACCGTGGGCGGGATGAATGCAACACACGCGTAGGCTACGAGCAGATATCCTTTACAGCTATTTGGCTAGCAAAAATTCTAATATTAATTTAGTATGCTATAGTGGTACTAAAATAATTAATAAATAAAATTTTCGACTTATTAAATATTACCTCGAGCACTTTACTGCTTCTACTGACTAATTATTATAATTTCAACCGGACTAAAATCTCTGTATGGAATTAGTAGCAGAATGGGAAAAGATAAAATGGGGGAACAACAGAACTCAAGAATAGAACAAGACAAAAACGCAGAGAAGAGGAAACAAAAACAAAAAGAGAATACTAAGAGCATAGGGAGAAGAACTGCATTTTCAGATTATAGAATTGGGAGTGGCGAATTGTGAGAATGGTGAAGCCTTATATAGGCAGAAATGAGGCATGGCTTTATCTGGGAAGAAACCATTTACCCACATAACCCCTTTTTACACCACATATATCCACAAATTTCCCTCACTTGTCACATAACTTCCCTTCCAATTCCGTTAGGGTGCGACTAAGCATTTTGACTTGATGTACTGCGGTACATCGCAGCCATTGATTTAATTTATAAATTGATGGTTGAGATTAACTTAAAGGTTAAAATAGTAAATTTGCTACATTTAGTTTGTGAACGCTAATTCTTCCATTCTTCTTCCGTTCTTCTTCTCTTATTCTTTGCATTTCAAGGATTGATCTCATACTACCCTCCAATTTGCTTAATTATGCTGCTATACATAGATATATGTCGCTGAAATATTTTTAAATAAAGTCATTGAATTGTTCATGAAAACGTACCCGAAATATTCTAGTTGAGTCGCTGAATTGTTCTTCATAGCATCGCTGAATTGTTCTTCATGGCATCGCTGAATTCTTCTTGACAGCCTCGCTGAATTCTTCTTGACAGCCTCGCTGAATTCTTCTTTGTAGCGTCGCTGAATTCTTCTGTGTAATGTCATTTAAATATTTTTTATAGCATCACTAAATTGTTTTTTTGTAGCATGATTGAAATTATCTATTAATATATTTGTTACCATTCGTTGATGATTATTTGAAAATATTAGATTAGATATGATATTATTTACCAAATATTAGATATGATAACATACTAAATATAGGTTTACCAAATATTAGATATGATATTATTTACCAAATATTAGATATGATAACAGAAATATTTTTGGTAGCATCGCTGAATCATTCTTGGTAGCGTCGCTGAATTCTGCTTGGTACCATCGCTGAATTACTCTACTTGATCTCGCTGAAATATATTTGATAGCATCCCTTCATTATTTTTGATAGCATCACAGAATTGTTTTTGGTAGCATCGCTGAATTATTCTAGGTTGCGTCGCTGAATTATTCTTGGTATCATCGCTGAATTATGCTAGATACGGTCGCTGAAATATATTTGATAGCATCCCTTCATTATTTTTGGTAGCATCACATAATTGTTTTTGATAGTATCGCTGAATCATTCTAGGTTGCGTCGCTGAATTATTCTTGGTACCATCGCTGAATTATGCTAGATACTGTCGCTGAATTCCTCTACTTGTGGTCCCTGAAATATATTTTATAGCATCACTTAATTGTTTTTTGTAAGATCGCTGAAATGATCTATTAATAAATTTGATACGTATCTTTGATTATAAAAAGATATTATTTGAAATATTAGATATGGATTACCAAATATTTAATATGATTTACCAAATAATAAATATGATAACATACTAAATATAGAGTTATCAAATATTAGATATGATAACATGTCTAAATACTTGTCATATCGCTGAAATGCATTGTTTTTAAAATGAACTATTATTGTGTTATGACAATTATACCCTTTTTCATTTACAACCCTTGGATTTTAAATGGACGCTTCAGATCGCTGCCTTGATGTGCTGTGGGATTTGTTGATTGCACCCTAACTGGACCCCTTCCCTTCAGTCTCATTCCCTCTCTTCTTTTTTATTGTTTACGCAATCTCCCCCAAATCTCGTCTCTCATAGCGCCCCTCCCCTGTCCTTTCTTTCGGCCTCTCATCACTTTCAACACTGCAGCGCAACTCCGGGCGGCGGCGGCGGCAGGCGAGCGGCGACGGGACGGTAGCTGCGTGGCAATGGCTTTGGCTTCCTATCTCACTCGCGTTCTGTCTCGGCTCCTCTCTTTCTTCTTCCTGTTTTGGTTTCTGATTTTGTGGTATTGTTGATTTGGGAATGAAATTGGTGGTGGAGGATGGATTCGTGGCCGCGGTTGTTGGCGGAGACGGCAGTGGGGGTTTGGGGATGTAGGGGCGGCGGCGCGGTGGTGAGGGGATTTCGGAAAAAGACGGGACGGCGAACGGAGGGCGCCGCACGGTGGTAATGGGAAGGAGAAGAGGGCTCCGGTGGTGGTGGTTGCTGTTGGCGGGTGAGTAAAGGGGAATGGATGGCGGCGGCTCGCGGTGGTGGCGCCGAGGGAGGTGGTGGCAGCCGGCGGAGGGTGGTCCGGTGGCGAAAATGGAACGGGGAGGAATTTTGGTGGTGGCCGGAGGTGGTGGCCGGCGACTCGCCGCCGGCGGTGGCGGCGCCGGAAAGGCGGCGGTGGCAGCTGCCTAGGGTTAGGGTTTGGTTTTGGGTGTTGGGCCTGGGCTAGGGTTTTGTTGGGCTTAGTCCTTGATTTATTTTTGGGCTTAATTAGTTTCAATCCTTTTTCTTTGTTGGTGATCACCTCATAGAATGGCCCAATAGAATTTCCTAACTATGGACTTAATTAACTTAATCACTCGGATTAATCACTCGGATTATTGACTTAATAAAATCCCATGACTTAATACTCACTTATTAACTTAATGAATTTTGTGGTTAAATAAACTATCAATCGAATTTTGTGGTTAAATAAACTATCAATCGGCACCATTAGCTAATTAATCCAATTTACCCAATTTTCCAAGTAGGGACAATGGCTAACTAAAATAAGCTCAAATAGCCATATAATCTCATCTAATGGATTTAATGAACTCCAACAATTTAATAGTCGATTTTATTAGTAGTTGGACCTAATACTTCAAATCTTCTCATTTGGGACAAAATGCTAGTTAAAGATTTGGGTGTTTTATAATTTTGTTGATTAAGCGTTCCAGCCAAATTTATAGCGACTAGTTAATTTAGATTATAGACTTAATTTATTCGATAATCCGATACCGTTAGGCGATTAATTCAAGACTCCACTTCCTCCTATTTGAAACCACCATTAATTAAGAGTCGGACAATTTTCGATAATTAAGTGGGTTAATATTTTAAATTTTAAGAATTTAAATTAAATCTTTCTAATATTTAATCTAACATCTTTAAACGTACCAATCGACTTACAGGTTTTAATTAAGCTCTTTACTAAATAGTCCAAGTCTTTGGTTTTCATAATTGGGCAATTTGTTTCTTAAGAACTTGGCCGCTCGTTAACTCCGTAATTAAACCTAAGTATTTTAAATCGCATTCTAGTGACTAATTCTACAACTTAGCTCATGCTCAATTCTTTTTATTTAAAAGCTTATTATGGATCTTTTATTAAAAATCAAATAGCTTATAAAATTATTAGGGCTTTAATAATTAAATCTTGTTTGAGGCTATACCTCCTTTCGGGCTTCATTCCTATCTCGAAATTAAATATAATCGATTAGTGATTAAGGGTCAATGATTTGCAGATGAATATTTATTATGCTCTTGGCTAAATTAATTCAAGATAGTAGTTCGTAAATTTAATAAGTTACATTTTAATTATAAGATCTTATATTTTTAATAAGTAATTAGCTCAGTATTTATATTCGTTTAATTCAAGTCTCACTCGTAGTTAAATCACATTCCTGAATTTGCTATTGAGAATTTACGTTTAAAATTGACTAACTAAATTTTGAGTAAATAGTCGTACTCATGGATTTAAATAATTCGTTATAATGTATAACTTAATACTTATAAGTTAATTAAATATTGTTGCACTTAAAAGTTTTAATTTCTTAAATATTTCACAACTAGGATAAATTCATATTTCAAATATATCTTTTCTTTTTTGTCTTCCAAAAATTTAAATTTATGAGAAATTTTTAAATATCTACTTATTAAAAATTTAAATTTCTACTTAATAATTTTATGGGGTGTTATAAATATATTTATTTATTAATATGATGTGATGGGTAAGTTTGACGATTAATATTTAATTATTTTTTAAAATAAAAATATTGGAACAAGAAAAAAAAATAGGACATAAATAATGGCATAAAATGAGTATTATTTATTTTAATTACATAAAATAAAAAATAATTGGGAAAAAAACCCAAAATAGGCCGCCAGATGGAGTTATTTCCACTTTTAGACCATCGCGGCCCGAATCCAGCCCAATGGCCTAAATTTAGGGCCGAACTCCTAATGGCTCATTTTCCTAAATCAAAATATCATGGCCCAAAAGTGGAAATAACTTTTTCTGGTGGCCTATTTAGTTATTACCTCAAAAAATAAAATTGAAATAAATTAACTAAAGAATTAATTAAAATAAAAAATTCATTACAATAATATTAAATGAAATAATTAAATTTTGAAAAAATATCTAATATAAAATTAATTAAATAAATATTTAAAATTAAAATTATATACATCATAATGGATTAAATAATTATTTTGTTAAAAAAATTAATTAAATATCTAATATATTAAATCTGAATTAGGTATTTGAATTAACCTAATAAATTAAATTCGAATTTACTAAATGCAAAATAATGTGAATCGATATGAATTAGATATCTAATAAATTAATCGGAAATTCAAAAAACAAATTAATTAAATAAAATTTTATTAGAGATCTAACTAATTTTTTGAATTTAAATAATTATTTAATACATTTTAATAATTATATATTAATTTAAATTTAAGTATTTATATTTAATTAATTTTATATAATATATTCTATTTAATTTTTAAATTTAATTATTTAATATTATTCTAATTAAAGCATTTTGATTATTTATTTCTTTTAATTAATTTTATATCAATTTATTTTTTTGTTTCACTAATATTTCTGATTTGGCCTTTCATATATGTAGTCAAATATTAAATATTACATGTGGACATAATTAAAGAATTAATAGCTCAAAAATTATATATTTAGTGAAAAAAAATGATCATTATTTGTTAAACTTAGAGATCAATATGGGCAAAAAAATTTTTTAAAAAAAATAACTATTTGAATTTTTTGAAAAGAAAAAGAACCATATTATACAATTCTTCCTTCAAAAGATTGATATATGCAATACTTTTCAATTTTCTATGCTTAAGAATTTAGAAAATAACACCTCTAGCTCATACTTTTTCTTGGAGGAACCGAAGCCAGAGAAATAGTGGTGGGGAGCTCATGTCATACAAATTACAAAAGAGAGAAAGTCTTCCAACCTCTATCTCATACTTATTTTGTATGTTGGATTAATTAGGATTAATTATCTTACAAAATAAGAATATATACATCGAAATTTTATATAATTACGGGTGCTTAATATATGAGATTAATAAAATTAAGCATGTCCTTAATATTTATAATAATATAAGTTTGCTTATTTTGTCCATTCAAATATATTTAATTTATTAGTTAACTAATAATAAAAATAAAATTAATAGTCAATCTACGTTGTATATAATGCGCGCACTGGATGACAGTGTTGAACTCTCATTCTTAATTTTATTTTCTATTAATGGAAGTTAAAATTAATGCAAATTTGTCCCAAAATTTAGTGAATAAGTACATTTTTTTTTCTCACAACCTATACAGGCTATGATATATTAATTTTTTTATTTTTTTGGCTTCACAACCTATACAAGTTAGGAAAAATAGTAGAATACATTATTAATCCCATATACTATTTATATATATTAATTTTAATCTTTTAATTTACTTCTCCTATGATGTATCTCTATTTTTATTTATTTTTTATTTTTCATTTTCGTTCTTCTATTAGTTTATTCAGGGGTAGTGGGGGAAGTGATGGTCGGTCGATTGAAGATTTTTTGGACACTCTGGTTGTGCTTCTTATATGGTTGCTGAGTTGTATGGCATTTGGAATGGTTTACAACAGCTCACCATCCG